>JAKLMH010000017.1:0-467070 GCA_022813505.1 Tremellales sp. FJII-L8-SW-PAB2 | reverse complement strand
TAGCGGATTAAGGCTTACGTGCTATCAGACTCGGGAAGTCCCGCTGAGACATGTCATACTCTAGAGAGTCGTAACACCTCCTCGCTCTCGAGGTAGCAAGTAGTCTCGGCCGTACCCGCGGCATTCCTCGCTGAACCGACCACCTGATGCTCGTCTGTCACCGTTAGTGTTGAGCTACTTGGCTTTGGATTGAGGATCATACTCACTGAATCTTGTTCCGTCGGGACGGGCAACATACGCCTGATCTCGTCAGTTTGGTTGTCGTGGCTGCTAGCGTGAGGCGTACCTCGAGACCGCTCCCTAGCATCTTCGATCGGAGCTCACAGGTGATCACGCGAGTCGCTAATAAGTAATTAGTGTATGAAGGCAAAATCATTCGTGAAAGAGGACGATTGATCGTCCGGTGAAGTCAATCGAGAGACAGAGAATGTGTGTGAGGGGTTGCACGGACCTACTCGAGTATCACAACGCTCAGAGTTGCTGCCAAGGCTCCTCCACAGTATGCTATCCGTCAATCTCGCGTGTCGACGTATCGGCCGGCAGCGCCCAGCGAACGAGGATGTGGCCTCGATCATGCTCAGCGGCATGGGACACGACTGTACTGTACAATGCATTCTGTCGACATCCTAATGATATAACATGACATGGGTGGTTCGCCGTCTCATCGGCTTGGCCGTCTTCGCTCGCGCTCGAATGCTCGTTCTTGGTCGTTATTCTTGACGCCTACTCTTCGTCCGTGTCGGCAGTCAGATCGATGTGCACCTCCGTCTCTCCGACTTTCTGCTTCTTAGCACGATTCCGCCACTTCTTATTCTGCTCCTGCATGTGGTCAGCCTGTTCTTCACAGCACCCTAACGATGAAAGCTGGCTCGCCTCGAGATACTGGATTCGGCGTTTGAGCGCACTCTTCGACTCTCGTGCAGGCTCATCGCTCTCGTCCTCAGAAGCGCTTAGCTCAATAATGTCTACCTCGGTCGTGACTGTTTTACTCCCTTGAGAATCAGAGGTAATTTGTTGTGCGGCAGGGGACGTCTTGATGATATTCATCATCTGAAGGATCGGTTTGGTGCGATACTGGCTATCAGCTGATTATCTCATGCTTACTTGACGAGCTGGGACAAGATCACCTACCGTGAAGATAAAGACGTGGTGCGCCGTGGAATCGAGGTTCTTGAAGCTGACATACGCGGTCGTTGCGCTAGCTCGCTTCGCGTCCGTGGCGCTGAGATTTCAGTCCAGCCCTGAAAGCCGGAAGTCACTCTGACCTGGCGCATCCTCCTAACCTGGCCGCGTCAGATGCGTTCTATCTGGCGCGAGTATGCGTGCTCCTACTCACTTCTTGGTCCTCTCATGAGCGACCCCCAAGGTGGATTTGCATAAGGGCGGCGCTTCGTCGGGCAAACGCTTGCCTCTCTTCCCCCTCCAAAACTCGATCACGATCTTCCCGACTTCATCCATCTGCTGTTTAGAGATGCTGACTTCCTCGTCTTTGTCCGTGGTCACCTATGGATGAACCCTGTGCTTCCAATAGGATAGAGTACCTGGTAAAAGGT
The DNA here is from genome assembly GCA_022813505.1 of Tremellales sp. FJII-L8-SW-PAB2. Lineage (NCBI taxonomy): Eukaryota > Fungi > Basidiomycota > Tremellomycetes > Tremellales > Tremellales sp. FJII-L8-SW-PAB2. Next base: position 465,517 of record JAKLMH010000017.1, on the reverse strand, counting down.
GAGACTATGCAGCACTCACGAGACGGCCAAACGTAAGTTTCCCTCCCATGGTCTGCCTACCTTCCTTGTAAAACATCGTCGACACGCTTGTTGACTTGAGGTCCCTCCTCAATAACGACCTTTCAACAAGCTGACCATCGACAAGGACATCAACCGCCCAGTCGACTCGATGGGTGCCGATCTGCCCATAATGAATGACAAAAGTCTAGGTCTGTCAGCCTCAAAGTGACAGCCAGGACGCAACATCTCACTCACGCTCCCTTCCTCACTTTCGAGGTAGCACTCAGTGGCAGCTGGAACACCGGAACCTCTGGGCGTCTCGACGAGTTGATGTTCGTCTATCTTCATCAGATCAAACGAATTCTGCGGTTGGCTACAAGGGATGGCTGACTGAAGCGGCTGCCATCCTCACGTGCCACATACACCTGATCTCGTCAGTCCTGCAATCTACAGCCTGGCTTACCTCGAGATCGCTCCCTAGCATCTTTGTCCGACTCAAGGGAAGATACTCGATACCTCGCTTCAGATAAAAGGAAAGGAAAGGAAAGTAAAGAAAAACACTTGACACTGTGTCCGAGAAACGGATTGGCAGGCGAAGCCAAACCTGGAGGTGGGGGTGCACGGACCCTCGGTATTTCTTACCTTACTTGAGCGCTCTTACCTTACTCTCGCTGGCAGATGTGCAGTTCATGCATGGAAAATCTTGCCCGTTTCCTTTTTTACAAAGCGTCGACTTGCCCACCGAAGCCCTCGCCACCACATCTCTTCCAGGTGGAGAAAGGTTTGCCTAATCCTCCCCGTCGTCCTCAGTCAAGTCGATTGGCTCCACCACACTGCCCTTCTGCTGCTTGTGCAAGATGTCCGCCTTTTGCTATGCGAGTCAGGGAGCCAGCCAAGTATTGTACCCTTCATTCTCACCTCAAGGAGCTCAAGGCGTCGTCTCAGCAAGCTTTTCGACTCGAGGGTATGTCCGGGATAATCGTCGTCCTCGGAATCAAGTTCAACCGAATCATTCTTGTGCTTCCTCTTTACGCCCATTGAGGACGAGACATGGACTTGAGAAGGAGTCCCGACGCCGCCAACGACACCAAGCATCTGGAGGACGGGTCGGATACGATACTGCCAGTCAGCCGATGGCGGAGAGGCGATAGACAGACCCACTTTGAAAGTAAAGACGTGGTATGGCTGTTGATCATAGGTGGTGAAGACTCTTGTCGTCGTGCGCGGGCCGATCTCCTTGGCATCGGTCGGCCTTTGGATCAGCAAGGCGCGAGTTTGCGCTGTATACAAGGAAAGTCGCGTACCTTACACACCCTCCGAGCCAGATATAGTCAGAGATCGTCCTGGACTGGAATGCACCCACTCACTTTTTACTTCGCTCGTGAGCGACACCGACCTCAGCCTGGGCGACCGGAACCGGCCTGTTATGAATCACACCGCCGGCCATGCCCCTCCTCAACTCTATCGTGATGGTACCAAGATTCTTCAGAACGTCCGTGTCGATAGTAACTTCCCCTTCGTTGTCGGTGACTTGCTATATGAGTTGTCAAAGAACGTCTGGGAGCGAGGATGACAAGGCTCACCAGTCGAGAAAAGGTCAGTCTACCCGTCATAGGTCTGCCGTTCACTTGATATCGGATCTTGGACTCTGCCAATTGCTTCTCGCCGCCAAAAAGGATCTTGTTGGATATCGATCGCCCGTCCACAAAGGTTTGAATGGCCCAATCGACGCCAAGTGCGTCATGTCGATCCACGATTATGTTGAAGGTCTGCCTCTTTAGCGAGTCAGGCTAGGGCATTGACTGACCTTCCCTTCTTCGCTCTCAAGATAGCAGCCAGCGTTCACCGACCCCTTGGTAGCGCCCTCCGACTGCTCCACCTCCACCTTGTGCTCGTCTGCGCAAGTGAGCTTGAAGACCGAAGGACACATTGAGAGTGTTGCAAGGGATTCAATCGTACGTACTAAATCGAGTGCCGTCGTCTCGTGCGACGTACACCTAGGTCATCAGCGATCTGCACAGCCAGAGCGGCATGGAAGGCAACCTCACGTCGAAACCACCAGCTAGCATGTTGTCAAGACGTCGCGGATATCCGACGAAAGTATGAAGCCTTAACGAAAGCTGTGTCGTTTCGCAAGGATTGTAATTGTGATGAGAGAAGGAAAGGAAAGTAATGACAGATGATTGTCAGTCCGGTCAGCTGCAAGGTTGGACAACCTTGTCATGTCCCTCAACCCCGGAGCATGACGTCGACTATCGCCCAACGAGGTGATGATACCACTACAGGCGGTCGTACTATTATACATGTGAGCATGGCATTATGGCTGTGATTGGATTCAATATTTATCGCATTGGCATTCGCCTTTCTTCTCTGGCACTCGCTCGCTTGCCTTTTGGGTGTCCTGCGTTTCCTTCCCACCGTCATGTCGACTAACCTTTCGAACCTTTCACGCGCGTGGCCTTGACGACGACCGGGACCATCTCGCCCGTCGCGATCGGGTACGGCTGGTGATGGAGCACGGCGAGCAGATTTCGGAAGTACTGCGAGTGGGAGGTAATCGAGATATCTGAGACGAGTCAGTCGAGTCCATCAACCTTGCGGCCACGAATCGAACGTGATTTGAATGAAGAATACTTACACGTCTCCTTGGCACCACCATCTCCGAACATCCTGTCCAGGGCTCGACGACCACGCTGCTGCATTCTCAACTCGCTTTCTCGGTCATCCTCCTTCCACAATTCATCCGCCTCGACGAAGCCGTCTTCGATGATGAACTCCGGAAATCGCTCGACGATGATCGACTGGCCTTGTCAGCTTCTGCTTCTTCACACCTCTCGCTGCGACTCACCTTAGTTGACCTCTTGTCGCACGTGTGACTTCCGTAGATCTCCCTCCAGTCTTCCCAAATCTCAGGTGCTACGCCAGGCCTTCCCTCAACGCCAGGCAAATACTTGCCGAAGCTTCCGATCATGGTCTGACAAGCCCTCGTCATGGGCGAGACATACCACTTCATCTCGGAGGGGGTGATGGGAGCGCCGAACTTGGCCTCGCGAAGCCAGGTCTGATGGACTGCCAATGCTTGTGATTGACCGAGTGGCGTAAGCTCAGGGTCCGGTCCCCAGGTGAGCTTGCCGTCGCCGTTCACGAAAGTCCAGTAAGCGTCCCATTCCTGAGCAAGATCAGCGACCGTCCAGACGACATATTCAGGGGGAACGAGAATGCCCACCTCGGCGCCGTACTGGTCGACAGCAAAGTTGTGCCATCCCTGACCGTGTCGTCCTGATCATCAATCGCACGTACGAGACCTTGACCCGTTGGAGCACTCACCCAGAAAGAGGACCTTGTAGGTCACGCCCTCTTCGGCCGAGTCTTGCATGTTCTTGATCGATTCTTTGAGGTTGGTCCATCGAGCCGGGCTGGAATCGAAGAGGCCAAAGTTCCTCTCGAGCTGGATCCGACGTCAGCGCATACACCTCATAGGCAAGTCCTGTGAACGACGTACAATCTCGTGAGCCGGAACATACTTCGGCCTCGGTCCATTCTGGACGAAGAAGCCTTGCACGACCTGCCGTATCAGTAAGGGCCGCATTCGCAGAGCAAGGGAGGGTGCCCACCTCATACTCGAATTCAACAGGCTCAGTCAGACTGCCCGGGTTGATGGGAGGTCCACCATCATCGATCGCGGCGACTCGAGGATGGTCTTCAAGCTCTGGGTGGAGGTGGGCGAGACCGTCCGGGCTGCCGAGCATGTTCGGCAGAGTTGGTGATAGGACCAAAGTCATTGTTGCTTAAGTTATGAAATAGGAAGAGATACAATTCGAGATTGATGACTGATCCCCGATAGGTGGGTCTTGAGCTACAGTGGGTGGTTATATATCTTCTAGGTCGTCCAGTCGGAAGTGGGCGGATCGGCCGGTCTAAGGGGAAACTTGAAAAAAGGTTGTGTGCCGTTAATTACGTCGGTCGTCGTGTCCTGCACGTGCTTTGGCTCCAAGCTCCAAGCTGAAACGCTAGGTCCTCCTCTATCTCTTGTCTATCGGGTTGCCAGGAGCGAGAGGGGAGAGAGGAGGGGGCGGGCAGGGGGGCTCAAGGTGTAGGTCTTGGTAGGGTGTAGATCTTCACTTTGATACCTTTGATCCAGTCAAAGGTAGTGTGTTGATCAAACAAGCTTGCCTCACGGTGTTTGAGGGTACAGACAGATCGTCCATCAATTACCAGAATGCACAGTTGAACATGAGATCGAGCGTTGCTGCTGCTGTTGATCTTAGCGCCCGAAGTCGAGTTGTTTCAGAAACTATTTAACCGTTTATCAGATACATCCTTTGGTCCTGATAGACACAGACCCGATTGCATGGCCTTTCGGAAATCGGCTTTCTCAATTACCTACAGCTTCCCGGTCATCATAAGCAGCTGGGTAGTAGGGAGTGCAGGGGTTGCCGTAGCAGCCAAGACCAGGAGTAGAGCGATGCAAGGGGTTGAAAGGCTCTAAGAGGACGTCGAGCTGACACGTTTCCCGACTCTGACTAGATCTCGCTGTTAATTGCTGGACCGTACCTGAGCCAGGTATCCGAAAACTAACCCTCCTTTAAATCCAGACTGGATATTCAATCAGCTCCCGATATCAACACGAGGGCGGAGCTGGGCGATCATGACGTACGGCACGATGCTCGGTACGAGTATCAATGCCATCGATCGGTCGCTGGGGACAAGGCGTCGAGGAAACCGCCGTATTGACTACCCGTCGCTCCACAAGGACTGGCCGCGCGGATCTGTTGAGCCTAAAGAAAGAGTGATCAGCGTCCGAAACACGCATCCACATGGCACGGATCCCCTCCTTTCGGGTGGCACCGTAATGTGCCTTGCTTGGTGGCGTGAAACTCAACATACCTCCGGTAGCCATTTCGTTAATTGCTGTTGGAAAGGACGTCAGCCTAGATCTCAGTGTAGCATGGGGTCCATCGGTATCACTCGGGCGTACCTGTATTCGTTTCGCGTTGGCAGGGTGCGTTGATAGGAAGTCGACGTTGAGTCCACCGCTTCCACGCTCGGACTCGGACATCCGCTGCCACATACGAGTCGATTCCGACGGATCAAAGCACGCCCTTCTAATTGAACGTGTCAGTCAATCACCGGAAAATGGTAAGCAATGATCAAGGGGCAACTCACGACATCAATCGGAGACCGACAAAGTCCGCTTCGGACTCGGATTTCCGCGAGTTCGGCAATCTTGACTTGATTAGCTTTACAAAAGGGGCGTGGGATCTGATGACGCACTGCGTGAGGAAGGTCAGTAGGAGACGAGATAGGCCAACGTCCAGACCGAGGGACTCGAGGATCAAGCCGAGAGCGAACAGCACCTTCATGGAGCTCATCCGTTCTGCTCCGTGGCGCAGCACTGAATCGTCAGTACGGCTCGCTAGCCGCCTTTGCTGCAAGACTGACCTTGATGGGCGACTTCGTGACCGAGCACGGTGGCGAGACCATCATCGTTACCCGAGACCGGTAGGATGCCAGTGAAGACGAATATCTTGCCACCAGGCGTGACGAAAGCGTTCTTTGTCTTTTTGTCGTCAATGACATAGACCTGATGAGATCAGCCGCACTGCCTACTTCCGAAGCAGAATTCACTCGACTGACCTCCCACTCGATATCTTTCGCCTCTTTGTGGTCCATCCCACCACCAGCCATCAGGATGTCGCCAACATTCTCTCCTCCACCCCAATTAGGCACAGCCTCTTCGATCGTGCTGATCTCCCCGCCAGACTTCATGCGACCTAGACCCGATGATTCGACTATGCGCTGTGCCACTTTCCGCACGCGTTTCGAGATTGGATGATTCGGTGGTAGTATACGATTCTGATACTCGCTCAACGTTTGGAGCTGTGTTTGTGAACCGAGCTGAGCAGTTAGTACCCGAGATTCTCACCTGTTAGCTCAATCTCGGTTGTCTTACCTCCCTCTCTTGCGCTTCGTTGACATCCATAAAGCGTAGACGTCCCGTTTCTGGCACTCTTTCCAGACTGTGAACGGTATCAGCGATGGCTTCAACAGCCCTCAGCTCGTCCCAGACTCACTGTGTAACATAGTATAGCCCTCCGCCGCCCACACCGATTCCGTACACCCAGATAGCCCTATCCCCACCCAGCCTGCGACTGAGGTATTGCCTGAAGCTCGGCCAGATAGGCCCTCTTCCACCACCTCCGCCTCCGCTGCTCCCTCCTGAGCCCCACGATGGGGGAGTGTCGAAGCGTTCATATCGCGCTCTCGTCGGTTTCGTGACATGTATAGGCCGGACGTGCTGTATTGGTCGAGCTGCCGCGCGGCTTGTCGAGGCGATTGGCAGAGTGCGAGGAGTCATATGAGCAAATGAGCTCCGCATGATCTGAGGCAATGGTCGAGACATCCTTAACAAGTCTTTCTCGTCATAGATCCTCGAACGTTGCGGCACTCGAGCTTGGATCGGTCCTGTGAAGTCGTATGAAGACTGGGTATGTTGCGAAAAACAGATGTCTTCGACGACGATGACGCACTGCCGGCAAGGACTTGTGGCGCCTATTCCCCAACCCGGTTCAGGCGCCGACTGACCGGTCTCAAGCCTAACCTGCCCTTCACTTCACCCACCCTCGTCAGTCTCCTTTCACCGGTCAACTGTCATCAGAGTTCACTTATCGTCTATCAACTCGTGCAAGATGCCGTCCGACCTATCATACTGGATCATCTCGGCACCGCTGAAAGATGGGGATCCAGGAATTATGCTCATGGACGTGAGGAACGCCGTGGGAGATTCGGTTGAGGTTGGACAATGGGAGATCCCCGAGCTGAAGGTAAGTTGGCGACACCCTTCGGACGGTCATAGTCACCGAGCTATGTCGTGTGATGCGCATTCCGCAACTCGGAGTCCACGGGTGCTTGACTGACAAGGCAGACCGGCACCTTATCCCAATTGCTCAGCTTGTCGGACATGCTCCCGAAGCTCGATTCGCAATTCACTCAAACCGTCTCCAAGACGCTCGACACCCTCCGCTCGTTGACGGATGACGGCCGGCTGAGTCAACATGCTCGTATCAACGACCGACCGGTCGACGAGGCATTGATGCAATGGAGGTGGGATCGTGGACGTTGGGGCGAGGGCGGAAAGGTAGCCGAGGTGATCGACGCGTTGACGAAGGTATGTTCAATCTTAATCCACGAAGGGGAGCGAGGCTGATGATGGGGAATAGGAGATGAACTCGATCGATTCGGTTCAGAAACAGAAGACGCAGTCATACAACCTGGTCAAGGGGAACTTGACGAATCTGCAACGTAAACGAGCGTGAGCTTGATCGAACGTTCCTAGACTTGCAGACTCAGGTCGCTGACGGCGGATATAGGGGCAATCTGTCTCAACGATCATTGTTGGAGGTGGTGAAGAAGGAAGATCTAGTGGAGAACAGCGAGTTCATGGAGACGTTGGTTGTGGCTATACCAAAGTACGTCGAAAGCTTCGGAGTAGCGGGCGGAGCTGACTTGCATTTCAGGAATTTGATCAAAGACTGGGAGACCAAGTACGAGCGCTTGACATCGATGGTGGTGCCCAGATCATCTCAGTGAGTCTCTTCTTTCCGTTCGATGGGAATGTGGGCTCAACGAGCAAAGACAAATCGCCGCAGATGACGAGTATTCGTTACGCACAGTCACAGTGTTCAAGAAGGTCCGAGACGAGTTCACGCACAGGTGCCGAGAAAACAAGTGAGCTCACAAGTCCTACATGCAGAAGGATTGAACTCATGATTCAGATTCATCGTTCGAGATTTCAAGTACGAGGACACGGCGTTGGAGAAGCAGAAGAAGGAGCTTGGCGAGCTAGAAGCCGAGGAGAAGGAGCTTTGGGTGAGCTCGAGCCTATCCGAATGTGCTTATTAGGAATCATTTGCTGATGATCACCAGTCTGACTTGCTGAAATTGACGAGAATAAACTTCTCGGAATCATATCAGATCTTGGCCCACCTAAAGACCGTCCGCTTGTTCGTCGAGAGTGCGCTCCGTTATGGTCTCCCCGCAGAATACGCCGGAGTCATCGTCAAGGTCAGTTTGGTCTACCTCTCTCTCCTTGTTCTGTTAAGTTGACAATTACAGCCCGAGAGCAAGACGGCAGTCTCCACGCTCAAAACCCTTTCGTCACACTACTCTTACTTGTCTGCAGCCTCCCAAGGCCCTTCATCGAGGAAGAACAAGAAATCAGGAGCTGTGACTGCGGGAACAGACGATGTCGGAGGAGAATGGCAGAGTGTGATGGAAGCTGAATTTTACGACTTTGTACTGTTTGAGATACCCAAAGTCGATTTCCAGGGATAAGCGGTGTACTCGCTTGTGCCCTTAGAAACTGTAGACGATGGGGATGTAACGTGTAGATACCATTTCCCTAGTAGGGGCTGGGACTCTTGCAAGTGAGAGATGATGATCAGCCAGATTCACGGACAAGCCAGAACAATGATGGATGTCGCAACATCGCTGAGGCATGCATGACATCATGCATTGGCATAAGACATCCGCTTGCAAGCGCTATGAAGCCGAGGTAGTTGAGCCGTTTGCGCTCGGCCGGCGTAACGTATCTGGCTTCTTCGGGATACTAGGGGGTACATGTCGGCTCTCGCTCGTACCAGACGTCCTGGCGGGAGAAGGCGGGATGCTCGAAGTTGGCTTGATAGGCGATCTGGGCACGGTCACCTTAGGGGTGAAGGGTTGAGATGAATTCGATCCGAGCTGTTCCCACTGTTTCAAGCGGTCAGCCACACTGCCGGTTTTGGCTCCGTTCGTCGTACGTGGCGAAGCTGGCGGTGTAGGGGACGGTGCCTCCTTCGTGACGTCGATCTTCGGAGCGGGTCTACGATTGAAAGCAAGTGGCTTGGGCTTGTCCTCGACCTGTATCGGCGGGTCAAGCGGTAAGGTCGGTTTTCGGGTAGGTAAAGAAGGAGGTGATATCTTCGTTGTCGGTTGTACTGGCATAGCAAGGCCTTCTGGTGCCGGTCCGTCGATATCGACAGAAGGCTTCGACTGTGGAACGACGGGAGGAGGCATCTTCTTGCTAGCCTCCGAAGTAATTGGAGGCGAAGTCAACGTCCGACGTCGTTGAATCTCATCGATAGTCGATGAAGATGGTTTGAAAGGCTGTTGAGAAGTTTGAGAGGATTCTGGCCGAGTGGGACGGGGCGGTGGTGTCCGCCTAGCAGCAAGAGGGAGCGTCGAGTTGGGGTCGTTGGAGCTGGGGGATGTCGATAGTCTCGCTGGCGCGGGGGAGCCACGACGAGGTAAGGGTGGAGGAGCCGCTGACTTAGTTGAGCCGGATCGGGTTCGGTTGATAGCCTGCTCGTCCGACTTCAAGGTGGAAGGAGTGGCTCGAGCAGGGATGGGCGGAGGCTGAGTCTGGATCGTAGGCGTGCCGGTACGAGGTGTGAGACTTGGTGTGATGGATGCTGGCAAGTCAGGCCCAGAATCTTAGTCTGCATCGGACAACGACGTACCATGTGTCATCTCCTTGACAAGCCCGCCTAGACCATTGTGTAGCCCACGTTCCACCTTCTCGTCCACTAGGTTGTCGGAAGGACCGGTCTTCCGGATCTCCCGCACGATCTCCTTCGTGATCTGCTCCTTACGCGTCTCGTCGATCTCGCGGACTGTCGCCTCGAAGACTGCATAGACAGGTCGATGGTCAGAGGTACGGAGTTCCGCTCGGTGGTACGCTTTGAGGCGCAGCTGGAAGGTCAGAGGGCTATCTATGACCTGAGGAGCCAGTGAAACTTACTGCCGGACCTCTGAACAAGACTCTGTCTGTGTTCTATCAGCTTGTGCCCACCGTAGATGTGGTATGACTTACCGGTCCAGGCCGGTATACGTTGCTTCTCGCTTGAGTCGTAGTCATCCGTGCCATTGTCACTGATCATCAGCAAGTTTCAGCCTTGTGATGGCTTACTATTTGTATGTTGGCCTATCCAAGTCAGCCTCTTCGTATGCTGGTCATTTGCGAGCCTCCCGACTCACCGGAACGTAATTGGTCCTTCATCATAGCCTTCGAAGGCTTCACCCTGGTCCATCGAGTTCACGAGCTATGCCAATGAGCTGAGCAAGACAGATGACGCCAATAAGACATACCTGATCAGCTGCGAGAAGCTGATCTAGCTGATCGGACTCGGCGTACTCTCGTACTTCCTCGTTGGAGAGCGATATCCGGTAGTTCTGCAAGTCAGCCATACTCTATGGCATCTGACGAGGTTGAAACGCACAAAGTCCCCTTCAAAGATGACGATACTGTGCCGATCAGTCAGAGTCTCTAGCCATGGACAGCAGACACCTACTCGTGATCTTGAATCATCTTGCCCTTCAGGAACCTCAGACCCTGGGAGATCGTCCGGTAATCGGCGTTTCGCTCCGCGACATTGCTATGCCCTGCTGCCAGGTGCGCTGTCATGAAGCAGACAGACGTGTCGAAAAGGTTCATTCGAATGCCCACACCGCCTTTGTTCCCACTGAGTCCAGATAGCCCAGTCTGAAATGCGTCAGCTCGGTCAGTCGTCCCGAAGATTTCGACAACTGACCTTTTTGGTAGCGGCCTCGATAGATCTCATCGATTTGGTCAAGTCTTGCTTGACGACGATGATCAAGGCGGCTCCGACGAGCTGCTCACTGCGCAGTAGCAGGTACTCCGACTGACGCTTGGCGAAGTGCTCCATGATGAATGCCTCCCATCGGCGTCTGTACGTCAGCTTTCGACACATACATCTTGCCGTTCTCACTCGCCTCTTCGCCGGGTCGGTCTGAAGGATCTGCTGGGCGTTCAGGACGACAATTTCCTGGAATGCTATGGCGTATATATCGGCATCTTCTGCGCCCGGAGGGAACAACCAGGAGTCGAGCGGTTCGTCGGGTGCCTGCCAGTTTAAGCTGAGTTCGGCTTCGTGTTACTAACCTTGCCATTGAGGTTCCATGTCCCGCTGAACACCGTCAGGGTCCGTGTTCGCGAATACTCATTCAGACTGCAAGTCAGCACACCTCTGCTTCTGAGCAACGGCCACTCACCGTGAATGTAGAGCGCTCTGCACAGAGTCGCTGATCGGGTCAAAGAGGACCACAGGACGTTGTCCGGACATCATGCCCTGAGCGTTCAGCTCATCCTCCCCTGATCTCAATGCGACTCACCAGCAGCATGTCAATGGCATTCTGCTTGCCCTTGTCCTGGAAGTTGTTGATGTACGCCCTTCCCACACTTTTCGTGGCATCACTGAGCAGACCGGCGAACGTCTTCTTGCCGGTCCTCGTAGCGCTGGTGTTGAGCGCTCCTGTGCCAGCGTAGATCTTTGACAGTCGATCACCGTTGTCCGCCCAGAGCGTACGATGAGCTGTCCAGAACGTCGGGCTGGAGGCAAGTATCGAGTCGATCGAGTAGAGGAATTTGGACAAGACGATGGACGAGATAACATCTTGCACGTAGTTTGTCCGATCGAGACTGACCATAAGTCTGTTTCTCTTGTGCGCAGAGGGCTTCGCTACGATACTCACCAGTCCAGGCAGTTCACCCTGAAGGCGCCATCCTGCTGCTCAATCACCTGGCCCGAGCTAATGTCGATGGTCGTCCACCCGAACTCGTCCAAGGACTTGACTACTTCTGGTAGCCCCGTCGAGAAGTCGTATTTGACCGCGTCGTGCCCGTGCTCCCGAACGACGGCATGGAAGTCGTATGGGGTGAGGTTGAGCGTCTGCGTCGAATTGGAAGCGGTCATACCCGGCTTTTCCGACTGAGGAGTCTGATCCAGGGTGGACTTGAGTTCGGCGAGGTGATCAGAGTACGCTCCGGACAACATCGACTCGGCGTCCCGTTGACCGAGAAGGTTGACAGCATGAATCGAGTGATAGTGTTCGAGAAGATCCAGGAAGTGCTTGTCAAAAGCCGGTTGCGTGGCTTGAGGAGGCTGAGTCATCAGCTCAGAGAATCCGGGAGGCTGAGACGACTCACCCTCGTCAACTCGACCTTCTGTTGTAAAGTCTGTATACCTTGACTTGGTTGCTGCCAGAAAAGAGGAACCGACCCTCTGACCTGGACGTAGCTCACGCAAACCCCACCCAAAGCGAGGATGACCTCTGTCTCGACAAAGTTGGCGACTTGGCCATCATCGTCTATTCCTCTTGTTCGGAACCGTGCACCTGCCCTTTTCCAGCTCAATCGCGAGATAATGGCCAGTGAAGCGACATCTGCCCTTCCACCTGGCGTCCATGATCCTGTAGTGATGGGTGACGAGCCGCAGAATCCTTGAATGACCGGTATGAGCAAGCTCTGCTCATCCAATGTCCTCCTTGTCTCTTCCGGCAAGCCTGAGCGAAATGCGAGAAATGGTGCCAACAATGTCGAATTCCACACGAATCGTTCGTCATATGTCTCCAGCGGATGCTGCGCCTGACCTCGCTCCGCCTGTAGCCAATTTGTCTCTCCCATCCTCGAGCTGATATCCCATCTACCGCCTTCGGCGAAGAAGAATCCTCCCGACTCGATGTATTTTCGCATACCGCTGCATGGGTTCTCGACACCCTGCAGAGCGGCCTGCGACTGCGTCGAGGCTTGGGCATTGTAGCCCGAAGAGAACGAAGGGTCGTCTGTGTCGTAGTCGTTTAATGGATTTGAGGCGATGGCGAATTCTGGCGGGTCCCAGAAAGACGATGAGAGCGAGTGGAACTCGACCGACAAGACACGGGATGGGCGCAAGCTGGATCCGGGCAGCAAAGGCGACAAGGGTGAAGCCATCGATACTAGCACGAGGAAGATCTCGGGCACCGGCGAGCGATCTAGAACTTGGTCAACTGCATCTCGAAGTTTCAACTTACCAGTCGGTACACTCGTCACTCCCAAAACTCCTTCTACAGTCCTAGTCTTGCTTGCTCGCACGAGACCACGAACGTCCACCTCCTCGATCGGTAAGAACTCGGCAACGAGGACCGTCCGAGATGCTTTCGATTCCTTTGCATCTGGTTGTCGGAAAATCAAAGCATGGGTCGTCGTGAGCAGGAAGAAGGCCCGAGGCTGAGGCCGTATGTAGAGGGTTGCTGGCATTTTGGCGGTAGTCGACCTGAGGGATGACCGAAATGATGTAGTTCAGATGCGCAGTGTCTAATACCGGTGCAAGGGCAGTCTCGAAGCCTGAGCGTCACGCAGCGTTCCGTATCTGTCTACCTGGCCGTGTTCGAAGCGGTCATGTTGTTGTCATGGGGTACAGATGTGGTCGAACGAGCTGTTTCAAGTGCATCAACAAGTCATTAAGAGGTTGTCATCGGGTTGTGGCAGGATGAGGTCAGGGCAACCGGTCTCCGGTCAGGGGATCTACCGATCACCAAGAGTTGGCATGATGTTTCAACACTGTATATGCTCTCAGCGGAAGACGCATGCATGCAGCTGCCGTAGTATGGGCCGCTCTAGACAGAGTCTATGCATGAACCGAATGAGGCTTGAGATACTTTGCAAACAGTCAATCTGTGTTTACCCTGGTTTAGTAGCTAGCTGGCTAGTTGGACGCCACGGCAAACGTCACACGAAGCTAAACGCACCGTTCATCATTCACCTTCTCGATCTTTCACTCCTCTCCTTTACACTCCCTTTGTTACGATCCCTTCTCCTTCTCGTTCAGTATCCTCTCGTGTGTACACTCCTGACCGCCACGCTCTTCGGTTGCACGCTTTGCCTCCCCGTTGCTCTTTCTTCCTGTGAATCTACTCAAAGCGCCGCCGCGACACCACGTCAACACAGCAAAACCCGAACTGCCGGCCGCCGACGACCTTCCCACGACCCAACCCATAACGCATGCTGTCAACATAGCTCAGCCAGTCGCATAGACCTGTCCTGCTCCGGCCACATCCTACGCATATCATGGCAGAGGTCGAGACTTCAACAGCGCTGCCGAGCACACGTCGGGACCGCCAGGCCTCGGCACCAAACATGACGACCACCTCTCGCCCATTGTCTGAAATATCCGACAACAATGGCGAACATCGTCGGTCAATCACACGCGAATCGCTCAAGTCACGGTCAAGGCCTAGTAGCGAGGTCAAGGACTTTGCCAACGAGCGGGAAGCAAAGCGCGCATCTATCGGCGGACAGCATACCATTACCCTGAACCTCAACGACTACGCCTCTACCGTTGCAAAGCGCGAATCACCCATACCTCCTTCAACTCCGCCCGTGGTGTTTGACGGATCGGCGCTCAGCCCATCAATACGATCACCCCCCATCCCTTCCATTGTGCGGGCCGAGTCTTCCGGCACTAACGCTCGACTGGAGAATGGGTCACCCGCTGCGGTCAAGGGGAAGGAGAAAGCAGCGGACGCTGATGAGCCGATGCCGTATGTTCAACTCAGTCGTCTTACGTCCGGTGACTGATCAGACAGATCTCATACAGCTCCCTCCGATACCGACATCCCCATTACCCCCAGTTCGCCGCCATCCTCTACTCCTCCCATTGCCGCTCAACACACTCTAGCACCTCCCGTCTCGTCATCCGTGTCATCCGCATCCTTCGATACCGCTCGTTCGTCTATCGACCTACCTCCCAAACCACCGACAAAGAGCAAGCCGAACTGGTTGAGGAAGGCAAGCGGTTCAAGCCTCGCTGCACTTCGCTCTCATTCGAGATCCCCCAAGAATGACGACAGTGCATCGGTCCCAGCCTTGCCTGTACCGCCATCGTTGCCCCCACGGAAAGGCAAGTCTCCGCTCGCTTCTACATCCGACCTTCCTCCATCTCCAGTCCCACAGAAGGCGTCCTACGCCAACGTGGCTTCATCAGCCTCGAGTATGGACCTGCGCTCCGCGTCGACCGATCGCCCGGGCCAGCTACCACGGAAACCATCGCGTGACAACATCGGCCGGCGTATAGCAGCCTGGACCGCCAATGCACAACAAGCTTTCCCCCGATCTTCCTCTTCGGCATCCCTCGCTTCTCAAGCATCATTATCTACCGGTCCACAACCGTCACACCAGAGAACGCATTCTCAGGCACAAAAGGTGTTTGACAGCGCAGGAGCCGCTGTGCAGAAGGGACTGGCAGGATTACGGACGAGAGGAATGGGAGGCAGCATCTCCTCGCTTAGCTCGCTCGGTCAGCCCAGTCGAAGAGGTCCAATGGATCCACCCGCCGCGCGGTCAAATGCTTTCGTTTCCCGAACTTCCAAAGACCGGTCGCGTCCCAGCCAACATCCACTCACTGTCACATCGGAAGAGTTCGAGAACGCCGTCGTCATGCGCCTAGGCACGCCAGGAGCCAGTGTCGTGTTTGGGCAAGACCTCGTTGAAGCTGGTCACAAAACGCACGTCATGGATGCTAATGCCGGAGATGCGACGGAGAAGCGCCGGAGACATTGCTTGCCCTCGATCGTCGTCCGATGCGTGGAATATTGTAAGTCTAGGTCCTGTATGTCCGCTCGCAGAAAAGGCGTTGACGGTGTAGTGGAAATCTGGGGTCCAAAAGAGGAAGGGATATTCCGGATAAGCGGGAGGAGTAGCCATATGCACCGACTCAAGAAGGATTTTGACAATGGAGCCGACATCGACCTGCGCCAATGTCATCCTGGCGATCTCGACCCACACGCCGTGGCCGGACTGTTCAAGTGGTACCTACGCGATATGCCATCCTCCATCCTCACACCAACCCTATTGCCCATGTTCGACGCATATGCCAAAGCCAAACAAGGGCCTTTTCCGCCCATGCCCACACCCGCCGACCTTGATCGGCAAGACGAACATCCGCGCGATGAGTTGGATACACTGCTCGCCAAGCTTCCACCAGCTCATTGGTTCTTGTTAGCCGATATTGGTGGGTCAAGTGTTGCGCAATCACTGGCTTGGTGCTGATGTGGATAGTAAAACTGCTCGATCTCATACCGCGACATGTCGAAGCGAATCGAATGACCCTCAATGCTCTCATGATCTCTCTCGGACCTTCACTCAACATACCCGGAGGTGTGATCAACGAGCTCTTGCTGCGCCGCACGACCCTTTTCGCCAGCCCGCCGCCCATCGAAGAAGATGGAGTGACTGACTTGATCGACTTCGGATCGGTCAGGATCGCTCCTCCCTCGATACCACAAGCGACCATGATTCCTCTTAAGGACGAGCCACCTCTTTCTGCTAGATCGTCGACTCCTGTGTCTCAGATGTCGGAGGACAGCCCGCCCTCAAAGGGCACTCGGCACGGCCGGATGCCCAGCAAGCCCAGCTTGACCCGTTTGTTCTCTGCCTCGACGAAGAACCTCCACGTCGACAGCCAGCCCGTCGAAACGCCTTCCGCCGTTGACACGGAACCGCCCCGAGTCGACCTGACGATTGACGAGATGTCGCCTCTGCCGAACTTTGGCAAAGTCCCCAGTCCCGCTCAGCCGCCTGACGATCTACCCACCTCTCCTACTGATGACAAGACACCGGAAGGTACGGATCAGGCCAAGCAGGCTGAAGATCCCACCTACCCTGCCGGGACGGTACAGGAGCGAATCAAGGCTTACCCAATCTCGTCAACGCCGATTGCCGATCGTTTCGCGAAGGAGGTCTCATTACCGCCGCTCCGTCCGAACTCGCTCACATCGACGATTTCAACGGTATCCGACAAGCGAGCATCGTTCAGAAGGGGCCAGCAAACATTCTTCTCGCCCACCAGTCCTCGGACACACTCAAGGTCGCAATCCGGTTCGGTATCAGTGGATAAGCGGTCGTCCGCCTCGAGCAGCGTGAGGGCAATGGTGAAGGAAATGGAGGGAAGAGACGGGGTATAGGCTCTTGTCATGACGGAAGAGACTGTTCCGTGTATTTGTGCTTGTATGTCGTTTCGACTTTTGGTTTACCCAATCACGCATGCTCGAAGCATGCCTATAATGTAACGTCAGATCATTACGCATCTCGGGTTTGATGGCGACATGCTGACATGCTGACGCCGGTGCGTGCATTTCGACGGACATGCGGCTAGTGGTCCATTGTTCATCCTGCTCGACAATCCAATTTGTCAATTCACAGCCCAACATCATCGTGCATGTGTTACCGACCGACCGGAGCGGTTTGAACAACAGAGACATTCAAGTTGGGACAGCCGTGAATGTCCTTACATGATGCTGACTCCACGGTAGGAGGATAGACTTGTTCACCTCAAGCAGGAATGGCGACTGTGACTCGTCGTGTATGCCGCTGGTAAGGGCTGATAGGTCTAGAGGTCTTGCGGTTGGCGCACTCTCCTCTCAGCGCTGAAGATACGGTATCAAGGATACCGAGCCTCGAGGGTCCGTGCCCGTTGATGTGAGACAAGAAGTTGAGGGATCTGAAACATGAGGTGGGGTACTGGAAGGGCAGTCAAATGCCTGGTCAAAGTTCTCAGAACTGTAGAAGTAGGCGAACAAGGAAAAGAAGTGGCTGGCCACCGATTCGCCACCGTGGGCACTACAAGGGATCTGAAATACGCCCCAGCAGGACCACTAGACGAATGTACGCCGTACCAGACCTTTTCGGACCGGGAATCAAGCATCCTTTGAGGCACGAACTGTTGTGCGACCCGCAGACCTGAGATCGCAGACCGCATTGACACTGCTGTCGTTCTTCGTCCGATCCTTCGACTTGCAAACGGCTTGACGATGAAAATTCGGGGCTTCAAGGTGGGTCTTTCGTCTCTATGTAGCCTATGCCCGGGTCTGCGGGTGAAACGAGATATCCAATACCTTCGTCAGCTAAGGACAATAGGTGCAAGTCATCCAAAGGGACGGCGGCATGCCATCCCGTAGGTCTCTAGACTGAGGATCAGTACTCAGTACACGTTTAAGTCGCATTAGGAGAGTACAAGCCAGTCATCAAGCCGGGTAGGATAGCTGGATCGACAATCTCTAACGCTATCATCGAATGCGAAGTAGGCAAGGTGAGCTCAGAGCAAACCGTTCGCCGCGAAGGTCTGACATCAAGCGCTTTGTCATTGCTGTCGTCAGAGAAGGCGTGCCATCTCTACACGATTGGTCGCTCAGGTACACGGTCGATGAACGTCTTGTCTTGGCGCACGTATGCGCAGGTGACTTCAGCATGGCCGGCTGTGGTCATATGCATTACACAGAACAGGGCAAAACAATGCGAGGCGATCTGACGTTCAAGGATATTGTGCGTGTTTCCGTCGCCCTAATGGGTGTTGAAATGACAGGACAGCCGAAGACCGACAAGGAGGAAGATGTCACCCTAGATGCTCGTAGTGGCGGCTTCATCAGCGTGAGCATCTGGAGAGGATGGCGGCGTGGCGAGAGGGGCAAGGGTAGCATGCCTATAGTGAGGCCT
Source organism: Tremellales sp. FJII-L8-SW-PAB2 (assembly GCA_022813505.1). NCBI lineage: Eukaryota > Fungi > Basidiomycota > Tremellomycetes > Tremellales > Tremellales sp. FJII-L8-SW-PAB2. The sequence goes on along the minus strand of JAKLMH010000017.1, from coordinate 447,210 downwards.
GAGGCGGGCGTGGGGCTTGAGACCAATAAAAGGCGAGTGCCTTGTTATTAGGGTGCTTGCTGCTTTCTGACTTAGTCAGCTTCAGTACGAGTGTCGGGTGAGTGAGAGGATGACGAGAATTTGCTCATTTCAGCGTGACCAACGGGGAAGCGGTAGAAGGCAGCGCACCTAGCTTCGGCTTCGATTGTCTCGATCCCGAGCCATTCCACATTGTCAACTTCCAGGTCAGTCTTAGCAGCGCCGGGCATCAGCCGTTGCTTGTACCGAAACTGACCAGTAGTATATGACGCGAGCGGAACTGGAGCTGAAGGGCATCGTCGAACCTCCGCCGGCTGACCCAGAAGCGGAACCACCATCGCCCGTGTCGGCGTTGCCATCGATACCGGTGCTGGTCAACCAGGGAGCCGGAGGTCCCCAGGACCAGGACAAGCGAGACGGCGCGATTCCTAAAGATCAAGTAAAGCAAGAGGTAGAAGGATCTAGAGAGCAGGTCAAGGAGGAGTTGGGTGTGGACAATAATCCCGGAGCCATGGCGGCCCTGGAACGACGGGTAGCACAGTTGGAGGTGAGTCGGTCGAGTCAAGGCGGATACTGAGCGCGACAGCGTCAGCTTCGCCATAAGAGGAGGAAGCATGCGGGCGGCGCCAAGAACGAACCTATTGATCTGACCGGCGTTGATAGCGACGAGGACATGTGACGCGGCGAAAAGTGATTCGGACCTCACCTAGCGCGAGGATGCGATGTGCTTCTCGAAAACGATGCAAAAGAACACAAGTTCTCGAATGATGTGCATGCCCAATCGCTTCGATGAGTTGCCATATGACTGCGAGGCGCATGTCCGTTGGCTCATTGACAGACTTACTTCGCTCAAGTGATACAGTGTCGATCCCGCCTCAGCTCCATCTGGCGGCCCGATCCGGTCCTATTGTCGCGTCCATGACCCCTAAGCAAACTTCTGGCACCTGCTGCCTATCCTCCTGATCCGTGTTCACGCTCCACTGCTCGCTTCCTGCGTCCGGATCCGTCGGGAAAGCGATCAAAACGCCCAATGTCACCTCACTGCCCTCTTCGGGTACTTCGTAGCTCGTATGTGCCGGCACGACTGTCTGTCCAGTCTTGACGCGATTGAGATCGAGATTTTGCAGGTATTGGAGCGGGTCCGAATCGTCTCGCCGGAACAGAGATCGAAGAAGTTGACGACGGGGCATTGTCGGTGGGAAAATAGGCATGATGATCTCTGGCGGTGTTGGGACGGGCTTGATCTCTCCCTCAGGAAAATGGACCATGCCCAGTGGCTATTTCAATCAGCGCGGCTCGGGCATATGTAGACCCCTTGGCCAAAGGTGAGCCTCAGCGACTTACCGTTAGGTCCTGCCAATCGCCCTCGTCACCCCCGGCCGGCTTTTCGCTGCTCTCGTATCGGTCGGATACCACCTCACTTGCTCGCTTACTGCCATCCTCATCCACCTCATCCTTGTACATCTCTGCCTCCCACATTGTCGGCATCGGCCCGACTTTCTTCTCTGGCTTTCCTCTTCTTTGCCTGGTTATACCCAGCCCGGCTAGAGCATCGGGAGGTAATGCCTGTCCGTTCGCTATTGCTTCCTGTATACGTCGCTGGAACCGGCGTCGGATATAGTATGCCCGGGACAGCAGTGCGGCCGATATGAGCGCCAGTACGACGAGGGTGATGAGGAATGTCAGGAGGTATAACGTCGATTGTGTTCTGCCAGATGTGTTCAGCGATGTCCTGATGAAGAGAGCTGGGGACTTGGACTTACCCACCACCGCCAGGGGTCGGATTACCGATCCAGCCGGTAGGAAATGTATTTGGCGCCGACGAGGACGCGGCGGACGACGACATCGTAGGATGGGAGGTTGTCGGCGAATCACCTGCCTCGCTATCTCATGCTTCTTTATCGTGATTCAATACAGCGTAGTATCACTGAGGCGGCGAGTGATAGATGATGAATCGAAAAGATGGCAATAGCCGTTACTTGCCCACGTCGACTGCGGTGAGACGATATTTCGAAGCTAGTACTAAATGGATGCCGAAGGCCGACACCAGGTAGGTACCTAAGCCGGCCGCGTTCCCCTTCGCCCCTCGGGGGCATGTGTATAATAGCCTATTACATCGTGGATATACCATAATCACGGCCGTTTTACCCCGCTCGCAGTTATGCCCGAAGTTGACATTACAGGGCAACACAGAAGGAGCCCACGCGGGTCAATTTGTGAATTGTTATCGGCCCGCGATGCCGCACAATTCAAGCGAGATCCCATTCGTGAAACAGCTGCTTTAGTTTCGGGTTTCTAAACGTCATGGCTGGCTGCCATCATCATGATGTCGCTATGACCGACACGCAGAAACCAGCCTGACCGTCTGGATGGTGATCTGTTGGTCACCTGTACACCATCGTCGAAGATCAAGAATGTTTCCAATCACCGAATCGTAGACGCGGGTATACGCCCCCACCCAGGGTTCCGGACCGGCATTCCCCCGAACGCCTTTCCCCGGAACTTACCTCGCCCATCCCTGATTAATAGCCGAAACACAAGACTTCGCGTCGACCTGGGCAACAAGAAAATAATGTATGCAACACTGTACAAATGAAGAGAACGGGGTATATGGTATGTTCGTGATATAGACATGTGATCCGTCGTTGTCTTTGTTCCGAGTTCAGCGCACTCTCGTACAGGGAACTGTCCAGAATTCCTATCTTCTCGTTTGTCTCGTCTAGAGTCTATCAGCTGCGCCCTCCGGATCTTCAAGGCCATTTATCAGACTCACTCTTCGAGTAACAGCCAGGCTCTGTTCACCCCAGCCCGCTCACCCCCTTCTGCCGCCAGCGGACTGCCACTGACGCATCTGCGTATGCAACTGCTCCTTCTCGCCCTTCTCCACCTCGAGTTGCTGCCTGAGTGCCTCCAGCTCACTTTCGAGCTGACGCATCTTTTTGCCTGAAAGTAGATCAGGCGGTGTAGGATCGAGGTTCTGATCGCCATTACGCAATGACGATTGTTTACGAGATGGAGTAAGCGGAGTTTCGAGTCGACGAAGTTGATCCGACATGTCTCGCCCGAGCGCATCGTGAGATTGTTGCAAGCCGCGAAGCAAGTCGGCCCGATTTGAGTGGTGTGTAGGCGTGGAAGGCGCTTGTGGACGATGTCGAAGTTCGGCCAATTCACCCTCCAGTTGTCGATTACGAGCTAGAAGAGCTTCGTGTTCCTGCTGGAATCGGTGAATCTCATCTTCCATCCGAGCATACTTCATCTCGGACGCCGAAGGTCGGTTGGGCGAAAGGTGCGCCGTTGACATTTTGCGACGCAACTCTTGCAAATCCCTATCAAGACCCGAAGCACGCGCTTCAGCCACTTGTCTCGCCTTGGTCTCGTCCTCGAGCAACTGCGAAGTATCCTTCTCTTCGGTCGACAAGGACGCACGCGCAGCTCGAGCTTGTTTACTGCGACTCGACTTCGTCTCGGTGATTTGCTTTTTCGCATCGTCAAGCTCGCTCTGCAAGCGGTACTTGGTCGCTTCGAGACTCTTGAGAATCTTGTTGAGCCGCGTGTTCTCAGCGATCTGGTTGGCCGTCTCTCGCTCAGCGATCTTTTTCGATTGTTCGAGGACATAGACGTGTTCGATCACCGTCTTGTTCTCTCTTGATCGCAGTAGCTCAATCTCTGCATCACGCGTCTTGATGTCGCCAGCGGCTTTGGCCAACTCGCGTTCGGCTTCGGCCGAGGTGTTTCGAAGTTCAGCCAACTCCACTTGGTTGTCGTAAAGTTGCTGCTCGAAATGCTGTCGCTTGCTCGACTCATCCGTGAGCTGTCGAGTGACAGTCTCCATCCGTTGAGCCCAGTCGGCCTTCTCGCTCTCGATCTCGAGAACCGCATCTTCAAGAGCGATGTAGTCTTCCTGCGCTTTCGCCAGGTTGGCTTCGAGGTCCTGCTGATCAGCCGGTAAACCTCGAAGAGACTCCTGTCACTCACGTCTCGCGCCTTGGATGTTGTCTGGAGCTTTGCTTCGGTGTTGGCGAGCTTGTCACGGACGGCAGATAAATCGGCCTCGACCTGCCGTTTGGCATTCTCGGCAGCCGTAATCGACTTTTGAAGACTCGCCAACTGCGCTTCCTTGTCTTTCAACTCGGCGCGAGCGCTCTTGAGCTCTTTGTCCGTGGCGACATGCCTCTGTCGTAGACTCTCGACCTCTTCGCGGACTTTGTTGACCAGTTGCTGCTCCTTCTTTCGCTGAGCATCAAGCTCGGATTGGACAGAAGAGACTTGTTCACGAAGTCGGGTCATCTCGGCTTCACGCGACTTGTCGGCTTCTTGTCGTTTGATATCTTCCGATGACTTGGCAGCCATGACTTTGCGTAGATCGTCGAGCTCCTTCTCTAGCTTTTGGCGCTCGCCCAAGACTTTTTGCCTCTCTTTATCACGAGTCGACAACTCTTGATTGAGCGCTTCGATCTTGAAGCCCAGCGCCGACTTCTCCTGGTCGCTGGCCTCTTGAGCCTTCCTCGAAGCGGTGCGTTGGTTGTCGAGGTCGGTGATCTCGCGTTGCTTGGTCGCCACAGTCATTTCGTGGCGCTTGATGATCTCTTTCAGCTCGTCCTGCTGGAGCTTAGCCTGACGCAAGTCGGCCGTGAGATCGCTAATCTGCGTGGTGTTGGAGTTGCTACAATCATCAGCACAACCCCTCTACCTGAAGGTCGCTGACTTACGCCTTGCCCTTCTCGAGCTGCAGTCGTTTCTCCAGTTCGGCAGTGTTCATCTCACCCCTTTCTTTGAGCCTCTTCAGTGCATCCTCCTTCTGAGAGACCTCGCGTTTGAGATTATCGACCAAACGCGTCATTTCCGTCCTCTCGCCCTCGAGTTTCGAGTGAGCCGATGAACGATCTTTCGATTCTCGCAATAGCTCAGACTCGCGTTTACGCCACGCCGAAGCTTCTTTCTCCAGTATCGAAGCTTGACGAACAAGCTGATCCATCTCGTTCTGGACTTTGGACAAGTTGAGCTTGGCAGTATCGGCGTTGGTGACCGCTTCTTCCCTTTCGCCATCGAGTGTCGCCAGGTCGTCTTCAAGTTCAGCGATCTTCTCGAGCAGTTGAGCTTCGGTAGCTTTGGATCGCTGGAGCATCGCATCTCGGTCTCTGGCAAGCTGGCGTTCGGACGATAGATCAAGCTCGACTTTGTTCTTCTCAGCGACCAAGTTCGCCTTCAGTTCTTCGAGTTTACGCTTCTCCTCTTGATCTCTCTCCGCCCGTTCTTTCGCCATGGCGAGCTCGGCTTGCTTTTTGATCAACTCCGAATCGGTCTTGGTTGCAGCGAGCAAGGGTCGGACTTTGACGTAGAGTGACCACCAGGGCCAATCACGGAGTTGAAGGTAGATCCTCGCATTGTGTTGAATGCGCTGGACGGCTTGAGATCGGTTGAGCAGTTTCTTGAATCGCCTACGAGCGACCGACATCCGAGCAGCCGATTGGAATCGGCGGAACAGATCGGTCAGGAGGTTGTCCCGCCTTTCTTCCAGTTCAGCGAGAACGCCAGCCTTGAAGAATATCTTTGTCGCTCCGATCTTGTAGAAGTCGGTATCGAGGTCGAGTGCTTCGGCAATCCTCTCGGCGGCTTTACGTCCGTCCATGTATCCGGCAGGTATCACGCCCGGCGTCAAGACCTCGTATCGCTGACGGAACTCGGAGAACGAATGTCGGTTCGGGTAACCCAGTCGAGCGATACGGATACCCTCGAGAACACCATTACAGCGCAATTGGTCGAGAACCAGGTTGACCTCGACTCGTCCAGGCTTCTTCTCCGAGTTCGGCACGATGCAACGTACGAAATGCGGCTGAGTGCTGGACAATTGCGTCATAAGCTGACCGAGTTGTTCCTTGTGTCGTTGTCCAACGGTTCGGAACGCTCCTCGTTTCACCTTCTTGTGAACACCGGTCGGAGCGGAGTCTTCGGCGTACTCAGAAAACAACGAGGCAATCTCGGGAACATCAGATTGTGACAACAACTTCGCGAGAGGCTCGTTGATCGGGTCCTTGTTCTTTTCCAACCACCCTGTCGTGCAGTACTCCACGTCACCGGCATAGTGTTTAACGATGAAGCCTTTCGAAAATCGAGTCGACTTGAACTTGGCACTACCAGGATGAGTCGGGGACTGGCTACGAGGCGGCTCCCAGTATTGGTGGACTTTGTCGGTAAAGGTCGTGTCGCTTGCCTTGGGCATGATACACTCCTCGTCCAGGACAGACAGAATACCGACCGGCTGGGTGCTCTCGATGAGCTCGATGGTCGGCTGCAGATCGAGACCGAAGTTGACGTAGTCCCATTCGATCCCCTCGCGAGCGTACTCTTCTTGTTCGAGCGTGAACATGTGGAAGTTGAAGAATTGTTGCTGAGCCTGTCAGCTTGATGGTGACTGACAATCCAGACTTATGCTCACCAGTTTCTCGTTTGTGAAGTTGATGAGCAGCTGCTCGTAGCTATTCTCGACTGCTTGATCAGCTCGTGTCATAGACAACATCAGTCACAGATCACAAACCGAAGATCTCGAAACCAGCAATATCAAGAACGCCGATGGAGAGTCTGATCTATTTAGTATCGCCACACTCAAGACTGCAATCGACTCACGACTTCGCACTCGGCCTGTCCAGAGCTTTGTTGATCCTATCGACCATCCAGCCAAAGTTCTTCTCATACATGAACTTGCACAATGCCGCCAACTCATCGTGAGCCTGTTTCTTCGACCTAGCCTGGGTAACCCATTCTCGACCAGCGCGAACTTTGGGCCTGAGCACAGTCTTCGAGAATTCCGTCACGTCGATGCCGAGTAGGTGGCAGACCTTGTCGACGGCCGCCTGCGACTCGGGCGGTATGAGGGCTTGATCCGATCCCGAGCCGGTGAGTACGATATTGCCGATGTGTAGGATGATTGCGGGTATTCGGAAGAGCTGCAGCTGCTCGGCTTCGGAGAAGCCTACTACATGCAAAGCATCCTGAGCGATCAGTGAGACCCTTACACGGCATGCGGAATAGACTTACCCGCAGAAGCTTCCACTCGGCGAGGTCGTCCACTCCGTCGATGTGTAAGCGGGTCTTCTTCAGGAAGTCGAATTGATCCGGTCCGTGTTCGAGTAGTAACGTTTCTGCGCCATCAGCAATCGACGTGGCCAACAGCGCTTCACTCACTATTATATCCTGCCTCTTTGGCGCCACGCAGCAGTTGATAAAATACGTGGAAACTCCTTTCGCCTTCTGCTCTCGCAGTCACTCTACTCTTTTCGAGCAGGTACCAATCGATATTGGCTCCGGCAATGGCTCCGCTGTGAGAGAAGAAGATTCTGATGAACTTGCCGAATCGAGACGAATTGTTGTTTCGCATCGTCTGGGCATTACCGAAAGCCTCAAGTACCGGGTTGGCCTGCAGGATCTGCTGTTCTAGTAGACCGAGCGGAACGGGTCCCGATGAGGAAGCGATGGAGGCGAGGTCGATCTCTTCGGCTTCCTTTCCCTTGTAACTTGATGACCTAGGTAGACCAAGTGATGGAGCTTGCGAGAAGGATTTGGCTCGTTCCAGTCCTGCTGACGAAGATTCGGCCTCGGAAGGGACAGTAGCGGAAGCAATGGCAGCGAGATACTGGATGACTTTCTTGGTATTCTCCGTCTTACCAGCACCAGATTCTCCCCTAATGCCATCAGCTACAGACCTACATCCGGACGTTGTCACCCACGTGATGAGGATGCTCTGAGATTCCCGCTCCTCGCCGATCTGCTGCCAAGCCCGCTCGGCAACAGCGTAGATGTGCGGTGGGTTCTCCTCGCGGCGTCTCGTGCGATACTGAGCGACCACTCGAGGTGTGTAGATGGGAAGGTTGCGATACGGGTTGAGCGAGATCAAGAACAGCCTTAGGGAATAAGCTCAGATTGTTTCTCTTTGCCACTTATAGCTTACCCCGAATATGTCTGTATTGTTAGCCAAAGATCATGGCTACACAGAGAGACTCACGTAGATGTCGCCAGCTCCATACCTCAACCTGAGGTTGTTGATGACGCTGGCCTCATTCAGGTGCGTCAAGTCCGCTATATCCTCCACTCCGTCGAATTGAGGCGGGTTCATTGGCGACATGGCGTATATCGGGACTGTTCTTGTTTCGCCAGATGAGGCGATGACGACCTCAGCGGTCGAGTCCTGATCCTTCTCATCTCCTTGCGTCTTGATCCAGGCTGGTAAGAAGCCCTCCGTGTTGTCCGGTATCCACACTCGTCTACGGGTGAAACAGGGCAGCCGAGGGAAGCGAGATGATCGATCGAAGGGATGAATAGAGATCGAGGCAGAAGAGGAGGCAACATCAGCGCTAGCCGCTCGTAGTCCACATCGCGACTCACTTCTTCTCGTTGAACTCGGCTTGTGCGGCAGCATTCGTAGCTGCGTCCTTCTTGGACCGCCGAAGCAGCGCACCTGGATCCATCCTGCACCCGTATTCACGTCGCGATGTTGATCAAGCGGATCAAAAGACTTGCCGCCAAAGGACTTCGGATCTCAACGCAAGTTGAGCGATTGTTTACCGAAATATCGTGGCGGTTCGGCGATGATTTAAACGCCTGTCGCGAATGGACTCGCGCGTGATGTTGTGACGGCGCTCCCTTGACTCTGCCAAACTGTCCGAGGTGGATGTCGAGGTCCAGGATGAAGGTTGAGAACAACAAGGATGTGGACTATGACGATGTTACTTCGCTAGACACTCGCAGTTGTCCCGTCACACACACACGTCTCCTTGAGACGCGTCTGCTACGATATATTGATTTTAAGGGTCTAGGTACTGTTAAACTGTCAAGTGCCACAATAGTTTACCAGAGTGATAATCCCGCTCATTCAGCTCGGTTACCACCATCCCCCGTATACTCAATCTCTACTCCTTACCTAACACACTGCAATCACCTACACCTCATCCTCATCAGCAACAGACCTCGACACATCAGAGAGGCGCACCCTCACCCAGCCAGTCGAGCCCGTACCATCACCTATCGAGCCACTGCCTCTGCGATATCTCTACATCAAACTCATTCTCCGCTAAAAAGCTCACCGTCATGGCGTCCTCAAGGTGAGTGATGGTGGGCAACAGCTTCAGGATGGATGTGGAGGCGACCACTCAGTCACCTCCCCGTGTTGTACGGTGACGATGGAGACTTGCTTGACGCTGTTCTGAACAGGGATTGAAGCTGATTGCATCACAGCCGAGCCGCCTTCCCCCAAGACGATTACCGAGCTGGTCTCACCGCTCCTCGCCCTGACAACCGACCTCGAACAGAAGTGAGTGCGGTTTGACTGGCTGGATCAAGCCTGTTGACGCGCTACAGGATGTCACGGCAACACAAGGCTCTTCTTTCGAAGACTTCGGTCTTCGTAGAGAGCTTTTGATGGGTATCTACACTGTCGGTTTCGAGAAGCCCAGTCCCATCCAAGAACAATCTATCCCACACGCACTAGAGGGCCGAGATGTCCTCGCCCGGGCCAAGAATGGTACCGGTAAAGTAAGTAACTCTCTTCTTAGCCTAGCATCACACTCGCTAATCAAGCCCCTCAGACCGCCTCTTTCATCATCCCCACCCTGAACCGAATCGATACATCACAGAATTACATCCAAGCACTCATCCTCGTCCCCACTCGTGAACTCGCACTACAAACATCGCAAGTTTGCAAATCCCTCGGCGCTCATATCCCCGGTCTGCAAGTTATGGTGACAACGGGAGGAACGACATTACGAGACGATATCGTCCGTCTCGGTAGCCCCGTCCACATCCTCGTCGGTACGCCTGGACGTATATTGGATCTCGGTGGAAAGGGCATTGCCGATCTGAGGAGGTGCCGAAGCTTCGTCATGGACGAGGCGGATAAGCTGCTCAGCGAGGAATTTACCCCGGTCGTCGAGCAGTTGTTGGGCTTGTGTCAGCCGCACAGGCAAATCATGTTGTTCTCCGCCACCTTCCCTTGGACCGTCAAGCAGTTCATGGTAAGCTTGTGGCTCCGTTGTGGCAGAGTCCTTCAGCTGATGGTAAGGAATCACACATGGTCCAACCAGCCGAAATCAACCTGATGGACGAACTCACGCTCAAGGGTGTCTCGCAGTTCTACTGTTTTGTCGAAGAGCGCCAAAAGGTGCACTGCTTAAACACCCTCTTCTCTCGAGTAAGCTCACATGCACCGTCCTATGCGGTATGGAAGGTGACCAGCTGACAAATTCAGCTACAAATTAACCAATCCATCCTTTTCTGCAACAACACCAGCCGAGTCGAGCTGCTCGCGCGCAAGATCACCGAACTCGGGTACTCGTGCTTCTACTCGCACGCCAAGATGCAACAAACCCACCGAAATCGAGTCTTCCACGACTTCAAGCAAGGCCTCACGAGAAACCTGGTCTGCTCTGACCTCTTGACGCGAGGTATCGACATTCAAGCCGTCAACGTCGTCATCAACTTCGACTTCCCCAAGACCGCCGAGTCCTACCTACACCGAATGTAAGCGAAGCTCAATACAGCTGTTAGATTCGGAGCTAACGATCGATAGCGGTCGATCAGGTCGATTCGGGCATCTCGGTCTGGCCATCTCTCTCCTTACCGTGAGTTCCGCTTTTCACATCTCCTAAGCTGCGCTGATCAAGCAGTACAACGACCGACACGACCTGTACCGTATAGAATCAGAACTGGGCACCGAGATTGCCCCCATGCCAGAACACGTCGACCCGATCCTCTACGTCGCGCCCGCCGACCCCGATCCCGAACCAGAAATGCCTCCTGCCCGACAGAACCAAAAGGCCATTGCTCCTCCCTCCGCTCGCCCGCCTGCCAGCTCAAGCAACAACAGCCAAGCGCCTCCCGGCTTCCAGGCTTCACCCGCCCAACAGACTCCTCCACCGCCTGTGCCCGTCGCATCAAAGCCAACGACTACGGCCACTTCTACACCTCAGAACCCCAACACCTCGGCAACGTCATTCGAGACTGCCAACTCTTTCCAGACGAATGGAAATGGTACGCCCAACAGGCGACCCAACAATAGTCAGAACAACAGTCAGAGACCACCGCAGGCTGGTGGTAGGGGAGGAGCTCAGGGTGGAGACGTTCAGAGGGGACGCGGTGGAGGGCAGAATGGACGAGGTCGAGGCGGAGGTGGACAGCGAGGAGGTGGACGAGGTGGAGCCGCTCGAGGTGGTGCACCTGTGACTGCGGAGACATAATCGCTATCAGGTGGAGCGGCTGGAGGAGGGAAGTTGCGCCAGGCCGTACAGAGCTTAGGGGAGCGAGAAGCGAGAACCAGCGGGGTGGAGGAGGGGTGGAGGAGGGGTGGAGGAGGGGTGGAGGAGGAGGTCTGGTCAGGTCACGGTGTGGCCGGCACGATTCAGGAGTCTCAACATTCCAATCCTTGGACCTGTCTGAGGATATCGACGAGCCATCCTTCAACGGGTAGTTTAGCGGGTGAGGTGACTGGTGAGGGGAGCTGAAGAAAGGGGGGGAGGCAAAGAGAGGAGGTAAGGAGAAGTCGGGAATGAGCGTGTGCACAGCCCGTCTGTTCGTCAGCCAGGCGAATAAGCGTAGCCACGATGCATCGCGTCATTCCTGCTGTGCGTCGTGCCATCACCAAACAATAAGCTATTTGGTCCAGAAGGCGACCTTGTCTAGCGCATAGTTCAGAATCAGAAGCACGAGTATCTACCTATACGTCTCGGCGTAATCGCCAATTGCAGCTGAGTAGGTCGACGCGTCTCGAGATTACTTCCGAATGGTCCGAGTCAATCGGTTCTCCCCACTGTCTTGTCCTGCCATCTCCATCTCTGTTTACCCATCCTCACTCAAGCTTGCGAACTATCTAGTCATCTCTTTTCTTGTCTTATTGTTTCTCTCTCTCCTTTGGGATACATATATACATACATAGACTTACCCGCCAGTGGCGAGCGCCAACTCACAATCGTTCAACTCCAACTCGACTCAGGGCAGGGTTACGCAGCGTGCGGCCGGATAGATACGGATCACAAGACGTTTCACCGACTGACCGAGCGAGTGCTACCTCACCTACGGCGTCTCGTACTTCCCTCACGACTTGGCGAGACCGGTCAACGGTAATCCTTCTACTCTCCCTCGCTGTCCTTTCAACTTGGACCCCCCGGTAAACCCGTTACAGCCGGATCATCCTTGTCCACTCAAAGGATCCTTCAGCGCCTAAGCGACAGCTCAAGCAACCACAACCACGACCAAGGCCCCTCATTCATTCTGCTTTTCGCCATTGTCTACAAGTATGTCTGTGCCATCACCATCCACACCCGATTCCCATGCTCCCCGGACCGGTCCTGCGCCAATCACCACCCCTCGAAGAGGTACGACCTCGAGAGCTATCGGGTTCACCCCCTCGAGCGCTACTGAGAACAGTTGGCGGGATCGAGAGATATCCGGAGCGAGCGGGGGTAGTATGAGTGCTGGAAATCCTGGTTCGGCTAGGTCGAGTGGGCCTGAGAAGACGGTTGGGGGATTCGAGAAGAGGGATAGGGAGGTTTCGTCACCTGCCAAGAATGGCGATAAGGACAAGGACAAGGATGGAAAAGGTGAGTCTCCCCTACAACCTCGACCGCACCTGCAATGTGCAGCACTGATCTGGTGTAGCCAATCTGTCTCACGTTCCGTGTCGTTTCTTCAAGCAGGGCGCTTGTACCGCTGGTGCCAATTGTCCGTTCTCGCACAGTCTACCAGAGCGTTCGTGTCCTTCTCCTTGTGGTATGTCTTGGAAGTATACGCTGACCGGTCAGCTGGGAAGAAGGAGATCTGTCAATGGTTTTTGAAGGGAAACTGCAAGTTCGGACACAAGTGTGAGTCCCTCGCGCACGACTGAAAATACAGAGTCACTGGCTGACTCTCAGGCGCTCTGGCCCATGTCCGCCCTGGCGAGCCAATGTCGATGGACAGGAAGAACAAGAAGGACCAGCAGAAGGAACAGCGTGAGAAGGAGTCCGGCGGTTCGTTACCAGATGGCAAACCAAGGCCAACTCTACCTCTCGGTACCTCGCCAGACGGCGGGGAGTCATTCGCGTCGCCTGTCCCTATCAAGTCGGCATTATCTACCTCGATCCAATCTCCTCCGTCAACAGGCACCTCGGGCACACACCAACGACACTCGTCGTCACCTATGCGAGAGCCCATCGGCCCACCTTCGGCTGGACTGGGTGCCCCTTCCGCTGGATTCGGCCGATCTCCCATCGCCTTCTCCTCATCTCCTAGTCGGCCATCACCGCTTTCCGCATCTTTTTCTGGCCGGCCGTCTGTTCCCGGCCCACTCGCTCTCAAGTCCAGTGCGGCTGTCGCCAACCACTCTCCCTTGCGTCCACCTACTTCCGCCCAATCAGCCATGTTTTCCAGTTCGTTTCAACATGCCACACTACCTCTTGATCGGGCCGCCGCACCGCTGTCAGCTTCATTCGCCGATGGATCCATCAAGAATATCTGGGCTCGATCGGAAACACCCGCAGAACCACTTTCGCCACGTCGGCCTATCCCTCGTCAGTCTCGCCCATCCAGCGAATTGGTATTCATGGACGATGACGAAGGCGATGATCATGGCGAAGACTTCCTGCCTGCCAGTTTGAACGATCTGCTCACTCCGGCCGAACGGGCCAGACGACTAAGCAGGCGAGACAGCAACGACTCGTTTGGTGCCTCGCCTTCTCCTGCTCGTGGTGGATTCCTACGGGCTCAGTGGGCTGGCGCAGGTCCCGAGCGTCTGGCTCAATCGGCAGGTGCCAACCTCGGTCCAGCGAACTTCCTTCAGTCATTATGGAACCACGATGGTGCAGACCGACGACGCGAGAATGGCGATGATGCCCCGGCCGCCGAGACAGGAAACGGTATCGCCCGATCATCCTTGCTCACGCAATCGAAGAATGCGGCGCCAGCTGGTCCAGATCGATTCGGTGCGAGTCCAGGTCGGTCAGTCGAGCAGCATTACCCGCTTCGACATCCACCGCACCCTTCCTCTCCCTCAGCCAGGGCATTCAGCGAACACGCACCGGGTCAATCGTTGCCTGGCGGAGTGGCAACCGCCCTCAGTCGTTTACACTTGCATAATCCTAAATCAAGCAGTGGATTGGCGAAAGATCAAGCTTCTTTACCTTCCTCTTCGTCGACGGAGATCACGCCGCCCATGTCGACTGTACCGCTTCCTCACTCAAACAAGAAGGATGACCATGATGATGGTCTGTTCGCGATGGACGGCTAGAGCTGTATATCAGAGGGGGTCAGGGCGTGTCACGGTAGGAAGGGTAATGCCGGAACAAAAGCTACAAGCAAAGCAAACAAGAAAGTAGATGTCAGATACACCCCTTGTAACGATGTACAGTATGCCAAGCAAGCCCGAGGGACATATCAGACCCTCGGTGGAGTGGAGCATCCTTCATACGCGCAGTACATACAAATTGATCATCACTGCCAACCCCCAATCGTTCCTCACTTGAACTGCTTCTTCACGTCGGCCATGGCATTCTTCGCATCCCCCTTCAACTCCGCATACTCTCCCTTAGCTCGTCCGGCCAACTCGTGCGCCTACCCTATCAGTCCAGCCTCCGACTTCAGGGTGTACCAGACGTCAGACGTACCTTTCCTTCAGCTTGACCCATCTGATTATGAGCTTCCTGCTTGGCAGAAGACCCGCCGAAGAAGTAATATCCCAATCCGATCAGGGCGGCGGCACCACCGACGTAGAGGACAGTGTCTGGCGGCAAGTCAGTCCAGCGCATACGAAGTAAGATAGAGGGGATGGGGATGGGGGACTTACTGTCACCTCCTCCGGAAGGGGGAGGGGGAGGAGGATTCCCAGCTGGAGGTACGGTTGCGTATCGTCGCTAATTCCCCGGTCACTTACGTCGAGTAATGACTAGCACGGATAGCTTACCTTCAAGGTAGTAGAAGCTCGCGGGACGCTCCTGCTTGCAATTCGAACAAAGACCATACTTGCTTTGATTATCTGAATCTGAGCGTGAGTCGAGACGAAGGTCAAGAGTAGCGGATGAGTGAAGGTCCCAGCTCCGGCTTCTTATACTCGCTCGCACTTCCGTTATCCTTTGCATGTGCGTCAGTGTATTGAGGAAGCAAAGGAGCAAGGACGGATTGAACTTTTCTTCTTCTGATTTGCCGCCATGACATCACCCACTTCTTCTTACACCAGGCTTGCGACTCAGAACGTTCCTTACGATACTCCGGATCGTGGCCTTCCGCCTGGCCGGCCGGCCGGACGCTTGCACTGTATAACGGTAACGAACCAAACTTGTGCATGTGCACGAGACCTACAAAAACTCGTTGTCGTTGTGCTTGGCGCCGCGTCCGACGTCTTTCGCCCCTTTTCATGGTCATGTCCAGGGTAATACCTGACCCGTAAATCGGGTCCCTGATCGACCATGACTGAAGACGCGTCGACCGTGACGCGCGCGGGCATCAAGCTGAAACGTGGTGACCACTCTAGGTGGTGTCGCCGAGCTGCATTCACTGTCGCTCGCGCTGCTCGGTATCGAAGATAACGCTGCCCATTGATCCTCAAGGTGGCCTTCCTGGTTGATAACCGATGTGACCTTGTGTGCTAAATGCAGCTCACTGAGTTCCGACGTCCTAAACCACTTTGTTCTAGTCTGTGCCTCTCCGACCTCGCTTGACCCGGATGCAACCAACATAAGCATGAATCAATCGAAGGTGATGTCAACAAAGTCAAAGTCGCTCAAATGAGGCCGAAAAAGTCTTGAACCCACAGTACGGTCGACGCGGTCGACACTAGTGTACTCCATAAGCATGCATCGGAAAAGCCATGACGGGCACAAGACCAACGTCCACATCCACGGTCCCTCCGCTGACTACTATATAGAGATCAAGACAATAAAACTCCGTGCGCCAAAAGACATTAGTTGCAAGAATTACGCGAGACAAGACATCCATCCGAAAATCCGATCCGAGAATAGTGTAAAACCCCGATTATCCTCTTCGCCTTCGTGAAGAAGAGAGTCGAGGCAGGTCCGTCTTGCGCTGTCTAGAAGAGCATGGCGACACCACCGATGATACCGGCGGCGAGGGCACCGGCACCGGCAATACCAGTGGGGGAGGCGCCGTTGGGCGAAGAAGTGGACGAAGCACCGGCCGAAGAGGCACCGCCGCTGCCGCTGGACGACATGCTGGACGACATCGGTCGGGAGGTAGCAGCACCGCTGGAGGATCCGCCGGCAGACGACGAGCCAGCTGCCGACGAGCTTGTACCGGCAGCGGAGGAGGAACCGCCGGAGGACGAGGCAGCAGACGAGCTGACAGAGTCAGTATTGGCTTTGACACACATCTATATGGACTAGAGACCTACACAGAGGCGGTGTTGGTGGTGGTGACGGGAGCGGTGGGGATACCTGATGTAGCGCTCGAGTTCAAGCACGAGTCACTGTTACCGGCCTGGATGACGGTAGGGCTCGAATACTGAGGGCTACCGGCCGAGTCGGTGATTCTGGGATGGTCAAGTCAGGTACCGTCCTCTGCAGATACGAGAGACAATGTGACTTACCGGAAGGTTACGTTGGATCCAGCGGGGAGATCGGGAATCCAGGTCAAAGGTCCAGCGGGAAGGTCGCTGCCGATGAAGCCGATACGAGCGGCTATGGCGGGTGAGCACGTTGTCGACGTAGACAGACATGGTAGAAAGGGGGAGATCACGAACCAGAGACCTGACCGGCAGGAATGATGTCACTGTGAAGGAGTCAGCCTGCGCCGAAAGCAAGGAGAGCCAAGACAAAGGGCGGCGGTAGAGATCGGGAGATGGTGTTTTTGGTGGCGCAAAAGATGACTTACACAATGTATGGGGCCTCACCACCGCTGAGCTCGAATCGAGCGGGCTCTATCCTCAAGTCAGCTCTCGATCTCGATGTATACACTGGCGGTGGCAAATGCCAGAGATGGAGACATACGGCACTGGATAACAGCAGCCTAGACCCAGATTAGCTTATCTCCCTATGAGTCTGTGCGGGTCCTGATCGGAGCGACTTACAGGGGTGGTGATGGTCTGTGCGTTGACCGAAAGGACGGCGAGGATAGCAAAGAGAGTCTGAGCGAGCATTGCGATTTCGTTTGATTAAAAAGTCGTGAAAGTAAACGTGGGAATGGGAGGTTCGTAAACAAGACTACGAGGGGGATAGTCAGCCGTGCGCTCTCCTTTGTTTGGGGCTGACGATCGAGGGGCTTCCACGGTGGATGTACGTCCACGCAGACGAGCTCGAAGATCTGACGCTGTGGAGAGATTGACTCACCAAGCTGAGATAGCTGTAAAGCTGCAACAGTCAAGTGTGTTGGAGATATATGTTTTGTGTAACAAAGAGAAGGTGTGGGAGTTATATGCTATGCTCGGTGACGGGTCCCGGTCGTCAGTAGCATCCGTGCGCTGCGGTCATCGTCTTATTGGGCGGTGATACAATTCAGGGTCTTATCCATCAAATTCAGGGCAGCCAAAAGAGAGCTTAAAATGGGGATCAGGGGGAAATGGAGAGGAGACGATGTGTGCCGCTAGCGTTGAATCGTGCCGGCCAAGCCAGAAAGGCTGACGCACGTCCTCTCGTAGATTGGAGTGAGCGGGTCCAGAATCGACTGCGCAGAAGTGGCAGTCGTACTTCGCTCATGTTCATCTTTCATGTGTTCATGTAGAGTGGGGGAAGACCGCGCAGACAGGCACCCGGACCGTCATTTGCAGCCTCATCTCCAACTCCCGACAGAGACACTCCGCATAGGCTCTAGTCATCACAAGACGGGGCATATGTCGCCACATACAACAACGTCCGGGAGCACAGCTTTACCGTCCTCGGCTCGACTTTCACCCTTGCGATACCCAAACGAGCCAAGCCTACGCGTCACGCCCAGCAACGCGTCCCTCTCCTCTCTCCGAAATTTCATTGTTCGTCTATCTTGTTCTGTTTTGGCCCTCACCTCTTCTATGCATAGATCCATGCATGATCCCAGTCTGACGGTGATGTAGTACATTACCGATTCGATCATTGCCATCCCTGAACACGAGCGAGGACACGACCCTAGCCCCGACACAGCATTGGTTTCGGTTTCATCGTTGCCCGATAATGGCAACGGCAATGATGGTGGCGACGATATCGACGATCTCACCACATCTGCCCAGCCAGGACCGAGTCGCTTGGCAATCGATTCCCGCAACCCTAAGCCGGTGACAGATCCCGATAGTGATGACTCAGACCAAAAGGGCGAAGAGTGGCTCTGCGACTGCATCGACGAAGCGGGTGCTTGTGGACCCGGCCAAGGCGATCACTGCGATTGTGTTGCGACCTTTGGCAAGTTGCTCAGTGCGATCGAGGATCTCCACTGACGACGTGATGTATAGGCAACTTCTACACTTCGAGCGTCGACTCACATGCGGACATGCTCAATCTCGACGCACTGCCCGAGAGGTTACCGCTCGTCGAGTGCGGTCCCGCCTGCCCATGTGGCGATTCGTGCATGAACAGAATTACGCAACGAGGTCTACGGTGAGTCCACTCGCATGTATGCAAGAGCGTCATACTTACTGATCTGCAGGATACCAATACACGTCCGACCGCTAGCGAGCGAAGGTATCGGATTAGGCGCGTTCTACTCGCCCGGGACCGGCGAACCACTAGCGCAAGGCACTTTCATATGCCTGTACGCTGGGGAGTATCTCTCAACAACCCAAGCTAAGGAACGGTGGTCCGTCAACCATGATGGGGTAGGCGAAGGGAACTATATCTTGACTTTGCGATTACCGGGTCAGCGGATACATATCGATCCGCGATACAAAGGTAACGCGGGGCGATTCTTCAATCATTCTTGCGATCCGAGCTGTGTTGTACATGTGGTCAGATGGGGAGGGAGCAACGTGTGGCCAAGAGCAGCTATCTTTGTGCGCCATGACCACCCTTAGTTTGCGGTATAGGCTGCAGCTGATGGAGCAGGCCAAGCGGGATATCCGGCCGGATGAGGAATTGACATACGATTACGCCAATGCTTCTGGCGCGACTAGCGATATAGGCAATATCACCGAGACAGCAACGAGGGGAACCACCCGCTGTCTCTGCGGAGCGGCTAGTTGTAGAGGCTGGATGCCATATGATCCGGATGTATAATCAGCCCGTCTGCATGATATTGCGCCACACTCGCTCGGTGCAATGTCGTCGCGTCAGCAGTCATGCCCATCTCTTGCTTCTTCAACCATGGCTTATCGTCCACCTCATCGTCGGCTGCCCGCTCAGCCTCCTCGACCAGACGAACCTTCCGCATCAACACCCGCACCCTCGCGCAGCCATGCTGGTTCAGGCCGTAATTCGCCCCGGCCGAATGGCCAACCGTCCGGTAAAGACTGGAGTTTACAATCCCCTTCGTCCGATTTGAGGCCGATGCGTAGGATGCAGGATGTAAAGCCAGATGAGATGGATATGATCCAGTCGATCTCACGCAGTGGAGGAGATGGAGCCGAAGGCGATGCGTAAGCTTCGCGTCCAACGGTAGGCGGACGGTAAAGCTGATTTTGCCTAGGTTGAAAGATTATGGAATGCAAGTCCGCTTTCGGGGTTACATCGATGAGCGGGTAGGTCGTCTACCTTCCATGCATGAGACTCGGAGGAGTGCTGATGGTACAGATAGACAAGCATTACGCTAAATTCGGGACCGCACGGCACACTGCACCGACCACGGATCGGACAGACGAGATCGAGAGCTTGTCCAGCATCGTACTCCTACTGCGTAAGAACACTTCACCGTCCTCTAGATCGGCGTCGATTGCTGATAGTTGTGTAGGTAAGCTGCGAGAAGGCGTGGTGGCTTCTGGCCGGATAGACGATTTTGCAATCGAGGGTGAGTGATATACCTCCAGGTAACATCCCCTGATGTTATGCAGTATTCGAGACGTCTGTCCGGCTGGCTATACTCGCCAAACATCACGGTCAACTCATGAGCGCATCGAGGGGGCTCGTGCCCGGCCTCTACCTCGCAGTGGACGACATGAAGGGCAAGGGAAAGGCGTCGATCAGCGATGATCTGGTATCCGACGTGGAAAGGTTAGACATCTCGGAGGACACCGCTCGACGGGTCGAATTCGCTTCGATACTGCTGCTCTATCACCTATCACACGTTGCCAGTCCTTCAAGCTTCCACACCACGTTGCTCGACATCACCGACCCGCCCGTACAGCGCTTGCACCCGACTTCATGCTCACCCGTGGCATACACGACTCGAGCGCTACTACGGCAAGACCAGCTATCCTACGCTATACGAGCCTCACGGGCGCTATCGTCTGACCCATTCGACCCGCTCGGGTACTTCCGCTTATTGCGCGAGGACGAGGCGTCAGCATACGAACGGATCGTCCTGTCCTGGGCGGAAGAGAAGGTCAGGGAGAGAGCGTGGGAAGTCATGCGGAGAGCGTACATCAGTACGGAGCTTAGATGGGCGGAGCGGGTGTGTGGACTTCAAGCCGGAGCAGGGGAATGGCTGGAGAGCAAGGGAGCGAAGTTGGACGGAGCAGTTGTCAAGCTTCGTTGATGCCACATGCGATGCCGTCAATCCCTGTGTCGATGGACGGTCAAATGTCAGCGTGCGGGTGCCGGCTGACTCGTCTGCCCCTTGCAGTAGAGACCACGAGCTCACAGGAGGACATGACGATGTCACATCTCTCGGTACTCGGTCGGGGTCAATTGGGTCTGCCTGCAGTACGGTTTGACACCCATCGCTGCTCATGACGTGTGGCGTCGTTTGAAACGCAAATGAGGTCTTTGCTGCCCGACTCGATGTCTCAACCGACAGGCCACGGTGATCGTATGCTTGCCACTTGGAGATGTGACAGCTTGAGAGCGATTCTGAAACGCGAGTAAGAGAGATGATATAGCTCGACAGGCCATCCCACACCGAACCACAGTGCAGCGGAGCTCGGGTAACGCGAGCGAAAAGAAAGCCGAACGCGCGAGACTAGCGCCGTGCCTTTTCGCCGAAGTGGCGGATATCGCAGGCGCGAGATTTCGGTTCTCGTAAGCCGATTGGTCGGGAAGAATTCAGGGTCAAAGCACCTCATCGGGGTATCTCTCTGAGGCTGCCGCGGTGAGTCCAGACTGAATCGCTGGACCCTTAATTGTTGTGAGTGGTAAAAGGTACGAGAAAATACAGGAACACATCTCAGTCTGTGGTTGTTTTAAGGTACCCCCCTCGTCCCTCGTTTCTATCTCTTTACTCACCAGCAACCAAACCCCTCTTTACCTCAAAGTCAAAGAGAGGGGGGGTACATTCGTCAACACCATCTCACCCGTCCTCACTACCTCACTCGCACCACAACCTCACTTCACTTGTGTACATATCATCCCCCTCCAACAGCGAACCACCCGATTCCCGTCGCCACTGCTGCGGAAAGCGACCTCGTAAAAAACGATCGCCCACATCCAAGGACAAGGAACGAAGATCTGCAACATCTCCCTCTCGACCACAAGTGAGTCGGAACCTGACCTGGGTTCCGTATCAAAAGTGCCTGGGAGTGGGCCTAGTGGGGACTGGAATGTTGCTCAAGTGTCGAGCATCAAGTACTCGACTGCCTTCTGCATGGCAAGTGAGCGGGATGCATGCGGAAAGTAGAGTGCCGCCCGACCACGTCGCGTTGGATGCAGTCGTCAGGTTCTCACTTCCATCTCCATCTCCATCTCTCTTGTGCTCATCCTCTTGTCACGGACCGCGTCCCACCTCTCCTTCCAATCCCTCCCTATGCACCCAAACTCGGAGTGACTTGTGCTGACGTATATCCAGTCTCGTGATCAGCACAAATCCCCCATCGCCTTAACCAAGTGAGTGCGCCATATCCGCCATCTCCTATCTCGATTCTTCCTCATACTCTCTTCCCTCTTCCGTCCCATTTGCCCTCTCGCGCCGTGTGTCCCCTATCGATGAGCGCTGCTTCGACTCACTCGTCCTTCCTCACGGGGCAAGGTCCATCCCATCAAACCATATCCCTCATCGCTCCTTTCTTGCCTCTCCTCGCTCCAACCATTCTGCTACTCGCCTCTATTGTCCTCGACCAAATCGTCAGATCCCATGATCACCTGCTCGCCCTGGGATAGGGCGCTAGCGAAAGTAAAGGATCAGGTCGAGTGGTGTCATGCGTGAAAGGAGGTTCAGGTTCAGGTGCGATCGGCGAGGGGAAACTGGAGGATCCCCTCGTTCAAAGGGCCTGCCCTACGCGACTGGACAAAAACATTCCACCTGATTTATCCCGGATCGAGACCCTCGAATCGTCAAAGATCATTAGAATGGCCGGCTGATCTTTCCAGTCTATCTATACCGTCAGCCGGCGTAGCATAAAGCAAACGCCCGGGTCAACTCTCCCCCGCCCTCATTCCCAGCGACGCAAATTCTTATCTCTGCCTAGCAAGGAAATCCAGCAGATTACACACGCTCGACCAACCCTCGCATGTCTTATCACACTCCCGACAATCGTCCATATACTTCATATTACCCCAGACCACCTGGCTCTTCAGGCGGTCATTCACACGGTCCCCCACCTCACGACGGCGGACGCCTACACTCATCACACGGTTACCCAAAGGGTCCACCAGCAGAATCGCCCAACTTCCACCCTCACCCCGAGATGACCGCACCCCCTGGTTCATCACACGGATACCCAGCACCACCAGGACCTGGACAGCCACCCATCACACCCATCAGCGGTGGTAACGGCAGCTCGTACCCTCCTCCTCCACCCGGCACTGGCTACTACGGCTTGGCGACTCAACCAGCCGCCGCTGAACACATGCCGTCCCCTCCTCCTTCCAGCAACGGACGGCCGGGCGAACAGCCCCTCACCTTCACGCCCGATGGCGCACCCATCGTTCCCGTCGGTGTGAGCGGGGGCAAGATGTTCAGGTGCAGAGGCTACGGCGAGTGCGACAAGGTCTTTACTCGTTCCGAGCATCTCGCCAGGCATGTCAGGTGAGTTGAGGTTCTGCAGCCGCCTTATTGAGCGGGTGCGCTGACTTTGCAGGAAACATACTGGCGAACGACCCTTCCCATGCCACTGCGGCAAAGCCTTTTCTCGGCTCGACAACTTACGTCAGCACGCCGCTACCGTTCACGCCGATCATGCCGCCCTGAATGAGGCCATGCTCAATTCTCTCGCGCCCGTACATGCCAACCTGTCGCAAAGAGCAGGAAGGGATCAGCGCAAGCGGGGAGAAGTCGTTGAAGTGCCGAAAAACGCCGTCGAGAGGCCAAGGCACAACGAGTTCCGATCAACTCGATCAGGCACCCAGCAGCCTGGCCCACCCGGGACCGAGTTTGGCGAGTTCCCTCCGCCTGGCTGGGACGACAGGCCAAGGACTGGGTACGCTCAACCGTACCCTTATCCCGATCAAGGTCAGGTGCCCGAGAATGCCGGACCGTCTCGACGTCCTCCTTCATCTGGATATCCCGCCTACCCGTACGCCAACTATGACCAGAACCGGCCGACCACAGCTGGAGGCGGACCTGCACCACCACCCGACGGTCAGCAGCATCAGATGCCGTACCCGTACCGACCCATGTCAGCCAGCGGACGGGAGTTGCCTGTGCCGCAGCACTACTCTGATGCTGAACCTCCTACTTCAGCTCACGGTCCTCCCCAGTCGCCCATGTACCCTCCGGTCCCACCCAACCAATGGTCGTCGTCTCCTCCTCACTCGGCCGGCTACCCACAGGGCCACGAGCAGGTCTACCCACCTCAAGCGACGCCAGAGGGCTACTACGACCACCAACAGCCTCATCAGCCATATGGTCCGCCTCCCGGCTCGTCAGGTGGTAATTACCAATACCCTCCTCCGTCCGGCTACTACCCTCCTGGACCTCACGGCAACGTTCCTCCGCACGCGCAGGGCCAATACGCGCCGTACCCTTACTCTGGCAACCCGCCTCCCGACTCGCCATTCCAGTACTCTGCGCCTGATCAACAAGGTCAATACCCCTACGGCAACTATGATCGAAAGCGCCGCGCCGAGGAAGACACGGGTGATGAAGCTCGTAAACACCCTCGACCCGCTTCGGCCGTTCCGCAGAACCTTAACGATGCGATTCGGAGTCAGGCCGGCCCACAGGGTGAAGGCGGACAGCCCGCTGACCCACTCTGGCTCCCTCCAGCATCAGAGAGGCGATCGTCACTTGCGATCTCTGCTTTACTCGGATCGCCAACTCTCCCTTCGCGGGCACGACCTGCTGGAGAAGTCCCGTCAGCTACGGAAGGTGCCACCTACCCACCTCAGCCGTACCCTTATCACCCGCCTGAAGGTGATCAGACGGCAGACTCGAGCGTATCGGCTACTCCGATCCAGGAAGTCGACGAGACGAGGCCGAAAGAGGAGGTTAGCGTGTAGGCCGGTAGATCTACAAGGCTGAGGCGAGATCGAGAGAAAAGAGAGAAGTGTTTGATTCTGGGGTCTCTGTTCATACAGTATATACTTGATTTCCGTAAAGATTTGGATTCGGCTGGCCGTTTGTTGATGATCCGTCCCTTCTGGCATCACATACGACATGCAAATATGTTTTTTCTTGCTTGCTGCTGCTATCTTATCGTGCCTGCGAGTCAAGGTACGGTGGGCGTTGTCGAGTGACGGCAGCGCAATGATGACGATGCAAAGATCCAGTAATGCAGTAATCGACGGGTTCCTCTCGTTCCTTAGCCACTCCCGATAATTGACGATAGAGGCACAATCGTCCCTCTATCAATCGTGCCTCTATCGTACTCTCATTACTCTCGTGTGTGTACGAGGTACAATGACAATGCGCGATGAGCATGACTGCAGCATGCAAGCGGTGAGTGCACGTGTCGACAACAATGAGACGTCTGTGCGCTTCGGCCACGCTCTAAGTGAAGTCCGTGCATACTCGAGTACATTTAACTCCTAACTCATTTGGTCTTTCGACGTTCTCTTCTTCTCTTCACTGTCGTGATCGAGACTATCATCGCTCCCTCTGCTCACGTGTAGTATATAACAGCAACTACCCAGCGTCCGGATCGCGACTTCATCTCAGACTGCGATAGTGACCACGAATCGATTCATCAAGAACCTCCTCAACCCGTCAGCCGATATGGCCACCCCTCCCCGTATGCTTCTCTTGTGCGGAGGCGGCGCCGAGGCTTTCGTCCTCATGCCCACTAGCTTCGACGTGAGTCTCAGTCCCTCAGCTTTCCCCGACGGACACCATGGAGCGCAGCTGACAGTCCCAGAAAGCATTACAAGCGGCTCAAGAGAAGTTTCAGATCCCGAAAGATACGCATATAGTCCGATTGAGCTGTAAAGCAGCCGACATGCCATGGATAGGAGGGTACGCAGGTACTCAAGATATCTTCATGTAAGCTCGCGATTCCCTAGCCTTGGTGCATGGGGTGCATTAGCTGATGGAGCACAGCACCGATAATGATTCGTACCATTATGCTTGTGCGGGAAAGCACGTCGTTAGGCTGGACGTGCATGCCTGGGATAAGAATGTGAGTCTGCACCCCGGTCTATGGCCTGTATAAGGGTGAGTACCCAGTACTCCCATACTCCCACAACCGGCTGACCGGATAACAGGCGAATCTCAGTGGTGTGCAGGTAGGGGGCGGCGGGGCCGTACCTGCTGCTCCTTCAGCGGGAGGTGCGGGAGGAGGCGGCGGCGGCGGCGGCGTAGGTGGTGGTGCGAAGAAGGATCCGCCTGCTCCGCCAGCTGGTAAGCTGCTTTTGAACATAGGGTCCGCCAAAGTCAGCTTACGATTCACAGTCAAAGCATCGTCGGCCGACCAATCCCTCTCGTGCGAGACGACGGCAGGAAAGACCGTCACGCTAGCAGCATCTATCACAGGGTGAGCTGAAGATCGTGCATGGACCCGATGAAAGCTGACAAAGTAGGGAGCTGGCCAAAGGCCCGCCAGCAGGAGGTCAGCTTCGTACTTCGCTCCTTTCGCGAAACACAGCTGACGAAGTAGAGTACCTAGGTACACTGAAGATCGAAGTGAGCAACTTCTTACCCAATTTGTGAGGGACGTCCAGCTCACCTTTGGCAGCCTACCACGTTCAAGCAGACCTTTACTGGTCGCCAGCTGGGTCCAAATGAGGTTCTGACCAAATGTAAGCTGCGTTTTGCTGGTGGGGTCAAAACTCGAGTTGGACCGCAGACGCCGTACATAACAAGAACACCGCACGACTCCTGTTCCGACCGCGCTCGGTCCGACCAAAGATCAACATGATCTTCCCAGAAGAACGAAGTGTGAGTTAGCTCAAGTATTCACGCGTGCGGTAACTGCAGCTGACGAGTATAGCTCGAAGTGTCGCTCTCGGTCCAGGACTGGCAAATCACCTCGGCTTATCCCATGACCTCGCTCGTCCCTGATGGAGGAAGGCAGAAGTTACGGTGGTTCCTCAAGGTCAAACCTGGCGGGGCGGTCGAGGACCTCTTGACTGGTACCGAAGCAAACGGCCTCTTCCTCGAAATGCTGTAAGTCTGACATCTAAGAGGCAGAAGCATGAGCTGAAAGAGGCTAGTCCCTCGGCCAAAGCCAAACCAGCCGAGATGAAAGCCAACGATCCCCTCATTCCAGGTCAGCTTTCCGTCCCGCAGACAAAGTGGTGTCGAAGCTGACGCCTTCATTAGCCTGGCCGGACGTTCGTCCTGCTACAGCTTGGTGTCTCCCTCAAACGATCTTCGTACCCCATATCGACCGAGTCCTAGCCACGCTCGGGCTGCCAGTCGAATCGAGGACGAGCATGATCACAGCTTGGTTACCCGGTATCACACGACACAAGAACATTGTGAGTCCATCACGAGGATTCTGTCTATCAGCTTTCCTTCTTCGCGAGTAGCCGAGCCCGAAGCTGAGGACGTACAGGCCTACAGGATTCTGGGCAACGATCAGCTCGCCCCCTCGACCACTTTGACTATGATCCCACCGCCCGACGTACTCACCCGGATCTTCGTAAGCTGGCAGTACTCTGAACATGGATCAAGCTGAGTCGCGAAGATCTTGTTCCGCGGCGTCCCAGATTCCGAGATGAAGGAATGGGAAGCGAGAGGTTTGGTTCACGCTGAAATGGGTCTGGATTGGACGTCTGTGTAAGCGCTTCTTTCTCCGTTGGACCGCGGGCACGAAGCTGATCGTCCAGGATCGGCTGGACACCCAACGTCTACAATGAGGAGCTGTTCCGTGTGTTTGAGTACGGAGCCATGTGAGCTTTGCCATTCGCTCGACGATCGAACATCAGCTGACTTCCCAGGGAGGTGTTCGATTGAGGACCCCTCGAGAGAATCATCGGGAGATGGACGAGATAGCACAAGCAGGCGCTGCAGTACACGCCCGTAGCGCTTGACTGACACGATGTTGTGGATAGGCTAGGAGGCTAGGATGGTTGCGATATTGCGAATGCGCTAGAAGGCAAGGGAATCCGCCCGAATGCATGTTGTATGTAATAATACCATGCGAATATACACTCTATGCCTTGCCATTGACGATTTTGCCCTCACCATCCTTGTAAGCGGCAGTATGGATACTAACAGCCCTTCCACTAGGATCGCTGCTAACGCCCCATTCTTGCTTGGGGACCCATCGGACCGCCGTCTTGGCAGCTGCCTCGGTCGGGAAGTGATGTTCGAAAATCTGTCGAATCCAGTAGGCTTCTTTCGTATCGGGCGTTTCGAGCGGGTATCGTTCGGCCCGCTTGGCGAATTGTTCGTCGGATACGGCGGCCGAGGCGTGGTCTTTGATACCGTCGATCCAAGAGTATCCGACTCCGTCAGAGAACTGTTCCTTCTGTCGCCAGAGGATAGAGTCGGGCAAGTAAGCCTTTCCATCGGGAGAGCAGTCGAAAGCTTTTCGCAGAATGTACTGAGACACGCTTTAGTCACTACCCTCAGACGCTTGGTCCTCGTGCTCACCTTTTCCATCTTGGGTCGGCCGTCGGCGTCGACTTCCTGAGCGACACCCTTGTTGAACTCCTTGTACTTCGCATCGACGTTCATGGCAACTTCCAAGAACTTCTTGTCGAGGAATGGCACACGAGCTTCGAGACCCCAAGCCATGGTCGACTTGTTGGCCCGCAGACAGTCGGCAGTGTGGAGGTTCTTGACTCGCTTGACGCATTCTTCGTGGAAGTCCTTGGCGTTCGGTGCGGCGTGGAAGTACAGGTACCCTGGGGAGTGAGCAATGGTATACCTCAAGTTGATCCTATTGGACACTGTGACTCACCACCGAAGATCTCGTCGGAACCTTCTCCGGAGAGGACCATCTTGACTCCCATAGCCTTGATCTTCCTGGACAAAAGGTACATGGGCGTGGAAGCTCGGACAGTCGTCACGTCAAAGGTCTCGAGGTGGTAAATGACCTCCTCGATAGCGTCCAAACCTTCTTGCAGGGTGAAAGTGTACTCGTGGTGGACGGTACCGAGGAAATCGGCGGCTTTGCGGGCAGCGACTAGGTCTGGCGCGCCGGGCAGACCAATGGCGAAAGAGTGCAGCTGGGGCCACGAGGCGAGTGTCGTTTCCTCATCTTGAAGCAGGTCAGCATGTATGGTAATACAGCATACGGCATACCGAGATATGCGACACGAATTACTCACCGACGGGTCGACCCTCAGCGATGGCCTGCCTCTTCTGGAGCCTGAGCTCTTCCTGCGCTCGGGCCATCTTGTCCGTCTCCCTCGCAGCGATCGAGGCGATCAAACTACTGTCCAGTCCACCACTCAACAAAACACCATAAGGAACCTCCGACATCAACCTCTTCCTGACGGCCGACTCTAGCGTTTCGCGCAACAACGTGTAATCAACTTCTTTGTGCGGGACGACACCCTTGTCCCCGTCCCACCATGAAGGCTGGAAGTATCTCGTCAATGATTTCGTGTTGGAATCGTAGAAATGCCCGGGTGGGAAAGCGATCAAGTTGTCGCATTCTTCGTGTAGGGCTTTGAGCTCGGACGAAAAGTAGATGGTGTCGGGCGCGGAAGAGTGGTAACCCATGTACAAGGTCGTGATACCGATAGGATCACGGGCGGCGATGATTCGAGAAGGCGAGACGGAAGTGTCGAGCAGGACGAACGAGAACATTCCGTCCAGCATGGCGCAAAGGTCGGTTCCGTGCTCCTTGTACTAAATACTACATCAGCCAACGAGCTTGGCGCCATTCCCGAGCTGTTCGAAGCCACGCACCAAGTGCATGATGACTTCACAGTCAGAGTGCGTCTTGAAAGTAGCAGGGTTCTTCAATCCCTTCCTCAAGGCGACGTGGTTGTAGATCTCTCCGTTGACGGCGAGGACAATCGACCCATCCTCGTTGACCAAAGGCTGAGCACCGGTGTCTGCCGGTCAGTCCCCGTCATGATTGTAGAATGTAGCCGCCTTGCGGGCTGCTCGTATCCCTCGCTTCACTCACCAACACCAACAATGGCCAGACGCTCGTGCACCATAACCGTGTCTTTGCCCATATAACATCCCGACCAATCCGGACCCCTGTGTCGCTGTTTCTTTGACAAAGCAATAGCTCGCGGTCGGAACGACGCGAGGTCGCCTGACCGGTTGTAGCAGCAGAAGATACCGCACATTGTGTAGATGAAAGTGTAGGTTCAAAGTGTATACAGAGTCGAGACCTACTTATCTAGATGGACTCGGACTTGACTTGAATACTTGGCGACTCGAACTTTTTTGATTGTGATTCGCCCGATTGTCCCGAACCATAGCTTAAGTGGGTGGATCAAAGTAAAACACGCAGCCTTTTGGTCGTAGTACCGCTTGGGTAGATGCATTGAATTGCTCATATATACACATGTACCATTGCTACTGTCACATACATGCTTGCTATGATGGGTCGTTGCGCGTGAGAAAAGATGATGGGGCTACCGCGTGGGTAGCTGAGGATGGATGGGAGTCGGCGTGATGGACGCGGATGTAGGTATTAGCTCATCGAGCGTAACTTTGATCGTCATATCCTCGACGTCTAAGCAGATTGAGGGTGAAGCGATCGGTATCGACTCGGAATTGACCAACGTCTCGGCCTCGCTATCTTCCGAGGTAGAAGCGGATGTGAGACTGGGAGTGGCTGGACCACACGGGTCGACCAATTTGAGGTTCTCCGCGGAGATCATCGCTTCGTGTCCGGTCTCATCAGGTAAGGTCTGATTGCACCCGACTGAGCGTAGGACATCGACAATGGTAGATGATATGGATCGATAGCCGTCGAATTGAGGTTGACGATCGGTATCGGGTCGGGCGTATTGGAGGAACATCATGCGACGACGCATACACTCGTCCCATTCCGGATCTTCCTCGTCTTCATCCTCCTCGGCACATTCCTCCTCTTCTTCGACGTCCTCGGCGTGTTCGATGCCAAAGTCGCCAGCGTCGTCATCCCAATCCAGACCCTCGCCGGGCAACTCGTGGATCGCGGTCAATGCTTCGTCGAGAGCCGCTAGGGCCGGCGACGATAAGGGTGATTCGTGGATAGGGGATGGGGATTGAAGGGCGGGGTGCATGTTGAACTCGTCCTCACCGCCAGAGAGGAAGCACTGATATGTTCGGGTCATGCAGCGAGAGTTTCGTTCCGGCAGTACACAAGCTCGCTCTTCGGCTGAAGGCGCCTCGAGCGGTGTTCGGTCGTACTCATCCCGCGACCAGGTGTCGAAGTACGACTGCCAGCGGGTCAGAAACGATCTATGACAGAGTATCTTGACATAGTTGACTCACAGTAACAGGGACTTCGCCTTCCCATCGAACGCTCTTGGATCGTTCAGATCCATACGAGGTCGAACGAGAGGTGTATCCGGAACGAGTATCACTGGAATCATCGAACGGAGTTGATGGTCGAGATCGTGCTGGGGACAGACATGATCGCAGACGTTTGTTGGGCGGAGGTGCGAGAGGAGGTCGGCTGGCACCAGAGGCGAGGGTGTAAGAGTCAGTCTGGATAGGGTGGAGGGGGGTGATATTGAGGTTGATTACGTTCGCCATGTTGCGGGAGATTCGTTCGAAGCGAGGTGACTATGCAAGGTAGAGGAGAGTGCTCGCCCAAAGTGCGAGAGAGAGGATTGAGTGAGCCGCTATGGACAATGTCGTCCAGCTGCTCGAGGCGGAAGGAGTGGTCGTCAAGACCTGGATGGAGAGGAGACTCGTCCAGGTCGATTTATTGCGTTTCTTCCATCACCTTGAGGAGTTGAATCGAAAGTTCAGGATCGTCGAGGCTTGAAAACTCGAAAGACAGATGAAGCGGGGTTGGGGGTTTGATCAAGAGGATGTGAAGTACGATGAAAAGACTGGCGAAGGCATCAGTCATGCCAATCCTATCAACACCACACCACTCTCGGTCTAAGAACCATAGGAGGTTTACGCTAAGGGTAAAATCGCTCACCTGGTAAGGGGGGATCCGAGGGCGATAGATAGTGTTGATCGCTAGACGCTTCGACAAAGGAAGGTATCGGCGTGAATGAGGTTAACCCTACTTGAACGGGTTCGGGGGGGGGGGGGGGGGATAAGGGGACAAGGAGTGACTTGATTGACTTGACTCGGGTGCGTGTAGCCGGTCCGTTTTGATATGAATTTGGTCTCAGAAAAGTCTCGTATTGTCCAGTGTGTAACCGTACAGAGGGGAGGGCTTTCGGTTGTTCTTGCTTCTTGTTGATGACAGAGAAGCTTAAGATGCCTCTTCGGTTGGGGGGAGGGTCGTGGGTCGAAGAGGGCGTTTGAGATGAAATTCGCGCAAAGGCGTTGACTACACTAATGTGCCCAAACACGGGTAGAGTGCGCGCGCGAACGTGGATAGTCGATTTTTGGTCGTCGACGCCCCCGTTATCTCTGATTGCTCCCAGCACACCCGTCGGTCTGGGTATGTTGGACGCGCGTCGAAGAGGGAGGATAGTGGGATGAATATGAAGAAGGTATTCAGCTTGCCCGTCTACTCCTATAAGGTGGTATTCTAGCCCCTTGCCCCCTTCGTTTCTCTCTTCACCTAGGAACCGTTATTCACTTATTCACCACACAACAAACGCCAGTTTCGCCAACAACGGGATCAAATTTACCCGCTCTGTTGCCAAATTCTATTTTCTGTTCGTGCCTGAATTTAAGCAGTATTTGCCAATCCCCCTTGTGCCCCCTCTTCTCTGGTCAGAAAACAGCTTAAACAGGCAATACGTCACTGTTGACGACTGTGTTTTACCCCTGTCCCGTGTTCTGGCACAACGGCTGTGGTCTTCCCGGTCCGTCCCGAATCCACTTGCCTATACGAGCGAAAGGTTGACTGGCGACCAGTATGGCAGTTGTATGCTATGACAGCCCAACTCGCTACAGAAACGAGAGGTCAGCATATTCATACGCAGCGTGCTGACGTTGCTCGCAAATATGACGGAGTTATGCCCTCAAGCGGCTTCCAGTCGGATACGCTAACGATGATCAGCCACTGAAGCGAGTGGCGGCCGGTGCTGATGACCAGTCCTGTAGCGAGCTGTGCCTGTGCTCTGACGTTGACATTTTACATGCGGGCCCACAGCAACGTCATACACTGTTTACAAGCTCATCCTATCGCATCATGCGAAATCCTCACCAGACCCGCGTCTCGCCCGACGTCTTCTGCGCCTACGCCTATCCGTCGAACCGCCCAAATACCCCGTCATGCGTTTCCAAGTCCTCTTGCGCTTGAGCGAGAATGACCGTCCAAGCGACGAAGTCTCTGGCGTCGGGGTAGGCTGAGCAGCTCGAACGTCCTCCCATGATCCAAGGATATCTTGTTGACGTTTGACTCGGCGGTAAATGACTGGTATCATCGAGGCTGCAAGAGCTAGAAAGAGGAGGAGACTAGCGATGCCCGCCATGGTGAGAATGGTTCTGCTCATCAGCGGAAAGTCTGGCGGCGGAGGGGCTTCCGACTTACCCGGCCGACACTGGCACCTTGAGCTGTTTGTTCAAGCGCCATTTGAGGGCTTTACTGATCATGAACTGTGAAGGGATCAGCCATTCATCTCAACAATATCAGAGCTCACTGATGGATCACTTACCGCGATGAACGAGAAGACTCCGCCGCAGAACAAGGAGGCATGAAGAGCTACTCCTGCTTCGACATTGCGGTTGTTTCGGAACAGTCTTCGCCAAATATGGATTCCTGCTGGGACAGCAGCCGCCATCGCAGCCACCATAGCTGTCGGATGTCAGGGGACTAATTCACGAAGGAGATATGGGAAGGATTGGACGTACCTGGACCATACATGACCAATCCATGTATCAGGCCGTCATGGAAGGCTCGGGAGGGTATGGTGCTTGTGCTGAGTGAGCGCTACGTCAGTCCTAGCGGTACCGGGATGAGTACGTCCAGGGCTTACATCTCCGCGGTCTCGAGCAGGTCTTCCATTGTATACCAAGCGTTCGTAGGTGAACACGCGTATCTGACGATCAGCATGGCCAGCCTCATAGCAAGCATGGTAAGCCCGACAAGGACTTACTCAGACTGATCGGGTCGACTGACACACCATCCCCAAAACCCCACCGAGACGTACCCAGCAGCCACCAACTCTGGGGCTCTCGCAGCTATCGCTCCTCCATCCTGCTTGAGCCCGGACCCACCCGCGTCCTCCGATCCTCCGCTCTTACCGAGATTCTTGCCCGTCGCTAACAGACGCGCGAAGACGTCATTCGGCAAGTCGACACTGACGACATTGACTTTGACTCGCCAACTGTCAGCCGAGCAAGTCGCTGCGAAGAGAAGCCCGACGGCAGTGAATATCGGGATGATGTAGATGAACGGCCCGCCCCATCGCTCGAGATTGGTAATCCCCTTCTGCTCTGTCTTTCCATCTGCCTCACCTTCCCCAGGGTCTATAGCCCCGCCTTCGAAAGGACTGAAAGGCTTGCTAAGCTCTAGATCGGTCGGGCGGGCAGTGTTTGCCTTCTCGTCGTTTCGATACTTCTCTTTGCTGGACGCTTGTTTGACTCGGCGATCCTCGTATGCTGGCGGCGCGGCGGGGGGCGTACCGAACGGGCTATAAGCGTTGAGAGCGTACGAGCTGTCCTCAAGCCCCGGCGTAATGTAGCCCGTCTCGTCGTGAGGCTGATGCTTTTCTTGATGTCTCTCAACTTGTCGATCCCGCTTGTGATCCCGTCGGCGATGTCGTCGATCGCGGTCTCGACGAGCATCGTCGCCGGAGCGGCGACCGGATTCACTGGTACCCTGTCTCTCCCTCCTACGCCTCCTTCTTCGCTCCTCGCGCTCCTCGTCAGACGCGTCATCCCTCGCTTCTCGCTCTCTATGTCGTTGATGACGTTCACGGAGGTGTCGATGTCGCCGTTCCCTTGCGGCTTCGAGTGAATCGCCAGAAGCTTGTCGGTCGCGCCGACGGTGATGATTGGTCATTCCTAGCTCAATGAGTGTGGTTTAGAAGAGCAATCGTCTAATCAGAAGCAGCGATGAATGACCTGTCTGTCTTAGCAGCGTAGACGAGATCGGCATCAGCGAGTGAACACAGGGGTGAAGGGGCGAAGATCAAAGGATCCTTCAAACCCCAACCGTATTCATGGAGGATCGTCTCTCCCTACATCCCTTGTCACGATCGTCAGTATGACGCCGCCAAAGACGGGACGTTCGCAATGAGCGTCGGATGCATAGTGACTTCCCTACACGACTTAACATGATCGACGATGGCGCTCCGGTTCTGGACCCTTCACCCCTCGCGATCCTCACGCGGCCTTCTTCTTTTTCCTGACTTGGAGTACCGTCACTGCCTCTTCCTTTCGCTTGATCGACCCCTCTGCGGGAGTTTCAGAATTCGCCTTGCCTTCTACGCTTGCAATGCAGGCTTGATGCCCATCTTTGCCGATCTCGTCGGATACTACTGATGCGACTGACCTTTCCCAGATCGCCGTGTGATCTAGCCCCGATGCCAGGGTGCCGAAATCGGTATTGAGCAATGCGGCGAGCAGTCGCTCGATGATCTCGGGAGGTATTGCCGTCCGATTCGCTTTGGGATCTGCAGTGGTTACGGGCACTGCCGATGCTTGAGACTTCTCGGTGGGATGGAGCGTCGACTCGAGAGAGAAGAATCCAGTCACATCCCCACTGATGCACTCTTGCCTGAACCCCATCCGTTCCCAATACTCTTCCTTGCTCGTTCTCTCCAGAGTAGCATGTGTGAATCGCCTTTCCGCCTCATCCTCCGCTTGCGCTTTAGCCCTCTGCGCATCCACTCTCTTCGCGACCGACGTCGATGAGCTCGACCCGATGGAAGACGACGAGCCGTTCTCCCCTTTCGGTCCGAGGAGTTTACGCCGGCGTGATGGGTCTTCTGCACCGTCCGAGACGAGATCATCGAGGAACCGGGCTTTCGGGTCATCCGGGAACGACGGGATGAGGTTGGCGAGCGACTTTGAGCTAGATGGTGTCGCTGGTGAGATATTTGAGGATGTGGAGGCCGGCAGACCGTCGAAGAAGGGGGGAGAAGATGTCCATTCCAGCCCTTCTGCTAAAGGTTTACGTTGTCGCAACATCCCCTTCGCTTCATCCGCACTGTAACCCGGTAACACCATCCCCACCCTCACTTTTCCATGATCCTTCGCGATGGCAGCTACATCCTCGTAGACCCCTTTCCACCATCCACAAAGCCCTAATCCACCCAACACTTTCTTCGGACCTTGGGACGAATTGGGGAAGAGGTATTGGCCCTGACTCCGCGCGAAGAGCTGGATACGAACGTGCGGCGTCAGTCGAGTGGCCGGTAGGATGAAATATGACAGAACCGATGTGATGAATGTACGTGTGAGAGGGAGTGGGACGGTAGGGTAGCCGGACGAATCGAGTTTCGAGATGTAAAGAATACACGATTGGTGTTGAGGAAGGATGTAGAGATGTGCCGATAGAGCCGTGGTCAGAACTGCTTTCTTCTCCTTCTTGTCCCCTGCTGATCCATGCATCGGAGCATCTGTCGTTTGGACCGCCTGTGATGCCGCATCGGCAGAGACTGCAAGTGCTGGAGCCGCCGTCTCACACGCAAGAGTAATCAGGTAATCGATCTGAAAACATCGTGGATGTTGGGTCGTATAGGGGAAGAGCGAGGTGGTACGTTTCGGCGAAGAGGTGAGAGCGGTGAATCTGACAGTATGAGGGTTCGAGAGTTTGTCAAAAGTAGCTTGGAGGTGCTGTAGCAATCCTCTGTCGTTGTCAGCCGAGTCACTTGTTGCTGGGACGAAACGGGACTTACGAATGACTATCTCCGTTTGACTGTTTAGCATCGCTCATGACGATGACATGCGACTGGTCTCAGAGCAGTCTAGATGGCTTGTCCCAGACAGGCACAGCAGCTATTCGACATACAGGCCGCTCAGGCGACACAACACAGTGATACCAAGCCGGAACGTCGAAAAGTAAAGTCAAAATGACTGGGACAGCAACGCGTCGCGTCGCGACAAACCCTGAGCGCCTAATGTCGACGAGCGTAAGATCATCCCGCACGTATCACTTTCTTCATTTTCTTAGCAAAGATGGATGACTTTCATATGTCTGGACTATCGAACTATACTCTATACCGATATGCCAAGGCGGGCCGCAGCGAGGGCGGAAGAGCTTCAAGACCGTCTCCATCTACTCGTCTTCGCTGTCCTCCTCCGTCAAATCGACCACCTGCTTCGGTTGATCATTTGAGATCCGCTGTCGCAGCTGTCGCATCTCCTGCTGCATCGACGCCAGCCGTCTCTGTCCGAGTCAGTTCAAGTCTCGCTGCGGATATCTCACCTTCAATCTTCCGTTCTCATCCGACGCTGGTTGGCTAGGCTCGCCTTTGATCTCTCCGTCTAGTCCGGCTATGTGGGCCTTGGAGTCGGACACGGCGGCGACGGCTGGTCTTGGAGGTTCATCGACGATACCGGCTAGCTGCAACACCGGTCGGGTACGATACTGCGAAAGCGGAGTCAGCGGATATACATTCAGACCGAGCCTGAATGTCAGACACCGACTTGGAAGATGAAGCGGTACTCTGGCACATTGGCATTGTGGTAGTCGACGTCTCGGGTATAGGATGGGCCTTCGTGAGCTATTCCGCGATCGCTTGCGGCACCGAGCCTGCTGCTTAGTGCTCGTCACTGACGCCGACAGGGGGTAACACACCCGACCCCAACACCCAACCTGACGATAAATCAGTCCCGACAGGTCCAACAATCACGCCGCACTTCCACTCACTTCTTCTCCTTTTCGTAAATCACATCATCGAATGGACGCGGGATATTATGACGCCCGTGGTGTCCAGCGACCGCTCGAGGGTATCCAACTCTTGCAGGAAAGATCTCGACTACGATATTGCCCAGATCACCCAGTCGCGTATCATTGACGGTGACTT
Source organism: Tremellales sp. FJII-L8-SW-PAB2 (assembly GCA_022813505.1). Classification (NCBI taxonomy): domain Eukaryota; kingdom Fungi; phylum Basidiomycota; class Tremellomycetes; order Tremellales; species Tremellales sp. FJII-L8-SW-PAB2. The sequence continues at coordinate 409,843 of JAKLMH010000017.1, read as the reverse complement.
TGCTTCTATCGTCCGTTGTAGGCTATGGCGTCAGCCTGGTACCCATTGCTCTTCGAGTGGGACCAACTAGAGGGGAGAAGATGAGGTTTGCCTTGACGAGTCGTCCTTGTTCTGTATATGACATCGACCCAATCTCGTAGTTCCCGCCGCCGATCACGATCTGGTTGCCGACTTGCCTCCCGTCAATCGTGACTCTCACCACGGAATCTCGATACGGGCTGTTCTCGAGATGTAAAGGCGCATGAAGCTGGACGACGACGATAAACTCCTGATGATCCGTCAGTGGGGGCGAAAGAAGTGTCGGGCTCTCACCTGTCCGTCCTCGCTTTCCAGGAAGCATCGACTAGTCGGCGGGTTCTCGGTGTCTCCTTTGCCATGTCGAACCTCGTGCTCGTCTGCTAGGTCAGCTCGTGAGTATGTGCGCTCGCCAAGATCAAGCTGACTGAACCGGGAGCTGTCACTTCTTTGAACAAACACCTAATGATCAGCAGGCGGACATGTAGGTGAGCTGCTTCCGACACACCTCATAAACCGAAGGGGAGTTTGACGAGAACATAGTCAAGTCCCGCTTAGGTTTCACAAGGTGGTCGTAAGAAGACAAGTATCACTGAAGCAGAGTCGAGGAAGGGAAGATGTGATGACTAGTCTGGTCAAACCGACGGTCGTGCACGGACCTCTTCTCACAGTATCACTCAACCCGCGAACTGTAACCTTTGCAGCCGCGCATGACATCGACGTGATGTCGATACGATCTATCGGTCGCAACACACGCTGTACATCACCGACCAGGCCGAGGATGTCGTTCCACCTGTCACGTACATCGATTTGATCTCCTCCGGCACAACATTTTACTTACTGTAGGTCTTCCTTTGTTCGGATGAAGGCATCTTCCTCTGCGTCACGGTGTCTGCCCGGCTTAGATCGATCGACAGTGGATCCATCCCCCGATTGCCATGGCGGTCTATCGTGGTCAATGCGAAACACACTGGGCCGAGAATCACGGGCAAAAGAAGCTGCCCGAAGACCTGCATCCGAGTCTGCAACCGGGAAAGCGTGAGAAAAACCGCGGAGCGTTCCCTTGTTCAGATTGATGAGCAGCGCTAGATCCACAGGGTACTGCACATCTCGTCCAATCTCTCCGTGGCGTAGATAATCGGGATGAAAGGAGACAGCGGCTGCATCTCTCGGAAAAGCCATGAAACGAACCTGCGGCACTAACCAGTCCAATCTCACCCTGATCGATTCTCCACCGATCGACTGTGCATGCTGACCCCTGCAAGTCACTAGTGGTCCTTTTAGCTCATGTCTAAAAAGATCTCACTGATTATGACCGAGCCTGCAAGATATAAAAGCTGGCGATTTTGTGATCACACAGATCTCATCGAACCAAGTTGTTTGACCAAGTTTCCTGCTCTCTTCAGTGGACAATCGGTCAGTCCCCTCCCACCCATTCGGGGTCTTGTCTTCCATTCGACCTTTGGGTATGTTGCTGACATACTTAGTCGCTCTTTTCTTCGACTTCAACCGACACACACGATGCGAACTGCTATCTTGCTGAGCGTTCTCTTTGCCCTGGTGGCAAGAGCCGCGCCCGCTCCTCAGGTTTCAGACGTCGACAGCTCCGACTCGACAGGAGGAAGTACTGGAGGCTCGGCTGAAGGCTCCGCTGCAGGGTCCGAAGCTGCCAACTCCCTTGCCGATGCTACCAATCCCGCCTCTGGTGCCCTTGCCAACGGTGGCGCCACTTCGGATGTCTCTTCCGTCACCTCCGACAGCGCCGCTATACCCACTTCGGCGAATAGCGACCCTACTTCCGCGCAAGGAGGTCCCGACGAGTCTACCGTACTCAGCAGCGTGGACCCTCTTGCGACTGGTGTCGTCAAGGCTGCTGCCTCGGTGGCGGCCAACGAACCCGCGACCGGATCCAATGCCGGGTCCGGGGAGATGATGGCAGCCCCACCGAATGGCGACTGCGTCGGAGGTACCATTTCGCGACAGCACTACAACGGTGGACAGCCAATTGAATGTGGTCAGGGCACTTTTTGTGACATGGCACAAGGCGGCTGGTGTTTTGCCGTGTGAGTATTCGAGCTTCAGACTTGGAGCACGGATCTGATCCCGATCCCTAGGACAGTCAACACCGGGGGGCAGCTCCCATCGGGCGCGGGCACGGGTGAGGACTCGGCGCCTGTCAACGCAGCCGCCGGACCTCCACCCGCCGGTACCACCGTCACCAATGGCGCTTCCGATGCCACTTCTGTCGGTATGGGACCCACCTCGGTGATGTCGTCGGCTGCCCGGACGACTACCTCAGCTAGCGGCCTCGATGAGACTGATCAGTCTTCGTCATCGGACTCTAAGACCGGTAGCGCGGCAACAGGCGACTCTGAAGGCACCAGCGCAAGTGGGTCAGCCCCGACTGGCGCAGCAGGGTCGAGCGATTCCAGCGAGAGTGGAGCCTCGCCCGACACTGCTGGCGAAGGCTCGGGACAGGGTAACCTCGCTGAGGAGAATTCCGGAGGAGCAGGAACCACTGGAGACGGAACGAATCTCGGAGGAGGGGAATCTACTGTGAGCGGAGCGACTTCCGCAGAAGCGAGTTCTGCGGCAGGCGGAGGCGCCTCCCAAGCTACTCAGCCTCCTGCCGCTGGGCCGATTTCCGCAGCCGACGCTGCCGGAACCTCCGCTCAGAGCAGTGTGTGATCTCCTATGTCATAGTCACACAACTCGTGTGTGGATAGGATTCTCCCTGTCACTGACATGATGTATCTGATGAAATACCACAAATACGTGACCGAGAGCTGAGTATGACGCCCAACATCAAAACTTCGATCATCCACTCGCTTTCTCATGCTTGGATCCATGAGCCAAGGGAGCACATAGCGCTGGTCCAGCCCCCTGGTATCCCGCTCCTAAGCCTAGAACAGATGTGTGAATCATGCAGAGTCTTGGTCAACCTGAAGAATCACAAGTCATCATGTTTCGCATTTGGCGTTGTTGCGTGATTCGAGATTGGCACAGAACATCCCTTTCTCTAAACCTTGATGACACCGGAAGGGGCCGGGGCATCGCGAGTGTACTGTATACTGGAACAGCGACAAGGAAAAGGGTACAGAACAGCACATGAGTTCACAAGGCTCTTGTCACACAGTGCCTTTCTCGAACCCCCGTATTCAACTTGCTTATTAATGTATGTACACAGTGTCCTCCTTCCGTCAGCGCTTGATCCACCTTCGCGTATCTGATACCTCCGCCCTGTACTTTTCCGCTTCGGTCTTCATCGTCTGCATATCCTTCCATGACGCTGTCTCGCTTTTCTCCATGTAGTCGTGATAAGGCGTCACCTCGGCATCGTACTTCGGATCCCCTTGCCAGCTGCGGCACAGCTTGTACAGCGGGTATTGGCCGAATTTCGAGGGTACTACGTAGAAGTCAGACTCGTTTGACGATCCTAGACACAAAGGCTCGCGACATGAATGTTGGGTGACATGCACAGGAACGACACGTACCTTCGTGTGCTTCTTCGAGTGCGTTCAAGATCCCTTGACCGGTAGTCCTGGAACGGGTCTTCCAACCGGGCAGAAGTGACACAGTGTTGAGTGCGTTGAGTGCCGCTTGACCACGCAGGTCCTCTGTCACGTTTTGAAAGCGGTAGGCCAGATCTGAGGGGATACATTCTTTGTAGGGCGCCTCGGACAGGATGGAGTTCAGTCTTTCGATGTTGGATTCCAGGGCGGAGAAGGTACGATCAACCATTTGGAGAGTGAGAGGGTCCAGACCGCTCTTCAGTTCCGGCCTCACAATCGCGTAAGTGTCTGACTCGAGATCCTCGAAGATGCCAAGCCGGTCATTGACCATGCTTTGCAGTAGGCGCTCTGAACCAAAGTGAGTTGCTCGATCGTACTCTGATTCAGCAAAGGCCTTGCACAGCTCATTTGCCGCAACCCGATACTCTGATTCTGATGCCAGTTTCTTTCGAAAGCTCAACCAGGATTGTTGAATTGTTGGAGGGCCAGAGGTGCCCGAAGCCCCAGGGAGGCCAGAGGATCTCTTTACGAAGTGAGCGCTGGACGTCACGAGAGTGAAAGCTTGCGTGACAGTGCACTTACGTCGGATTGATCACCTTCGCTCATTGTCTTCTGTGTCGTTGTCGTTGCAAGGGACTCGAGTTGCTGTGTTATCTTCGTGGATGTCTGTTGGTACAAAGGCAAGCTCCCTGACGTGGAGGAACAGGTATTTATACATATGACTGAACGCTGAGACAGCTGTACGAGCTCCATCGCCCCCCGAGGGTGGAGCTACAGTCGGAGCAAGAGTCAATGGAAGGTCACTCGTTGATGGCTCTACATGTGAAGAATCGCCCGGTGCGGTGCTGAAGAAGAAAGGACGACATTGCTGTGGGTTACGAGAGGAAGCGCTGTCCACAAAGGTCAGTCTCGCTCTTTACCTCACGGCTCCACTCCACTTCGCTTCAGCAAGCGGCTCCCGGCTTCTCGCATAGAGCCGTGTGTGTGTGTGTGGGAAAAGAACTGACGAACCTTTGTCTGATAACGGAGACTTAAATACTGACGCCGATCTTGTTCGCTTAACGGCCGATGCGCAGCATCTGATAAAGGTTCCCTTTCCAATGAAGACTGCTCTCGACGCTTTCGTCATGACGGATGTGAAATGGATGCGCAGCAAGCACAAAGGTTGGGATGTGGTGCGGTCCGTTTCTGCCTGGTATCAGCTCGGTCTCGCCGTCCTGCAATGATTGGAGCTCGTGGCTACCCCCGTGGCGCACCAGCGAATGCGACCGCCGTGGCGACGTTTGGCTGTGGAAGAGCAGTGCGCTCAGCCTATAATTGCAGCACGCTAAGTTTACAGGTATCTTTGTATTGCACACATGAGTATGAAGTACTGAAGCACAGACAAATACACGTACTGTACAGTATGTACAACAAGCTGTCTGTCCGTTGTCCTCTGGCCTTTCAACCTCAACTATGTACTGAACAGTTATATACAATGGTGCGATGACCCTCGTGCCGCGCACGAGCCCACTTTCGTCGTCTCTGGCTCGCTTTCCTCAGCATCATCGATCTTGCCGTAGATGTTTCACCAGGCTCATCAATTTTCTTCCTTCTATGCGATCCCAAGCAGCCGGTCTCATGAGGGAATTGTATCGGGTACACAACTCGCGAAGATACCGTGTTTGAGGGTTTTCCGGCTCAGGCTGCTGACTTGGAGGTCCCCAGTGTGCAGGGTTTCTCAGCGCATTGGTCCCGTGGCTAAAGGATTCTGCTGACTGACTAGGATCTTGGTTCTTGCTTGACAGAATCGACGAGCCCATTGGTCACCCAGTACCGTGCCAAGCGTCACCGGGCGTGTATGGTGCTTACCACGGCCCAAATACGTCATGAAGTCCAGCGCCTCGGACCCTTTGCCTTCATCTACAGCCTCGTATCCGATCGCTAGACCCCATGTCTCCAGTGTGAGCTGGGCTGCACGTTCGCGTAGCGTCTGGACGTCCTTCGCTGTCGATCTTATCGAGTGCTCGGCAATTTCAAGGAGGACTTTGGACCCTGTCGCCCTGGCCAGGCTGGTCGTGTCTTCCACGATTGCGTAGGTAAAGGTACCGATGCCTATCAAGCTGAAGGCCCGTGATAGCAGAGCCTCATCGGACCCATAGCTTGCCTGTTGGGCTTGCACTTCCACAGGTTGAAGCAGACCGAGAACCATCCTCTTATCCTCTCCGATTGACTTGCGATACACCTCGAATCCTGCTTCAGAGAGCGTGCCGAGTATCTTGGCGTGCTCAGCCACAATGATCGCGTCCCTCTCTAGGTCATCCATCCCCTGACACAGCGCCCTGACCGAGATCCTGTGTTCCGTCCACTGTGCCTCGATACGTTCCACCGGAGCGTGCTGTTCCTCGGTCAGACGCTCCCATTCGGATGGCTGTTGTGAAATACAAGAGCTGGCCGGCATGGTGAACAATTAGACAATGATGATTTGGTAGGTAGTGTAATGCGTTTCAATGTGCTTTGAAGCAAAGTGGGCTATCGAGTATACTGCAGTGAAACGAGAGGGAGAGGTGAAGACCGATACTGACCGCTTAAGTATTATCGCGGTGAAGAACCCCCAACCACCTGAAGCTCTCATACTGCTCCGCCTCGCTCCACCAGGGGGTACATCAATGGATTTCGCCGCTTGAACCTTTCAGTCATCAGGAATCTTGGTCGAGCACGGCCTCTGTTCGCTGACCCAGTGTTGACTGCTCTCCCTTTCTACTCCTGCCCGCTGCGCAGCGCTCGTCAAAGGGTCGTTTAAGCCGCGGTGAAGTTCTAGACCTATGGATCTTTTCATCGGGCGAGAAGAATGTGGCGCGTGAGAACTCGAAGGCAGGACGAGCATGAAGCTATCCCTCGCTGCTTGTGTTCGGCTGGGACGCGGGCTTTGGACGAATGGACGACTTGAAAGATCACGCTTTTCCGGTTTAGGAGACTCTTCTATGTATGTGCCACACGCCGCCACATCGATCGCCACACGGGGGTGAGGCGACGTTTATATGAGGGGTACTGAATATCCATACCATACAACGACAATTTCAGGCAGCTTTTGCCATACCGGATCAAAAGCTGACCCGGACCGCTTTAAATTCGACCAACATACTATCACTCTATGAGTACACGTGTTCCACGTCTAGCGCAAATTGAACGCCTCAAGCCAAAATCTCAGCCTTTGGCGTGATAGGCGTCAACTCTCCATCGTCCTCATCATCCTGCTCCTCTTCATCTTCATCCAGCTCGTCCTCTTCATCCAGCTCTTCCATCATCCTAGCCTTTGTCTCAGCTTGACGACGCTGGAAGCCGACATTGACAGCTACGATCCATGATTTGATCAATGCCGTATGACGTTTCCTGAGTTCTTTAATGTGATCGCCCTGAGCTTGTGCGGGTGTACGACGACCTGGCGAATCGGCAGCTTCTGGTGAACGGGATGAAGAGTATTCTCGATCGGCAAGTTCTAGACGTTTGACGCCGCCAGTGATGTCGTCTTCGGTATGACGTTTGGCAGGTGCGTGCATTGCCATCAGGGGGTCGGCACTGCCCGCTCGGGAAGAGGTGTAGACGTCGAGATGAGTGTCGTGTAGTGAAGGAAGGTGCTGAGCGATCTCGGCATGTGCCTCGATAGCGGGTAGACGTAGATTCGGGTCGATGTCGGCATCGTCGACGAGCAGACTGCGGACAGAGATCTTTGGCGTCGGCATACCCTCGGAAGATTCTGAACGCTCGTCCTCTTCGTCGTCGTCCATTGCCGTGCGCTCGGACGAATGACGCTCGAGCACCGCTGATGGACGGGACGAGACGGCGGCACCGAGTGGTGCGATGTGGCGGTACGTCTTCTTGTAGAAATCGCGAGGAGCCATGGTAGCAGCAGGTAGAGGGTCTTTGTTGTTCCTGGCCAAAGCGTCGAACGAGGAGAAATCGTTCGGTAATGGGTTGGCAAAGTCGCTTGCTGGGTGGTCGAAGCTGGGCAACTCGGGGTAAGGGTTGGGACCGAGGTTGTACATGCTCGAAGAGGGTAGGTTTGGTGCGCTACCCTTGTTGGCGACCGAGTGAGATCGAGGTAGACCGGCGATGGGTCGTTTGGACAGATCGATCTCGGACGAAGAGGTAGCTCGAGGTCGGGGCATGTCGAGACCAGACAGCGAGGGGTACACGTGACCGAATCCACCGTTGCTGGCCGAGCCATTGGCGGGCAGGTCGGAGGGCATGGCGGCAGACGGTATGCCAGGCATGCCGGACAGACCCAACGAGGCGAGCTCTTCGGGGTTGAAAAGGTCTTCGATCGGGCTCTCGGTAGACAAGGGCGAGGACGAGCTGCCCGAGTTGCTGTCGAACGAAGCACCGTGAACCATCGAGTGAGGGACATGGTTGGCGGCATCTCGACCGAGTGACATCATGAACTGGTTGAAGACCGCCAAGTCGGCCTCGTTCCTGATCTCGGGCATCTGCATCTGATTCTGACCCGGCATCGAGGACGACAAAGACGAGAGACCCGAGAACGAGTTGTTGGACGAGCCGAAGGGCGATGGGTTACCAAAGTTCATCGGCATCGATGGCATGTTGTTCATGCCCGGGTAGCTTGATGGGGCGGAAGGCACGAGGTTGTTGAGCCTGTTGACCATGTCTAAGGAAATGATCAGCATCCGATGCCAAGAAAGCTTGGAAGTGCCGAGCCACTAGGCGGGCGCCGGAATTTGCCAAGGCTGCGAAGAAAATGGATTACGTACCGTCATCATACACGGGCTCCACCTTGCGCTTCTTCATATCGGACAGGAAACGCTCAAAGTCGTCTTCCTCGGAGGTGCGCTTCATGCCGGCCTTGTTGTTGGCGTCGCCGGCAAGCTGAGCAGCGTAGACTTGAGATTGCTGCTGGTGATATGCCAGCTGTTGGAGGATTTGAAGCTCGCGTTGCTGGTATGCGACGAGCTCGTCGTGTTGTCGCTTGTGCAAAGCGGCCAAGGCGTTTGGCGAGGGCGAGTGCGATTTCTGGTTCTGGTTCATCAAGTTATTTTGATGCTGCAAGAACAAGTCGTAAGGCGAAGGTGGCTTCGAGTGCGACGACGACGGTGAGAGCGATGACATGGGCGACCGCGGACGGAACATTTCCTGTTGCATTCGGTCCATGGTCGACATGACGCGCGAGTTAAAAGCCGGGTCATCGGTCGTGGCCGCCTTCGACAGCTTGTGAAGCTGATGATGCTCGGTCGTGTGGATACGCTCGTGCTTCTTCAGATCTTGTGGTCGCTTGAAGGTCTTGCCGCAGACTTGACATGGGTGAGGTTTGAGCGGGGTGTGCACTAAGGTGAGATAAGCATAAGGAGACCGAAGAGATGCCAAGAGCCTGCCCACATACCTCTTAGGTGGGACGTGATGTGATCACGCTTGACACATTTCACGCCGCATCCTTCCCATCCGCAAGTGAGGCAGAGGTTGTTGGTGCTCTTTCGACCGACGTGCTGGTTGCACAAGTGCTCGTACAGGTCTTCAGGGTTCGGGGAGCGGTACTGGCATGTCTTCCACTTGCACTCGATGTTGTCGCCTCCAACTTGCATTTGTCCTTGCTCCTCGTCATTTGTAGTCTCAGAGTCACGACGGACCGAGATGTGATTCAGAGCCTGCATCGGGTCGTGAGGCATAGGCGGGGTGATGGGGTCGAGCGAAGTCTCGGACGGTGAGGCCGAGCCAAGTGAGCGAAGGTGATTGTTGCTCTGCTGATGTTGTTGAGGCTGATGAAGGTGCGGGTGCGAGTACGCCTGAGAAGGTTGAGGAGGCGGTAGTGAGGTCGGCAACGAAGGATTAATGAAGGACTGATGACCTTGGATAGGGATGGGAATCTGGGGGTACAGACTCATCCTTTGTATGAACAAGTAGACGTTCAAGCCTAGGGCGAGTAGGGGGTCGGGGGTTGTCTTGGCAGTGTTCTGCTGACGGCCAGTCTATGAATCTCGGGGCGAAGAGCCTTTAATGGTTGAAGGCTACGTGGGCGGCAATCTGACTGCGCTTCGAGAGTGCCGCTGTGGGAGGGTCCGTAGGCGGTGTGCACGCTTAGATTGTCGATTAGTATGTATCGAATGTCGATATAGGTGGCCAGAAGGATAGGTGATGTAGTTGACAAAGACGAAAGACGGGGATGTAGTGGGAGGAGAGATGACTGGAATGAATGCATGGATGCCGAGTTTCTTAGCACAAATGCTTAGGTCTTGGCAGAAAGACGTCTTGGCACACCCACAGTCAACACACTGAAAACTCAATTCTACGTGGCCTTTGCCTGCTTTTGCCCCGTTTGCTTCCCAACGTCACGGGGAAAGGCGTGAAAGGAGAGGAAATTGGTCTGGACCCGTTGATGGCTGCGTAGTCAGACAAAGGGGCGTGAGAGCAGAGGAACTGATTATACATGACGCTTGTTGGTGATCCGAGATCCTCCTTCGCCTTGGACGGTGCCCTACCCTGCTGCTGCCGTTCACGTTTACAGCATAAATCCAGAGGCACAATCCTCGTTCAGCTTGGCGGTGGATCACCGTTACTCACCCAAATTACGCATTTTGGCAGTAGATTCGGCACCGCTTGTTGCGCGGCGGGTCGGAGTATTTCAGCTCGTCAATTGTGGCAGTATCTATCGCAGATGCCGATCACACTTGGCATCAAACACATCAAGCCGGAGGGTGACTAGCCTGCCACAAATCACTTTCATACGGAAAGCAAATACAACCGAGATCCAGTTCTTCGCTACAGCGAAACAAGGCAGATCTACTGCACACTCTACCCACCTATGCTTAGATACACTCTAAAATTCTGCCTTTCTTGACAGCTTTTTGCTCGCCTTGAACAGACCGAACCGAGCGTGGGTCTGGAAATCCTTCCATTCCTTCTTGAACACCTCTTTCGTCGTCGGTCTATACAGTCAGTCCGACGCTCTGGTGCTGTGATGCTACTTGGTGACTTTGACTCACCGCCACTCTTCGGGTTTTCCTGCCAGATCACCACCTTTACCTCCCCATTCCTTCGGTCTGTACTTCTCCTTCTCATCCTCAGTAACTCTGAGAGCCTTGTCGCCTCGAGCCCACCGAGTCGGGACGTATCCACCTTGACCTTCATCCAGGATTTCCGATGGCGCTTTCTGACCACTGCCGATCGGCAAGGAATTGATAGATCCGCCTGCCACATGCGAACTGGCAGCGAAGGGACGAATAACATGATCGGCCTGAGTATATTTGGTCTGTAATCGCGTCGAACGGCCATCGGCAGGTACGATGACTCGAGGATCGTCATCTTCGACAATCTGGATTTCGGGCAGCACACGAGAGCCGGACGCGGTGTTGATGGTCGGTGGACGCGAGTAGGCCGATGCTCCGGACCTAGCTTGACGACGTTCCCTCTCTTCTCGCTTCTTTTGCTGCGCAGGCGTCTCCGGGTAAATCTCTTCGCGAGGTCGTTCGGCAGGCTTGACACGTGGTTCGCGACTGGTCTCGGACGAAGCTCGCGATCTCGATCCAGCACTGAGTCGGGCTGACGATGGAGCCAAGAGAGTATTGACTCGTGGCGCGGTACCGGGCGTAGCCTTGGGTGTGGAAGGGGCGTCGAACCCAGTGATTTTCCGTGTTCCACCTTCTTTGATCTCGATTTTCGATTTTGGTATAGGCGGAGGAGGCATGGCAGCTGCTGCAGCGAGGGCGGCTGCAGAAGATGACCCGGTCCGTTCGGTTGGGGTGGTAGTTTCGGTATACTTGACTGGCCGTTCATCAGAATCGGCAACAGGAGGTAACGGGCTTGACGGACCATGGCTGAAAGTGGGGGAGAGGGGTGATGGGATATGTCCAGAGTTGAGCTGTAGTTGTGATCCCTGACTGGAGCGGGAACGACCATTAAGTCTGTCGAGGTGGAAGTTTTGAACTGCCGACATGGCGTTTTCGTCGTTCGACTTGAGAGAAGGAGTAACTCGTCCGTCGTTGCCACTGCGAGAGCTCATCACACTCCGTCTGCGCACCATGGCCGCATGCTCCGCAACGTCCTCGAAGCGTCTCCGCTCCGATTCGCGACGACGCCGTGCCGTTTCCTCATCCTTGACCACGTTCTGCCCCTCGGAACCATGTCTCGAAGTAGATTGGCCGACACTTGATCCCGATACCGAAGATCCACTCTCGCTGTCTTGCCGACGTTCCGATCCGAAAGCACTTCGCCTTCTCGACTTTGCCCGGTTGACTTCCGCAACTCCAGCGAACGGGTCGTATTCCGTATCATGGACTTTGCCATTGGCATCCACGTACACTCCGCCCAAACCGCTCTTCTGCCGTATCCCACCAGCAGTAGGCGCGGCATTCCCTCCACTCCCACTGTTTGGACGGAAATTGGCCAGACTCGAATGTGACCGTAGTCCAGATCCAGCACCCATCAATCCACCGGCCGTACGTTCTTTCCGCCGACTAGGTCCCGCTGCATTGGTATCGTCCAATGAGTAATTCGAGATCGACTTGTATTCTGGGTCGAGGATATGATCGAGCTCCGCACGTTGACCAGCAGCTACTTGGTCTTTACGATGACGAGACGAGATGTTGAATGCGGGTGGAAGGGGTGAGAAGGCTGAACCGGGGTTGGAATCGTACATCCCTGGTCGTTTCAGGTGCGTCTCGGCAAAGGCTGATGGGTCTCAGCTCAAGCTCATAGTATGAGATGAAAGTTGGATGGAAACAGATGCGGACGTACGCGGTCGGTAGGTCTTGACTCCCTCGCCTCGACCATAAGGGGCAGAGCCGACTGATGATAGTCCGTTCGGATCATGCTCGACCGTCGCGTACTTCCGCGACGGCTTGCTGAGTATAGCCATGTTGGCTCAGACCACAGTGGCAGGCCGTCCACCAGTTCCCTCAGAAGTCAGCGGTTGATGAAAGTCGAGTTGTGCCGATGGTAGGTCGAGCCGAGGTTGAAGCCGCTGGTTGATAAGGGATCCCTTCCGTTGAATGTTCTCCGGTTAATGGAAAGGGAGTTCCAAGATGACGGACGGTGATGGGAGCGCGTGACGACCGGGTGATACGTTGGGCGACACGAGGTGGGTGCCGGTGGCCGGAGGGCGGTGAACACGCTGTAAAGCGCAGCGAGGCGAATGGGTAAAGCGACTTTGGCTTGGTCTGTTGAATGACGTCTGTGTCGGTCCGTTTGTCCGTCCGTTTATTGCTTATACACACAAAGCCTTTCGTCCACCGTCTCTGTCGACCCTCCTCTAGAACGGTGTCGGTATCGTTGGGAAAGCAGTAGGTAGAAAGTAGCTGCTCATACGAGCATGCTATGCTATGCTGTTACACCGTTCGGCCCCCGTCTATTCGGTGTACGGCGAAGTAGATCGCTTTCGCTTGCTCGCTCTCGCTGGTTTCGGTAACCGCCGCTTAATTAGTCCTAGTCCCCGGTTTCAGGGTGAACTCTCAGGGATGAAGGATGAAGCCGGTTGTGGCACTTTAACAGAGAAGAGGTCAGAGCGCGCCTGTCTTTTGAGTTTTGATGTTTGGTTGATTGTATGCGGGGTTGTGTGTGTATGTGTTTGTATGGACTGTACCGTTGTTGACGCGTATAAGCCGTGTCATGTTGATCTGTGGAGCGTTCACGATCGATGCAGAACTGACACGGCGCCATGGTGGCGGCTACTGTGGTGTATGAATTTAGCCAGATACTCGGACCACTGCTGAGCACGAACCAGACCCCAGGACTGAGCGCGTGCAAGATGTGCTCAACCAGGCTGGGACGAAGCTTTGATCTCATCCTCATCCTGACTGTGCCAGGACGTCAGTCTGCTTCGGTCGTGACGTAACGGGAGCAACTACGAAAGCCGACTTTGAATTGTATTGCGTCGAATCTCCTTTCACCTCGTCATCAATCTAATCTGTTTACACCCCCGAAGTCTCTCGCGCCCAATGTTTTCTTGAACTCGACACTTGTCAAAAGTGTCTATACGCAAGGGTTTCGCTCGGTCTCGATCTCGACTGCCAAAGGAGGGTTGGAAGTATAGCGAGATCACTTTGACCTGTTTCAGGTCAAGGTCAAAGTCGGATTCGTTTCCCTGCAAAAGCGTTGGGACCCGCGTTTGACGACGATCTATAACTCGTGAATCTGTACCGTACATCGACCACGATGAAGGCATTCATATCGCGCTTCAAGACCACTGCTACACCGCCTTCGTCCCGCCCTTCGTCGTCCGCTTCAGCTGGAGGGAAGGAGAGTGGAAACGGGCATGGGCACAGCAACGGCAACGGCTCCGGGAGGATGGAGAAAAGGCCTACATCGCTCCATCAAACACCATCCGACGCGCCGTCCATGGTCCCTCTGCGATCTCCTAACCCATTATCAACGCCTGATACCCGCGCAGATGCTGGACCATCAACGACGCGTCGGCCTCATTCGGTCAATGGTCAGGACATGTTTGACGGACCACATGGCGGAGGGTATGACGCAAGAGACCGAACGAGGACGGTCAGTGCTTCAAACGACGGAGGGAAGAAAGTCACCTTCCGAAGTCCCGCACCGACACCTACGACCAGTATCGCGCTGAACGATATGATCCACGCCGACAATAGCAATGGCGGAAGAAGATCAATTTCGCCTGATAAGCCGGACCTCCAACAGACCCGTCCCAACGCTCCATCAAGGTCATCGACCTCGCAGTCGTACTCTTCGCGAAGGTCGTCTTCCACGCGCAAATCTTTCGCACCTCATGATCCTTCCTCACCCACGACCCCGGTCCTCTCGCCTACGCCGTCAGATGGATCGCTCAGCTCAAAGAGCTATCTCCCTCCGCCCAATAGCTGGAGCGAGATGGCGTCGGATGACCTGATTGCCAATCTGGGTCCGAGAGAAAGGACGAGGCAGGAGGTGCTCTGGGAGATAGTCTCGAGCGAGGAGAGGTGAGCTCAGGCCCGATGGTGTAACATTATCATGGTGCTGATCATCAGATACGTTCAAGAGCTGCTGAAGCTGAATGAGACGTTCTCGAGTACGCTCCTACCTCCTTCTGCTCAGTCACCCTCTCTCAACCTCTTTGACCCGTCCGACAACCTAGCACGCACCCTCTCCCCCAGCCTGCACTCACCTACATCCCCCACCGACTCGTTTGACGCCCATCTACCCATCGCGGCCAAGTACGCCTCTTCGTCCAGTCGACACACTGGTCTATCGAACGGTACTCGAAGTGCATCAGGTAGTACGAATGCCACGACCCCTTCATCCGATACTCGCTCCCCGACAGAAGCGAGGATGAACGCCTACAACATCTTGACCAACGGCCGGCCATCGCACAAGGCCTCGCACACTACGCTAAACCAAGGTCGATCGCATCACTCTCTTCCTCCGCCACCACGCAATAGTCAGCCGAGCGCTCCTCAGGCTACCTCGTTCTCGGCGACTTATGCTCGAATGTCGCATCAGCCTCAACCTGGTCGACTGATGAAGGCTGACAAGCGCTCTTCTGCCCAGAGTGTGACCAAGGCAGTGGAAATCCCCGAGGAGCTGGAGAAGGTCCTGGCTGTATTGTCGGGAGGGATCTTGGAAGGGCACATCAAGCTCGCCGCCGCGCTCAAGAAGCGGTATGATAATCAGTACCCTCTGGTCCGTAGCCTAGCAGACGTCTTCACGGCACACGTGAGCTTGACCTGCTTCGCCCTTGATGCGGCCGATAAGCTGACAGCCCCAGTCCTACATCCTGCGCGAGTACGCTACCTACGTTCTGCACCTCGAACGCGCATTGGCGATCGTCGATGAAAGCCTATCCCTCCTCCCTCCTCACCCGTCTGCCAACACCTCCAAACGTCAGTCGAAGCGTATTGACGAATCGCCCGCCCTTCGCCTTTCTTACCTCCTTCACTCGCTCGAAGAGCTCGCTGCGCAAAAGGGCGAATCGGGGCTGGTCATCTCCCTGTCGAAACCGTTCCAGCGATTACTCAAGTACCCGCTCCTTTTCCAGAACTTGCTTTTCAATACCGACCCGAGTCTGAAGGAGTATGAAGCTACTTTGGCCATGGTCGATGAGGTCGAGTTGACAGTGAGGAGTATCGAGGATGAAAAGAGCTCGAGCGAGGAGAGGGAAAAGACGCGAGATGTCTGGGCGAGGATAGAAGGTCTCGAGAAGGACAAGGCGAGTCGGCTATACTAAGGGCTTAGGTCATAAGCTGACGGAGCATAGGTTATAATGGCTCCGAAGGCGAATCGATTGCTCGTCAGTGAGACGCAACTGCCACCACTAGGCGCAGCGTATCATGCCGAGAATGGCGGACAGCGGAAATCGTTCAAACGACTGAGCGATATCCTATCCCGGTCAGATCATCACGACCTATGGGTTCTGTGAGTATCAGCTGTTCTGCTCCCTTCATCGCAAGAGTGCGAAGCTGAAAATGTAGGCGTTTCACCGATGTCTCACTTCTGTGTGAGAAGACGGGTAGTACCAATCTGCCGATTCACCGGACCAAGAATCAGACTTCACGGTCTGAATCGCTGAACGACATGAGCAAGAGGGAACGACAAGCTACTGGACGTCGTGGCCAGTCCATGCGGTCGCGAAACCTCTACAAGGTAAGCTTATCCTTCCTGTCACTGGATGGTTCAGAGCTGATCATCATCTAGTTTGTCAAGATACACGAATGGCACCTGAAGCTCAACAGTGGGAGCTCGGAAGGACTGTGAGTAGCCAATCATCCCGATGGACTATCTTGCCAATGCTGACTGTGCTTCAGGCTGGACATGAGAGAGTGAGCATAGAGTCCCTTCTCCCTTGGCTGGTACTGACGCAGCAGGATCTCGGAGGTCCGACATCGCGGAAGCCCCGACAAACCCCCTGCCGACCGCTCTCAACTTCCCCCTATTCCAGTCTCGCCTAATGCTACTCCCCGCAAGTCCGCGACCACGAGAAGCGCAACACCACCTGCCAATGGCGGACATCACTTGCATCCCGACGTCACACCGACGAAAGTCCCACTCAAAGACGTCGATGGCCCATCACCCCACAGTCAAAAGTCGCTGCGCCGTCGCGAGACCGATACCGATACCCTCGTCTCGGACCGGTTGTCCGTCATGTCCTTCGCATTCAAGGGTGCAGAGCAGATCCGACCTGTCCAGCGGCGCGTGCGAGGGCCCACTGGACCTGCTAGTGGCAATCCCGCCAACAGGACCGGCGGAGCACGAAGTAACGGGCATGCCCTCAGCATGGGACCTGGTCCGAAGATCATGACACCCTCAGCTGCCAATGCCAAATTCGCCAACCGCCTTCGATCGACTGACGAAGAGCACGAAACAGACAAGGACGCTACTATCCGCCCTCACTCTTCCAAGACTCGCCGATCATTACCTCCCGCCATGGCACTTCAGCCATCTACCAATTTGCCAGAACAGAGTTTGAGGAACGGGACACTGCTTAATCCACCTCGGATCGTCTCGTCCTCAGCGGCCAATCGGGGCATCAAGGGATCTACCAACCCTCCGTCTGCGGGGAACGGACGGGCTATCTCGGCTGCTACTGTTAAGAGGCTGTCGATGAAGGCCGATCAGAAGAGTAGGGAGAGTACGCCCGACTCGCCTATTCCCGATGGCAATGACTCGACTATGGCCCTTTGGGCGGCGTATGGTGCTGCCAACGGCAGTGAGACTACACCTCAACGAGTCGTAGCGGGTCGTCAAATGGGAGGGAGGATATAGCACTGGTCCACCTTGACCAGATGTTAACGTCGTACGAAAACTCAACGGATCCGATTAATGTGTAGCAAAGTCTTGCCGATGTACATGATCCTTGTAGCAACAGATATCATAAGTATATACACTCATGTACAATGCAGTCATACCTGTCTCACTGCTTCGTCCGGGGTCATGAGAGTCGTTAAGGCGTAAAAGGGTGAGCTACGAGCTCGCGGTACAGGTCTTCTGGGATATCCTTGACCAGAGCGACAGTGACGTTGATCACTGGTCGAGCGTTTAGCGGAGGGAACGTTCTGAGGATCTTCATTGGACTATTTCATGGTCAGCTCTTGTCCCAGTCTAGCAGGGAAGACAAGCTTACGAAGCGGAGTCCATCAGTTCTTGTCGCATGAGAAGCAGCTGGCCAATAACGCAGAGTATATTCAGATGGACGCCGAAGGCGAGCAGGAAGCTGAAACGTCAGCTGCTAACCAGTGGGACGATAATTTGCTCGTAGCTTACTCCCAGAGCTTGAGGACCTCTTCAAGAGGCGGTGTACAAGCGCACAATGTGAGGACCGCTAGACTAATCAGCTAATGCCCGCCAACCGAAAGGGGCTGATAAGCTTGGATGTACAGGGAAAGGCGTAAAGCTCTGCAGACAGATTCTTGCTCCGGAGATGATGGTATAGTTCCTCATCCACGATCTGGAGACACTGATCAAGTAGCTAGACGGGTATTTAGCTGACCGACCCTTTCGGTTCCAAGGCTAAGTTACTGATGGCTTACCTTGAGACCCCGGTGAACGCCTATCAGTGTTGGCTGGACGTAGAGCGGACAAGCGTTTTCGATGAAGTTGGAGAAACACGCGAATGCCTCAACTTGAGAAGGCATAGTGAAGAGAAAAGGGGCGGAGAGGACGTTCATCCCTGCAAGTCGTCAGTGGTGGCCTCATCTCCCGCTGGATAGCGCACTGACCTTGAACGTAAGTGAAGGGTAGACCATCACGCTCGGATCCTGCTCGTTGTCAGCCCACTTGACACGGAAGCGACAAAGCTTGCGCATGTTTCGACGTACCGTGATTCTTCCAAACGAAAGCCTCGAGTAATCGAATCAACATGTCCTCCTTGACCTTGCCCTTGAACTGCGTGTCGGTCGCCAACGTCCGGAACGTATCGTTCTTGACTATGTTGGTCAGGTCCCACTCATCTCCTACACTCGAAGGGTGTGGGGAAGGCTTGACGCACTCTTGTTGCTGACGGCCGAGGGACCTAGCGAGACATATCGCATATACTCATGCGCATTGAGGTGATCGACCTTGAGCATCAACTTCCATATTCTCGGTCGTAAAGCTGATTTCCCATCCTACACCATGTCAACCAAGTTCATGAGCCCCTCTCCGCTCTGGAGAGATGACTGACCAGCTCGGGGATACCCTCCGTGAGCACTAGGCGACGTATACGTTTCAAGCCATCCGAGATTTCTGAAGAAGTGCGATGTCGATGTGCGGGCGTGAGGAGGGGTAGTAGCGTATCGTATGTCTGCGTCTCGACCGCCATCTTGAATGGCCACGGCTCGAGCTCAGACGATCTCTACGCTCGTGTTGCGCGTTGTTTGTCGGTGTATCAGAGCGATAGGAGCAATGTCAAACGCGAAATCAGTCACGAGAATCTACTGTATGTTGACGAGCATTCAACTCGCGTCAACCTTCATTCTGCACTTGTCATTCTTTCTCTGCCCAGTCCGGATATCGTAACGATTGACCAGCTCGCGCCCGATTCCGACGACTCGCTGGATCGACTAGAGGGGAAGTGCAGGAGTGCGATGCATGCGAGCTAGTTTGGTAGCCTGATGATGCTCAACGAGGAGTTATCTTCTGATATGGTGGGTCCTCTTTCCACCTGATCTGAGCTTGGCTGAGCTCCAATAGGACAGAATCACCCAAGTCAGTGTAGACGCTCTTGACTGACAAACGCTCCAGCTGACCATGCATAGCTTCAAGATGCCATCTTAGACGTAAGCTTCCTCCATCCCCTTCTTCTACGGGTCGGCAAGCTGATAACTCAGTTGTTGACCATCACGGCCACTTCGATCGACTACATCACCAAACGCACACCTTTCGAGCAGACCAACAAGGATATACCTCAGACCGTCCAAAGTTCGGACTCAGTCCCTCGACAAGAGTATCAAGGTCCGTCATCGTCTTCTACCTCTCAGACGCGGCGACGAGGAGGATTGACGAAGAACAGAGGCAATTCAGACATTCGTACAGGATATCGTTAGGCGGAGCAAAGATTGCGAGAGGCTTATCGCTGCTTTACCGAGGAAGGATGAGAGTTCCGCTAGAGTCAGTCAGCTACCATGTTCGCTTGTATGTGCGAGTCGAAGCTGATCTCAGATGCAGATCCAGAGACTAGAGGAACTCAAGGCGGAGATGGAGGTTGCGAATCAGGAATACCGGGAAGCTCTAGCCCAAGCAGGTCAGCCTTTCTCCGTGCCGTAATGAAGTACATGGCTTTCTGATGCCGTGCAGAGGAGCTGCTGAAAGAGCTCCAAGCTGCTCTTGGCACGGCGCTAGGTGCAGAGACCCAAGCAGACCTCTCGAAAGCAATCGAATCAGTCTCTCCCGCATAGTCTACCCGTATAGATCACATCGAAGACACCCGTGCACAAGGATACCCCGCATGCAACGTATACCAGATCCTCGAATTATACCGCGCTACACACAGAGCATGCTGTGCAGTGCATAGAAGCAATGTGACAAGACTACAGGCCCCTCAAAAGGCCATCCGTTATCACAAGATCAGCCCGTTCCGAACATGATACCGTCGCAATTGCGAGCTTTGCTATGCGCCGTCAATACGCAGGCGACAGGACGAATCAGGGCGCTCACCAATAGCATCTCTCCTTGACCATAGTGTTTTTGCTGACATGGACGGCAGCCGTCGTCTTGGCCACTCTCTTCTTTCCTCGCTTTGGGGCCGCCTTTTGTTGCTCGACGTCGTCCTCTGTATCAGAGTCCTGACAAAGTCTCAGGTTGGATTCCTCGGCATCTGAGACAAGGAGGTGCTTACCGGAAGTCCCTTGTAAGAGATACACAGCTCTTCGCCAGCTTTGACTGGCCGGCGCGTGAAGATGACAAGACTGTGATGTCAGGTCAATCCTTCGTCGACGAGTTCTGCCAATATAGGGACTTTGACATACATAGGACGTTCCGGATGGAAATCGTAGACGTAAGCTTGAGCAATCAAGAGATTCGGATCACAAGAGTGATTCTGAGCCGTCAATCTACCGGCCGCATTGTCCGAAGCTTGCAGGAGCTCACGAAGAATCGGGTGTACTGGGACAACCATCAGCTTCGTTCAGGGGTCGCAGTGGATGACTTACGTTCTGTCGAGATACAATGAACAAGGAATCGTGGTCAGTATCACAGGCGAAGGCAGGCAGCATCCACTCACTCCATAATGGAACGCATCCACTGTGCTTGATCAGTACAGCGCGGGCAAGCTCTGCAGGATGCAGGAGAAAATACTTACCCGAATAGGCGTTGTATGTCGGCTCTTCATCCTCTTGACGAGCATACGCCTGATGGGCTCTTGCCTTGGCGTTGGCTGCCAGCTCTGCCAGCCTCGGATCAATCTGCTCCAGACCTTTAGGCGGGTTGCCAATAGACCACGAGTCACAGTCAAATAAGTACCTGCCTACTTAGCCTGGCCCGGACGCAAGCCTTGCGAGACGATCTCACGTTCGGCCGACAAGCTTGTAGAGAGTGCCCCTTTTCTCGGACTCAGTCTCAGTGATCAATTCGCCTGAGTAGATACCGAGGAATGTCCCGGCAGGAATGGCAGCCCTGGCCGTGACACCTGCATATCAGCATGAGAGCTCCTCGGCGGCACAATCGACTCACCCCATCCCTTGTTTCTCTATGCAGGTCAATATTACCGTATAAAGCTCAGAGAAAAGGTGTACTCACGGTTTTGAATAAATCGACCAGCGTCCCAGGTTGCCTACCACGCTGAATGACCCGATTCATACACTCGGGTGGACACCCGCAATTCGGCCCGCATTCCCAAATCGAGACATTCTTAACCCCTTTCCAACTGCCCTTCTTCGTATAGGCGAAACCTTCGTCGCACCCGTAGTTGTAGAGCTCCTGTCTCTTCAGACAGGAACAAGTCTTCGACTTGGGATTACACGGCCCCTCGCAATCGCAGCCAAGGCCGAGCTCGGGTTCGGGGACGCCAGCGTGATAGAGCATGTCGTTCGAATACTGGAATTCAAAGTTCGGAGGAATCGACTCGGCGTCCACGTCATTTTGGACAGAAATGATTGGCTCCTTGCCTTTGACGCTATCCGAGATGTACGACTCGAAGATCATCCGGTGCAGCGCCGGATTCGACGTCAATCTCGGATGATCCCTGTTCCATTCGTCGATCAGGCGAGTATCGAACTGTCTGATCGCTTTTGACATGCGATCCGGCGGTGGTGGCGTATCGACCGGAAGAGCGGGCCAGATCGAGATGCCTTCTGCACTGTCGACCGATGCCGCCTGATCGACTGAGGTGGGATTCGTCGAAGACCGCGATCGTCCATTCCGTTGGTCCGAATCAGAGTCGTCCTCTATGGCCTTTCGCCATCTAATCGGACTGAAGGTATTTTTCTTGAACTCGTACACCGGCGTTTCCGTCCTTGTCGCCAGCCTGGCGGATTGCCGTCTCGACGGTGAGTCGCTTCGTCGTTGTAACAGCACGTCGCCATCGATGGGGACCGGTGCTGGACTGCTTGACAGCTCCATCACGTCGTCGTCGCTTTGACCTATCGGACGCTCGAGCCGGCGTGTTTTCTTAATTCGTTGTCCAAAAATCGCTGGAGCCGCATCCGCCGGGATCTCCTCGATCGAGTCGCTGGACGGAGCTCTGACCAGCCTGCCATCAGGGACGAGCGACACGTCCCGTACGCCATCTTCGATGCTTTCCATCGCTTCTGCGACCTGCTCATCCGAGGCGACAGCGAGCGGTACCGGAACGCTGGTCATCATGTGTATATCGGACTGCTCGACAGTCGATGGGTCGAGGTCCAGGTGGACATCATCCATGTCGGCCTCCGTATGTGTCTTGATACCGACATCATTCGAGACATTTGTCGGGACAGGGGATGGCGGCCGAACACTGGTCTTACGGTTTGAAGCGTTTGACGATGGCAGTTCCAGATCGCGGCCGAGGGCAGATGAAGGGGCCGTGCTTCCAAGCTTGGCGGACGTCGCCCATGTTGGCATTTTGCGAAGCGCCGAGTCGTTCGGGGCGGAGAGCTGCGAGGTGGCCTGAGAGGCGACCTGCGAACCCGATTTGGAGGTAATGATCATGGGTACGGCGTTTCCCCATGTTCCCGGCGGAGGTATCGGACTCGAGGTGCGTGATGGCGGTGAGGGCTTCGCTGCTTTGACGAGCATGGGTACCGCATGACCCCAAGACCCCGGCTCGTCAGAAGCCTGGAAAGCTGACTGGACAGGCGGATAGGGAACGGGGGTATTTCCTGACGGACGGGGCGTGGCGGGTCGAGAAGAGGCCGAGGAATTGGGTCGTGATGGTGGACTATCGACAGCCATGTCGCCCCCTTTGCTCAGCAACCCCGCGCGTCTCTGTGCCGTTGTTGACGGCCCTGGACCGGCGAGAGCGTTCTCTTTGGTCGGAGAGGGTCTCTTGGAGCTGGATCTTCTCCTCTCCGCGGCGGCGCGCTGCATGGCGGCTTCGTGCGACTCGTTATCCGAGGGAGTGGCGTCTGTACCTTGTCAGTGCTAACTATGGTTTGACGAGAAGGCTGGTGAGACCCACCCTGACCAGCTTTCGCAGTGATGCTAGCGTGTTGAGCCTCCCATGCGTGTCGCTGAGCTAGCCGAGATCAGCGTTGATGGCGGGACGTACTGCCTTTCAACTTACCGTCAGTGACGCGACCGGTGTACTTCCCAGCCGTGCTCTTCGTCTTCTTCTTGGGCTGCTTCGTTGGTGATCCCGACCGCCCACTCTCGCGTTGTCGCTTGATGGGGAATCCTCCTTCCAAGACTTCTGGCCCAGTACTGCTTCCATCCTTCTTCGCCTCCACTTCCCCCACCTTGGTCTTGGCGACACTTTCACTGGCGCTTGTTGGCAAGAGGTCGGTAAGGTGAGCGAGAGATGGGACTTCTGAATGCACGGATTCTTCCGAGTCGGAGAGGGTCAGGTCGATCGGTTGTTTAGGTCCTAGCGCGGTCAGCAACAGGCAATACTCGTGAGAGCGAGCTGCGCTTACCGGTACCCGCCATCGTGACAAGATCACCCTGTCAAGACAAGTCTTTTCTCCTCCCCAGCGGAACACGGGCGTAGTCGAGGCGACGGCGAGTAGGATGGAGTGAATTGATGGACGACGGTAACTAAGCTGAGAGTTAGGTACGAGTATGTTATCTCGGTCGCTAGCGCGTGAGAGGAGTGTGCCTGAATCAATGTGCAGCATCCTATTCGAGAAGAAACATTGTACTCTCCGTTCTATTGTTCGTGCGAAACATCATGGCAAAGAACAAGCAGAAGCAGGCTGGTGCCGCTGACGCTCAAGCTGGTGCTGGAGAGAGGAAAGCCACTCGACCTCCGATAATTAACGGCGACCAATACCAACGAGCCAATTTCACTCTACAGGCCTCAGCTTTTTTGCAGCAACTGCAACGACCGCTTGTTTCGACAGAACGCGAGCAGGCCCCGACCGACGAGCACGAGAGTCAACATGCCTCAAAGAAGGATCTGGACATGTCGCGTCTGTCACGCAACATGATGGCAGCCAACGCGAAGATGGTGGTCCACAGCCAGATGAAGCTGTAGGTCTATCCTCTTGCTCGTTGTGTTGCTCGGCTTAAGTGCGTCAGCGACCCTTCGATGAAACGCAATGTCTGCTCAAAATGCTCGACGGTCCTTGTTCCCGGTCTTACCTCTCGAGTGAGGAACAGGCGTAAGCTTTTCGAGCCTCTTCCCTATGGTGAGGCTACAGCTGATCGATTGTAGCCAGCAAAGTTCACTTCAATGTGACACATGTTTCGTGTCTTTCTTGTCAAACTCTCCGAACCATCCCTTGCCCACCGACGACCATCCACGACGAGACGATAGACGGGCCGAAGCGATCTCAACGACGCAAAGCATTAGCGAAACGCTCCAAGATCCCTTTTCACGAACGCGAGGCACCGACAGATATACCAGCTCCTACCGGCCAAAAAGGCCATACGCTTTGGACGGATCAGACCAAAGTGTCCGACTGGGGTCATTCAACGAGCGAGGTGTCAACAGGAACGGCGACATGATCACATGGAGTAGGAATGTCGAGCACGACTACAACCTCTCTTGCTTGCAGTTCCAGCTACCGCATGGACAAAGCAAGCACCCGACACCGTAGCCGCAACAGAAGATTCGGTTCCACCAAGCAGGTCGGCCTTCGTGCGTCGCGTCACCCGGGTACCACTCCTCGTACGTCTTGGGATTTCGCGGATCGACAGGCTTCTCGCTACGACTGGTCAGAGCGCGGCGTACCCGGTCGCCAAAGGACCGGAGCTTACGGAGGGGAATCGACCGCGGTGGAGCTGCTGGCGGCGGAAGTGGACCGCATGGACGGTGCCGGCGCTGGCGGAACGGTTTGGACCTCGGAGGTCGAAGTTCTGCGTGGAGTCAGCGCCCGAATTCAGATGCAAAATGTGACCCACTTTTCTTGTTGGGAAGTCATGCTGTATGAGATACGCTCGAAGTGATTCGATCGATTCCTGTAGTAGGTGGTGGGTTAGGGGGCATGGCACCCTCTCGAGTCGAACTCCCCGCTTTATATATTTGAGTCAGGCGGGGCGACATGAAAGGTATTCAGAATAAAGGATTGCAGGTCCGACCCATTGTGTTCTTGCCCGAAACGATCAACGGTCCTGAATCTTTCAGTCGTAGTATATGCATACAAGCCTAGTCTCCTCCTTGACAACGGATCCAAAGTCGCACTCGGATCACCCTCGTTTCGGACACCTGTATCCCTTGGCCCACCAAGATCTGATCGCCTCCCTCTTCCAGTAACATATGATAGCAACAATCAGTGCCACGCCCAGCACCACACCAATGACAATGCCAGCAATTTGGCCATCGGACAGTCCGCGACAAGGCAGGGCCGCATCGCAAGGTGGCGTGGACGGGATGTCGTATGTACCAGCCTGCACACGGACGTAGTATGGGTCACTTGTACCGTTGATGAGCTACTTGTCAGCTTGAGTCGCTTCCTTCTTCGTCTGGGAATTTCTGACCTGCATCGCCGCCAAGGCAGGCAGATTGGCGTTGTAATCTAGAGCGATCTGACCGGTCAGTTTTTGCGGCGGTCTTGATCATCGAACCCACCTCTGTCTGGACCCAATCATCTCGCCAGTCCCAGAACCGGTCGTCTGATAGCGGCCCACCCACGACAGCGCCATACAACACATGTGCCATCTCGGGCGGGTCATTGCGGATGTTGCCGATGTCTGTTCCTCCCGAAGCCGGTGCCGAGTGAGGGTTCTGCGGCGAGTTGGGGTGCATCCCGACTACATAGACCGCTATCCAGATCAGCTGATTTCGATGATGGGGGAGGCCGAGCATGCAGCTCACCATTCATTGGGTTGTTACCCATGATGTAATCGACTTGTCCCTGAGCAAAAGCCTGGTTGTGAGCACGACGGACCTAACGAATTGGGATGCGGAATTTACAGTGTACTGATCTCTTTTTGCCTGGTCAGATGCCATCGGGGCGAAGTGCAGCATCAACGTCGCAGCTGACAGAGCTGGATTGAGCGAAGCCAGATCCGAATCTCCATCGTAGTACAACAGACCCCCTGCACTGCATCAGCTGGACCCCCTCGTGGCGGCACAGGTAGCGTCTTACCTCTTGTCAAGTAGCCTCGGCGTTTGTCATTATTGAGGATCTTGTCGAAGTATCCCTCAGCTTCCGTCTGCCAACCGGTCAAGTTGACATCTAAGCCAGCCCCCAAAGCTAGTCCAGGTCGAGCGATAGCAGCTTCGACGAACAAGACATAGACTGCCGGCGTCTTCGAATCCCAATTCCAGACTTCGTGACTTGCAGTCAGGGAGAAATTGACGTAGTACTCGTATGCGTCTCGGTAGTAGCTCGAATCATTCGTCGCGAGAGCGAGGGCAAGAGCACCATAACACAGGTCGTCCGTATACCGGAACGAGCCGTATGCAGAAGCAGCTTGGGGTACCGAGTCGGAATATAGCGTATACGGCGTTATACTCTTGGCTGTCTCGTAGGAGCTTCGGGCATGATCAAGCAATGTATTTGCGTAAGTCTCGTTCGCCATCGAAGGCGATGAAGGCGGACCAGAGGCGTCGGTAGCATTGTACGTTACGTCGGGGGTGTAGAGGAGAGAAGCGATTGAGAAAGCAGCAGAGGCAGCGGCGAAGGCGTCTGTGCCGGGTGAGGACGAGTTGATCTGGAATGCCGGACGTGGAGTTGGGATTCCTCGATCACCCCCCCTACATCTGTCAGCTTCTGTCTTCCTTCTCCTTTCCTGGCTCACCAGTAGTTGCTGTCCACGTCCGGATCTCCCACCTGGACGAACAGAACATCATCTTGTGGATGAGCCTTGATAAGCCAATCCAGACCCCATCTCAGCGTGCCGTCGAGATATGCAGTCTGATTCGCCAAGTCGAAGCCGCGACCCTGTGTCAAGCCTCCCCATGCGAGACAGAACAATGTGAAGCTCTACAATAAGTCAGCTCGGACTCGTAGTGTACGCAAAGGTGAGCTTGCGAGAGGGAAGGTCGCCTTGATGTACTGATTGATCAGCACTAACGCTCCTACGTCCAGCCAGATCAACTTACATCTCCAGCATCATAGTATCCGCCTGTTAGATCTGTACCCCAATCCTGCCCATCTTCCAAAGCACTATCGTTTCTCCATTCCACTCGGTTTCCATATGTCCCCTGGTCCAACCTTCCTGACCGTTGAGCATCGTAGAACCACAACGAATTGCCAAGCACATTGGCCCATTGTCGATTCGGCTCGCCCGACGATTCGACCAGACCTTGAGTAGCTTCGGGAGGGCTGTACGTAGGCGAGGGCGTGAGCTGAGAGTGTGCTGGGCGGGCGACCAACGTCGCCAGGAAAAGAGAGAGGAGCAGCATTGTCGCTGCTGTGCTGTGAATTCGGTCACTTCATCTGCGCCGACAACAGATCGCTCCGTGGTGGATGGCTGCGCTTCGCCCAAAAAGTCTCCTTTGAATAAGGCTCCTTTGACCGCACTCGAGAGAAGACCGCAAAGATCGAGACTCGTCTTGCCTCTACGTGAGAGCCGAGAATGTTCAAGCACAGCCGAAATGTGAAGCAATTATGAGCCACCAACGGTGTTTGTCGAATCTGCTCTCGACGTCACTGCCAGATTTTGTGCCTGATCGACGGTATTTACACCGCAATTTCCTGCCAGGAAGAACAGACAGATGCAAGTAGCAGTCAGACAACAGGTGCATGAAGAATGCGAGGGTATGTTATGCTGACTCGGAGCCCGCGTTACTAGGAGGTACGAACGATCCAGCCACCATACAAAGGTTTCTAGGCGTGTAGTGCGTCTTCATGATTGGCGTCCGCTTCGTCGGGAACGTAGCCAACAGGTCGGAGCTGATCGAGCATTAGCTTGACTTTGGCTGAGTTGATGACAGCAGGATACTGACGTTTGAGGTGTACCGTCCCAGACTTGTCCACTTCCTCCGCCCATTGGCAATTCGCCCGTCTCAACACCGTTGACAGTCCCGTTCGCCCTACGGCTCGAGGTGTCGCCTTCATGACGCATCGACGTCGATTTCTCACCTCCGGCAGATTTGACGTCCCAGCACCTGACTGTAGAGTCCAGACTGCCCGAGACGAGGACAGATGATTCCGCAGAAAAGGAAAGCGAGGTGATGGCGGAATTGTGGCCTGTCATCTTCTTGATCGGTCGGGATGAACCGAGATCCCATAGCCAGATGGACGAATCCAGGCCTGTGTAAATCAGTATTTGCCCTTCAGCAGCTATAAGATGCAACTCACCAGCTGATGCCAGAGTCCGACCGTCAGGTGAGAACGCCAGTGTGTTGACAGAGTCCGTGTGACCGAGGAATAAGCGGATACAGGCTCCACGTTGAACATCCCACAATCGACATGAATCATCGCTCGAGCCTGTCGCGAGGTATAGCGTGTTCGGGTGGAAGCGGACACACTGCTCATCAGCTCGGCCCTGGAGAAGCTTGACTCACGTTGACATCAGACAAATGACCAGTGTACATCCGCAAAGGCGAAACTCGATCAGACGACCAGAGCTTGGCCGTACGATCCCGACTACCCGTGGCGAAATATACACCCATCGGACCCCACTCGACATCCCAGACTGGATCACGTCCATGTCCGCGATACGCAACCAAGTTCGAGTACGTGTCGAGCGACCATAGACGTACCGTACCGTCCTGCGACGACGAGAGTAGGGAAGAAGGTTGTTGCGCCGAACCGTAGATCGGGTCGAAAGAGAGCGAGTATACCGGTCCGGAGTGTCCGACCAGCTTGCGCATAGGTAGACCGTCATCTTCCGCCAATTGGTCGTTCGCGTCCAGTGATTTGGCTTTGAGCTTTTCTCCCTTCAAGCTCCACAAACGGATTGAGCTTTCGGCAGATCCAACAGCGAGAAGTGATGAGTCTGCCGAGAACTCCGCCGAAGAGATTCTGTCGTGTCAGCCTAATTCTTGCCGGTCTGTGTATGACGAGACATACTTTTCTCCTCCATCAAAAAGTGTTGTCGCAAGTACACTAGGCAAGACCGGACTCGTCTTGACCTCCTCGTTGGTCCCGAGCCTGATCATTTTGCGCCGATCCCTCACCGCCTCAACCTCTCTCTTCAAATCTGCAATCCTGAAAATACCTGGAACAGGCGGTAACGTCTCTCCCTCGGCCGGACTGATCAGATCCGGATCCTTCTCGATGTCCATCTCAAGCTTGACCTCGTGAACAGTGGGTGAACGGTCCCGCGTTGGTGCTCTTGACGAGCGGTCTTTCGGTGAGCCCATCTCCACATCGCCGTTGGCATCGTGCCCATTCGGTTCTTCTCCTTCACCCGCAGGCCGGTCTCCATTTGCTGCTGCCGCTTCTTCATCTTGAAGCGTTTTGGTGACTTGCTCTCTTAATTTTTCGGTTATCGGCTTAGGACCAAGCTTGAGCTGTGTCGGTTCGCTCTGACTCTGGCCGTTCATCCGGTTGAGAGTGGGTTTAAGACCGCTGCCCGCTGCTAGCGCCACCGGATCAAGCGGAGCTGAAGAGTTCGAGACTGATTGTGAGCCGGCATCACCAGCGAAACTTGGCCGGACATACCTTCTATCCGTAGGCGGTTGACGACGATCCCGTTGACTGCGGCCTTCGCCCTCCCAGCGACACTATGCCGGCCCATCTCCCATTCTTCGTCCAATCCCGCTCCACTAAGCCATTGCAGTAGTAAGTCGTGTGGATTCCGCGAGATTGAGACTGTGTACTTCTGGGCCCTGATGGAATCAGCCACGGCGATCTGGATTATTGGAGTATTCAGGCTTACAGTAGGCGCTGACAGTAGGGATTGATTTCGATGTGATATTTGCTGCCGAGCGATGCCAAAGACGCCACTTCTTGGGCGTGCTGATCGCGGTAATGGTCTTTATGCTGGTCAAGGAATTTGCGAGCTGCTCGTCAGCCTATCATCCATTCAGCCGTTCAAGTCGTATACTAACCAGTCGTATTGAAGCCCGCCTCGATTAGGTCTAGGTAGGTATACGCCAGAAGAGGGAAAGACAATGCGTCCAGCTCGGGCTGCTCATCAGTGTATTGCACGAACACCAACCGC
Organism: Tremellales sp. FJII-L8-SW-PAB2; assembly: GCA_022813505.1. Lineage (NCBI taxonomy): Eukaryota > Fungi > Basidiomycota > Tremellomycetes > Tremellales > Tremellales sp. FJII-L8-SW-PAB2. Next base: position 379,784 of record JAKLMH010000017.1, on the reverse strand, counting down.
GAAACACCGGGACCCACCTTCCACATGTCTAGCATGTCATCCACCCAGCGCCTATACCGCTTGTACCCCTCTATCCTATCTGACGGATCGAGCAGCATCTCCCCCTTTGGATCTGTCGGCTTATCCTCTCCTCCAGCAGCCTCTACCTTTTTCATATAAGCGTCGATAATGTATTTGGCCTGAGCCTCAAATTCGGGTGTAATGCGATCACTGAGTAGCGAAGCCGAGAAGCTCTGCGCTTGAGGTATATTCCGCTTGATGACATTATCGATAGCCAAAGGTCCTGGAGCTCGAAGGATGGCTTCTCGTCCTCCCGGTTGAGCGCTGGCAGACCCCCTCCGACGTTTCGATCCACCTTCTCCTGTCCCACCAGCCGCGTTTACTGATTCTCCAACAGCATCTTCGTCTCCAAGAACAGCTTTCGGGTCCGGATTCTCAGCTAGACCCGCTCGGAACATCTCGAGCACCTTGTCAAACCCATGTTGCTGGAGGTACGCCTCGACGAATTGCCGTAAGAGATTCCCGTCTGGGCGGTGTTTCCCAAGCGTGCTGGGTCCAGCAGCTGGCGGAGGAGATTGCGACATGTTTCGAGAGTCGTCCCAAGCTGTCCGGACCGATGGATGGGCGACCCTATGCTATCTACACGACCAGAAGAGATGTATCACCTCGAGACTCAGCGTCCGGGATAGTCGTAGAGTCGCGCCAATCGTGTTTGCTTCCGTCCACCACCGTCTTGGTGCTCTCCTCTCCGCACTCTCTCCTCTTCCCTTCCTTGCCTTCCTCACTGCACTTGCTTTGATCTGCCTTTTACATCATCAAGACGAAGCACCAATGCCCGATAAGAGGCAGTCTATGGCTCGCTCCAAGCCGAGGCAGAATTGGAGTAGCGATTTCGCCGACACTTCCCCTTACCGCCCCGCTGATCCTGACGAAGCTGATGACTCTGACTGTGCCGACCTCTTCGATATCGAGTGGGACTTCGAACCCGACGACCCGAGCAGCAACCTAGACTTATCAAGACGAGTCGATTATGCCCAATTTACCAGTACACCATTCACCATAGCTGCGAAACAAGCCGATTCGACTAGATCGCGAAACCGCTCGGCTCAAGTTTCCAACTCTGCTCGGCCGGCTGTCGCTGGCGGTCCTTTCCTCCCTATACCCGCTGAGAGGACAATCGAGGAGCTGCTAGCCGAGCAGGAAGCGGCAGATCGACGAGGTGGGAAACCACTCGTACCTGCCCTCGAACAGAAGCTGCCCGCGCATGACAACAAGAAGAACGGGAACAACGAATGGGCATGGAGGAACCACGGGTGGGTGGACGGTAAAGGTCAGCCGGTCGCTGCTTCTCGAACACCGGCGAACCCGAATCAGCCGAAGATTGTCGATGCGCTCGACAAGATCGACAAGGGTCCAGCTAAAGCGAAGGGAAGGAAGAAGAAAGCTGTCGAGCCGGAACCACAGCTTCTCCCTCCGCCGAAGCCGAAGACTATCGCGGAGAGGCTAGACGATATCGAGAAGGGAGAAGAATCGGAGAAAGGCAAGAAGAAGGCGCCTGCTGTGAAGAAGGCAACTGGACAAGCGCGCAAGGCTAAGCCAGCTCCCGCCAAGTCGAAGGGAAAGAAGGCATTGCAAGACAAGGAGGAAGAGATTACCTTCGGCATGCTACGTGAGTGACACCTAACATCTCTCACTCCATTTGAAGTCACTGATCCCTCAGCTTCTGGAGCCGCCAAGAATGGCAATTATCCCATCGTTCAAGGCTTCAACAAGATGAAAGAGCTGCCCGTCAAGACTAAGGCTAAGCGACCATCTCCCCCCTCTCCCGCTTCGAGCCCCGAGCACTCTTTGGCCCGGCTCGACGTCGACGAGATGGTCGCTAAAGCCAACGCATCATCCGATAGGAAAGCAAAGCGTTCCACTGCGGCTCAGAAGGATCGACCTACGACACTAAAAGAGATTGGCGACGGCGATGTCGAGAAGTCCAGCCTATCGTCTGACGAGCGATCACCCTCCAAAATGACCGTGGGCGCTGGCAGAACCTCATCGACCTATTTCGATCTCACTCACGACGAGCCGGAGCTGCCTGTGTCCGACAGGCTCAATCGTACTAAACTCACTGACCATCGCTTCACCCCTCATTCCGTTGATCAATACAGCGGTAACCCGTCGACCATCACTCACGTATCGAACTTCGTACCATACGCCAATGACGAACGATCGTCGTTGAGCCAGCTGCCTTACAGCTCGCCGGCTCACCAGCGAGCTCAACGGGGCTTGATGGACAGGCTCGCCTCTCCTCGACCGGTCAGGGCTGGATCGAGGGACGTCGTCAATTTGGAAAGAATGGCCACGAATAAGGCATTGCCGGTCATTGAAGGGAAGACCGGTGGGTGGTGATGTTTGAGTCGGCGTCGAGCTGACGACTAGGTTTCATCCCTCCTATCGCTGTGGATCCGCGTACCCAGAGGCTCGACCCACCTGTCCCGAGTAGGCAGTCGAACGCCAGACGAAGTCGACAAGACTGGGACAACGAGATCGACCTGGAGAGGAAAGACGAAGAATGGTCGACCCTTCCATCGAAACACCCTCGAAAAGCGTACAAGTCCCGTTTCGAAAGCGGTGATCGATATGCCGAGCACAGGACACCAAGTCACCAGATCCCGAAGTTCCGACAACCGTCGAATCCCGTGGTTCCGAAAGCAAACGGACGAATGACCTTCAAACCTACCCCACGAAACAATTCGCCTGCGCTCACTGAAGAGGACAGCGGACCGGGATACCGACTATCTGTCATACCGAACCGCACCAAGGATATCGACCCGCCTAGCTATCAGGTCGCTCCGATGCAATGGACTGGCGCCCAACAGCGACAGATGCCGGCTGGGAGACGAGAGATCGGTGGTGATGATTGGGTCAAGCAGGTCAAGCGGGCCAGAACGTCTGATCATAACGAGGAGCGGGCCTGGCAGGACGAGTGGAAAGCCCAAAATCGACGGGAGATCGAAGACAATCGACACGCCAGGTACGCTTATCATCGACCGACGCAAAGGTCGCAGGATTACGAGTACGTATCAGGAAGGGCTTTCGGATAGGAGATTCCAGGTAAGGTCAATTCATCCTCAACACTATCGACGATGCCCCACTGATGGACTTAGGTGGTATAGAAGGGAGTCCGGGGCGTATGTGTGACCGAGGATGATTCGTGACGAGGATAGTTGTGTAACGACATGCATATGTGTATCTACGCACTGAACGACTTGATGTAGTCGCACAATGCTTCTACAGATTCGAGCGAGACGGCGTTGTAAAGCGATGCCCGGATACCTGAGCATTGTCAGCTCATGCCGGCACACCGCACTCTTCAGCAGACTCACCTCCGACCGATCGATGACCCTTCAGTTGCCTGAACCCTCTCGCCTCGCCACCTTCCAAGAACTTCTTCTCCCCATCACCCGTGATCTCGAAAGTGACATTCATCCAGCTCCTAGCGGCTTTTTCACGGACCACACATCGGACTTTGCCCTCTTGCTCAGCTTGATCGAGAGTGGCGTAGATCAATTCGGCCTTCCTCCGATTGGTATCCTCCACTCCCTGGATTCCGCCCTTCTCGCCCAGCAAGTATTCGAGCACTAGAGCCGAGACGTAGATGGGGAAAGTGGGAGGAGTGTTGTACAGCGAGCCATTATCGGCGAGGATCTTGTACTCGTTCTGGATTGGGACCGAGGGGATATGACCCAACTCCATGGCTTCCGTCGTGTCCACTAAGAAGTCTTTGCGGACGATAATGACCGTCACTCCTGCTGGTCCTAGGTTCTTCTGTGCGCCAGCGTAAATGACGGCATGACGTTCGAGGTTCGGTATAGGACGAGAAATGAACGATGACGAATAGTCGGCGACTAGTGGGACGTTTGCGGGTACTTTATCGAAGGGAAAGGCGTATGGCGCAGAAGCGTCTCCAGGGAATTGTATACCGTTGATCGTCTCGTTCTCGCAGTAATACGCGAAAGCCGCGTCTTGCGAGAACTCGTACTCCTCGTGTCTGGGTAAAGTAGTGAATTTTGAAGGCTTGGTGGTAGCTGCGATACGGGGTTTGGCGTAAGGTAGCTGATCAGGCGAGGATGGAGTCGCCAGTCGTTGAGCCTCGGCGTGAGCTTTGGACGACCAAGAACCAGTGACGACATAGTCGATGGGAGGCGGTGTAAAGTCTTTCGAAGACGAAGCGTGATTGAGCCGGTGGTATGCGAGCAAGTTCAAGACGACAGACGAGAACTGAGTCGTCCCTCCACCTTGGGCAAAGAGGATGGCATAGTCATCGGGGATCGCTAGCAGCTTGCGCGTGTTGGCTGCGGATCAGTATAGTTCAAGATAGAATGGACGACGATTCTACTCACCCTCGGCACCTTCAACAATGGCTTTGAAATCCTTGCCGCGGTGGCTCAGCTCACATACACCCATACCAGTGCCATTATAGTTGAGCAGACCCTCGGCGGCCTGTTTGAGCACCGGTGTAGGTAGAGGAGACGGACCAGCCGCAAAGTTGTGTACGTTCTCTCTCGCTTGGCTCATGGTGTGATGGAAATGAGATGCCGTCGATACAGGCCAAAGTGCTTGGACTATATACACTGATTAACAGTAGTGCTTCATCGACTCGAGCAGCCTCGATCACGCCTTGTTCGGAATCTCCACCAACTTTCTGATTCCGAAGGAGGGGTAATACCGTGAGAAAGTAGCCTGACGTCGATCACCACGTGTTCAGGGTTTTGGACCGTTATCTCTGTGTGCCTGTTCTCATGCGTTTCATAGAGAGAGGGGTCACTCAGATGAAGTCGTCAACAGCACAGAGAGATCTCTGTCATCACTACATCCTAAGCGTTCCGCACTCGCGGGTGTGACTCTCGACAGCGACTAGCTCCCAATCAACCTGTATCACGACGCTGGCGTCACAGCGAAATCACCCATCAATTGTGCCAAGTATACCCCGCCTCGATCATCATCACGCGGAACGAGAACAGAAGTCATGATCCCAACGTGCCCTTCGTCGTAATCCCCCACCAGCCTTCGCCCCCAGCCACGCTTCTAGAATCGGCGCTCGGCGGGAAGCCAAAAAGTTCACGTATACATATCCTTACGAATCGACACCACGGACTGATCGAGAGCTTCGCATTGGATCGTCCCGGTGATCACCATGCCCGTTCAAGTGAGGACGCCGGATGAGCATGCTTCAGCTCATGACTCGGTATTCCACGACACGACAGTGATGCCAAGCCCGTCTCCGTCGACGCTGGCGCTCCTGTCTCTCACCCAAGATATCACGGCTTTAATCTCGCTATCGCTCGAGGCTACCGCGTCGGTGGTGCACGATTGGTTCAGGTCGGCTCTAGGACTGGTCGGAGGAGGAGATATCGTCCGGTATCAACCGCGAAGTGAAGGCAGGAGCAGAACGGGAGGAGAGGCGGGTCGTGGACTGGCCGTGGTAGTTGTGGGAGCCAATGAAGGTGAGCCGTATCCCGCTTACCCACCCCTTGCTGGTTGTACGTACGAGGACCATGCTGACCGACCTCAGCCGCCGGACAGTCACTCACACTCCACCTGGCGAAATCAGGATACACCGTCTTCCCCCTCGTCCCGCTTCCAGCGCCTGACTCTCCACCTGCCACATCCGCTTTGCCATCTCTCCTCCTCACTTGGTCAGGCATGCAGAAACGCCTGCGAGCACGCTTCCCTTCACACCCAGGTACGGTCGTGCCCGTCATCACCGACCCCGAAACCTTCACGCTTCAACAGGACGACTCCTGGATACACATGCCCCGGAAGAACAAGGGCCGATTCGCTCATGCCGGAGAGACAGTCCGCGCATACTGCCGAGACAACGGCCTCAGCTTGACGGCAGTCGTTTGCGCTTCTAGGACGCCCAAACGACCCAAAACTATCACGAGCCCAGGAGGCACGATCCGCATCATTCCCCCTTCGCCCCCTTCATATCCTGATACTCTGCCTCTCGTTCCTGATTTCAGCCCAGATCCACGAGACTCGCGAGCACTGTCGACGGTAGTCCAGCCGAGACTGCCCTCTTCCGCCCTTGCTCTCAGCGACGAGCAAACGCTCATCTCGCTTTACCGTACAAACGTCATGGATCCACTATCGGTTATCCGAGAACTGTCAGATCTGCTCGCCGTTAGCCGAGGTCGAGTGGTGTTTGTCAATGGCTCGACCACTTCCGGGGACCAAAGTGCAGCTATGGAAGATGAGCCCCTCGAAGGACTGCCCGGCGCAACGAGAATGGTCGGTGCAGCCAGGGCGGAAGCAGCGAGGTTGCTGCGTGGAGAACTAAGCGACATTGGGATCGATGTATGCGAGGTGGTCGTCGGTGAGCTACCGCTGCCGTGTCAAGAAGGAGCGCAGCTGACGAAAGTAGGACCAATGGCACCCAGAGCAGGCAGAACGAGTCTGCACATACGCCAAAGCAGTGAAGACAGCATAGATAGTGACGCCTCTCGCAAGAAGCTCCTGGCTGATGCCCTCACAAAGTAAGTCTGCTTCAGCCTGCAAATGGCGCAGAGTCAAGTCTGATCTCTCAGGGCTACTGCCCAAACACAGGCTGTGGCTGGAGCCCATCAAAGTGAGTCAGCCTGCAGTCTCCGTGCTGAAATTTTCGCTGATGAGCCAGACAAAGACGCAGTGAGCCAGGATCCTGTCTGGCATATACGTTCTGCCGACATGGCTGACCATACAGGTACTCTCGACCCGACTTGCGCTGCTCAGCCGAATCTTCGCCGTCGACGACGCCCTTCTCTACTCATCTGTCCGCCGAGCGATCGAAGACCGCTACCCGAGGTACAAGCATCACGCCGGACTGTCACCCTTGCTCGAGAGTCTGGCAGACATGACTCCTGGTGGAGGTATGGTCAAAGTCCTCGGCCGATGGGTAGTCGCCCGTCTCCTCAGACCCAGAAACGAACGATAGATACGATTCAATGGTATAGTCTGCGTCCTCAGACTCGTTCTTCGATACGATAAAGTTGTATAACCTGTCTCACATATACACACACTTGTTGATACTTATACTGTACATCTTCATGATCGATACGATGTATCTCACTTTATGTCCCTCCTAACCCACATAGCTCATTCCTCCTTCTCCTCGACCTCTTTCGGCTTGTATCCCTCTTCAGGTGGAAAGTAAACCGGCGCGATGGATCGATACACCTTTTCATCCTTGGCTGAGAAGACAACAAAGATGACTCTGGTGATCTGGAATGTTCAGTGACGACGGTCTGAATGAGGGGTACGACGACTCACAGATTTCTCCTGCTCGAGGAAAGTACGAACAGTCTCGACAGCGACTTCCGTAGCGTCTTCGATAGGATAACCATCTACATCACTCTATCAGCCTTGCATCCAGGACGAGTGGAGTGAGGGACGTACAGACTCCAGTGGAGATACTGCTGAAGCCAATCACTCCTCCTCCGTTATCTCGGCACATTTCTAGGCTGGTCCGGTAACAAGAGGTCAGGGCGGCTTCGGACTGCTCGACCCTTCGAGCCGAATATACCGGACCGACCGTATGAGCTACCAGCTTCGAGGGAAGCTAGATCTGTCAGTATGTTCTCTCGTATATGAGTGGAGGAATAAGAGCTGTGGATTCACGTTGTAACCTAACGTCACTTTCGTCTCGCCCGTCTCTGCTCCTCCCAATGTCTCGCACTCCTTGAGCAGCTCCGGACCCGCAGCACGATGAATAGCCCCGTCAACACCTCCTCCGCCGAGCAACGACTTGTTAGCGGCATTGACGATCATGTCTGCCTGCACTCATTAGACTTATACGCCGATCGCTCGAGCGTAGAGGGGAAGATCGTACTCTGAGCTTCGTGATGTCACCTGCTCGTCAGCTGTACGCAGTGTGCAGTACCGTTGTACAGCTCGCAGCTTACCTTGCCATATAGATACACGACTGTTCAGAGCCGCATCATGGTCTGCTTCGGGGTCTTCGTAGACGGGTAGCTCGCCTGACTTGTAAAGGTCGGCAAGAGTGGGGATGTCGGAAGGCTTGGTGATGGCGGATGAAGACATGGCTCTTGAGGGGATATGTAGATGGGGCGCAGCTCTGATCGAGGATATAGCGGACGAAGCGCGACTACAAGTGAACACTGTGCGTATGCTGAGACGAGTGCGTGGTATGAAGAATATACAACGCGGTAGAGAAGAGGTTCAACGTACAATCGCGGTTCACTAACTCAGGTTGCGTCATGAGCTCGGACACGCTGCTATGAGATGCGTGCAGTTGTGAGTGTTGCCTCATGGATGCGTGAAGAATTGCGCTTAGCTACTTGCGAGCTGAGATGCTGTGTCGCATCTCGATCTATCATCTAAACTACATACAACGTTGGTGATGATCGAAGACCGTCATCGTCGCGACCGCCCGCAGAAGTGACAGCCCTCGTCTCATCCTCCTTATTCCGTTCAACAACTTCCGGAATCCATCATCCCCAGCATCCGATTGTATACCTGACGAGTCTCACCTGACCGTGTGTCCACTGTGCGTCACTTATGAGCTCGGCGTGAGCTGGCTACTTCAGCATCTGGCCGACATCAGGAGGGCAAAGATCTGCAGGACGCACCATGTCGGTGATCGTCTTCCCGCCCTGTGCCTCCATACGCTTGCCGTTGACCGACACAAAGTGATAGACCACTATGAGCAGCATAGCGGAAACGCCCAGCCCGTTCGAGAGGTTTGTCAATGTCGTGTCGGAGATCATCGCGGTAGGCGGGATGGAGTACTGTAGGTCAGGACTTGCTCGACCTCGGGACGTCCCGGCCAGTACCCACTAGTCCTCTTATGCAGCCCGAACTCCTCCTGATGTGAAAGTCGTGATAGCGAGATCGCCGTTCTGCTTTTAGTCGTTGTGCGTGAAGTAACACAGCGAGCTCATCCATAGTCTGCGGCTGATCTCTGCTTGTACACGTGGAGCCCCAGTTCGAGGTTGTTGATTTGCCATCCTGTTAGACGACCTTTGTTGCCCACTTGACTTTCCACTCTCGTATAACACGTATATAGACCGGGCGGTACCCGTACTATGCCTCTGTAGGCCCTATTCGTTCGTCTATAGCTGCTGTTTCCTGTCTACACCTTACTCTCTGATCCCCAATCGCCCTTCTTCGCCATGCCTTTCACAATCGGCTCACGACCATCTTCGAGAGGTAGCAACCCTGCTTCGCCATCTCCTACCCCCTCACGCGCCAATATGCCACCACCAGCACAACGCCCTTCGACGTCGAAGTCTCAAGCTATACCGGACGAACGGACAAGCCTGCTCGGCCCGGATAGGCAGTCCGACGTCCCGAGAAGGTCTTGGACGGCTGATCTTGATGCCGTACAGCTTGAAGACGAAGGGCGAGCTCCAGCAGGCGATGGCGAGTCGGAGAACACGGGCAAGCGAGACGATGGGGATAGGTCTATCGTCTCGAGAGACTTTGGGTGTCAGTAGTGGTTGACTAAATCTGCCTAATGCCCAACTGACCAGTCAGCTGGCGATAACGTTAAGCGGAAACGCATGCGACAGATCGTCCGCCAACGAGCCAAATACTACGTTCCCGTCAGTACAAGCTATGGTTCTCAATCAGCCGAACGGTGGAGCTGATCATCCAGATGACCGAGTGGTTACCCAACTACAGCTGGTCTTTGTTTTCAGGCGATTTGGTAGCTGGTCTCTCACTCGCATGTCTACTCGTTCCACAAGTATGTTCTCACTTCTTTCGGATTGCTCGTATCAAGTTTTGACTGACTTTCAGTCTATCTCGTACGCTAATGGATTGGCGAAGCTGTCACCCATAGCTGGACTATGGTCGGCCGCCATTCCTGCCTTTGTCTACGGGATCCTCGGGACCTGTCGGTATGTCTCAGAACACTGATTACAATCGTGCGGTACTGATGATGCAGGCAATTGTCGATAGGTCCAGAGGCTGCACTATCGCTGTTGATCGGACAGATGGTTCAGGAGCAAGTGTACGGTGACCCTCACCATCGCCCTGATCATCCCAATCTCGAAGCGGCCGCTATAGCCGTGATCACCACTTTTCAGGTGAGCCCCTTCATCATCGGCAACGATGGTCCAGAGCCTCACTGACTCTCACAGATCGGCTTGATCACGAGTGCGCTCGGTCTGCTGAGACTTGGCTTCCTCGATGTCGTCCTTTCTCGACCACTTTTGAGAGGCTTCATCACGGCTGTCGGAATCGTAGGTCTAGTCCGTCTGCCTGTCTTTGTACTGATAGCTCATTCGTCCAGATCATCTTTATTGAGCAGCTTGTTCCCATGCTCGGCCTCGCTGCAGCCATGTCTCATCCCGAAGTCAACGCCGATCCACCCCAATCTCCACTCGAGAAACTCTTTTTCGTTATTGATCATCTCGACCATGTCAACAAGACGACCATGATCCTCGCGTTCGCTTCGTTGGCAGTCATGATTGCTATTCGATCGATCAAGCCTAGACTCGCTCATCGACCGGGTGCCAGTCTAGTCAAGTACATCCCAGAAATCCTGCTTGTCGTAGTCGTCGGCACTAGTGAGTTTGCCGTGTTCCGATTCAAGTACGCAGGCTGACGAGATCAGCTGTCACTGGAATGTTCAGATTGGATGAGCGTGGAGTAGATATCCTGGGAAAGGTCAAGGCCGGTCATGGCTCACCCCTCGGTTGGCCATTGACCAAGAAAGCTATCCGATACTCAGACTATACCGTATGTCTACCCAATCCCGCCAGACGCTTACAGCCAGTTCTCAACGGCTTTCGTCTGCGCCGTCATTGGTATCGTCGATTCGATCGTCGCCGCACGCGAGAATGGCACGAAGTACGGTTATGCCGTCGGTCCGAATCGCGAACTGGTCGCACTCGGTGCTGCCAATCTCGCCTCATCCCTGTTCGTCCATACTGGCAGCGTGCCCATCTTTGGGTCAATCACCAGTACGTCTCAGGGTCTACCTCTAGATGAGGTGCGGTACTGATTTAGCGAAGGATCACGCTTGAATGGAACTACCGGAGCACGCACCCAGATGTCCAGTATTATCACCGGCATTCTCATAGTCCTATCCATCTTCTTCCTCTTGCCTTGGCTGTACTTCTTACCTAAGGCAAGTCATCCCTGGAGTTCCATTGAACACTGGAAATGACCCTATTCCAGGCCGTATTGGCGGCAATCGTCGTCCTGGTCGTCTATGCCAGTGAGTAATCTTGTCCCCAATAGTGCCATACTCGCAGCTGACATTCCCAGTCCTCGCCGAGGCACCGCACGAGATCCTCTTCTTCTGGCGGATGAGGGCATGGACCGATTTCCTACAAATGACCGGGACCTTCTTCCTCACCCTCTGTTTCTCCATCGAGGTGAGTCTTGCTCCACAACAAGCGAGGACAGGAAGCAGACTTATCCCGCAGACCGGACTGGTCGCATCGGTCGTCTTTTCGCTGGTTCTGGTCATCCAGAAGTCGACCCAGACGCGTATCAAGATAATCGGACGCCTGCCTGGCACCGACGAGTGGGTACCGATCGATGAGGATGAGTCGGCCCAAGAAGAGATTCCGGGAGTTGTAAGCTATGCGGCACTGATCACGAGCCTCGAGCTGACAATCAGCTTGTCGTCCGTATACGCGAAAATCTGAGTTTCGCCAATACTGGTCAGCTGAAAGAGCGTCTCCGTCGGGTGTGTCTGGTCCTCTTTGCCGGGTGTCTTTGCTGATGGCGTCTAGCTCGAGCGGTACGGAATGCAGAAGTCGCATCCGTCAGACGAACCTCGACGAGAATCGGCCAAAGCGCTCATTTTGCATATGGGCGATGTAGAAGAGATCGATGCTTCGTCAGTCACCTACTCTCATGCTGTAACCCTAGCTGATGCCTTGTGTAGAGCTGTCCAGATCTTGGAAGAGTTGACAAAGGCCTATACGGAAAGCGGGGTAGGGGTACATTTCGCCCATCTCCGTCCAAGTCATATGAACCTTTTCGAACTCGTCGGCATCACCGATATGGTGAGTCATATCAAAGACTCCTTGGACGAGGAATCGAAGCTGATCATGCAGGTCGGACATACTCACTTCCATCCGAACCTCCGCACTGCAATGCACGAAGTCGAATCTCTGGGATTCGGCACGACCGTCACGACCCAATTTCCAGTGTAGCCCATAGACTGCATGCCACGCTATACATCACTAGCATCTACATCCACGTTGTATGCATATCACATAGGCCCGCCAATCATCTGACAACAAATCTCTATCCCGCATCGCCAGTCGCGAGCTGGAAAGCTACCTTCTCCTAAGATTGTGCGGTAGGGTTTCATCGTCGTAACCGCCCAAAACTCGTTGTCGTATCTCAAATTCGTGTGCTATCCTCGCGTTGGGGTCGTAGTCGTCGTCTTGTTCGTCCTCATCGTTCGTCTGATCCCCCTCATCCGCCGCTCGGTTCTCGGTCGAGATCTCGCCGGGTACGTCCTCATCTCGTCCATCGTCGTCATCCTCTCCCTCGTCAGACGATGCCGTCATGTACGGCGGAGACAACAGTCGTTCACCAGCGGACGATCGACGCATCTGTTTACCGGTCAGGGCATCGTCGTAGACCGTCTCCGCGTCCGAGTCTTGCTGCTCCTGCTCGACGATTCCAGCTACCAGCGATTCGACCAGGTTTCCGTCCTGGTCAGTCTCGGAGCCGACAGAATTGCCGTTCGCTTCGTCCATCGCAGCCACTGATCGAGTCCTCGTCGTTGGCTTAGGCTGCTTGCGAGTCGCAGACAAGTCGACAAACACTTGGCGCTGGGACCGCTTCGCCTTCGCTTTTGACGTAGAAGCCTTCTCGGACCGCTGTGGAGCCCGTGTATCCCGCGCTGAAGGTGATTTAGTCGTGCTAGTACCGGCTGAAACCGCTCGTGAGGTCTTCTTCTGTGATGGACTCGTTGTCGGGGCCGGGCCGTTCTTGCGAGGCCGCCCTGGACCGCGTTTGGGCGGAGCCGTATGTTGAGGCTGCGCGACTGGATTCTTGCGAGTCCGCCCTCTGCGTCGTTTTGGTGGCGGGGGCGCAGTGGTGTCGCTCATTTCTTCTTCGCCTTCTTGCATCCCGAGCGATGATTCGCGATCCACATCGCCTTCCTCGTCATCCCCCTCGCCATCTTCGGCCCGAGCGGAATCCACGTCATCATCAACTTCAGGCGATGAGTCTCTCTTGCCCGACCTCGTTGTCCGCTTGCGCCGCCGTTTCTCGGGCGACTTGCGCTTGCCCGCGGGTCTGGATGTTTCTGCGTCGACCGACATCAAAAGCTCTCTGAACTGTTGTTTCGCTGATTTGTCCGCAGCGTCGATCTCCGCCTTGAGCGCAACTTTGTCGGGATGCTCTCTGCCTCGCTCGATAGGCGGGAGCCAGAACCTCGCTCTGCCGACGACTGGACGTCGATTGTTGACTCTTGTCTGAACGATCGTCTTCATCTTGTCCTTCATGTGCTGCGGGTTGAAATCCTCGAGATCGTGCGATACGATACCATGTTCGCCATACAGGTACCATACCACTCGTAGGGGATAAAGTTGATCGAGAGGTACTTTCTGGACGGTCCGATAGAGCAGAAGAGCTTCTTCCTGTGTCCATCTGCGTGTTCCAGCTTTCCGAGAGTAGGTCGACGTTTGGTCTGCCTTTTGACCGTGCAGGCGAGAGGGCGGGAACTCGTACTTTGGCGGAATGGTGAATTCGGGATCGGTCTCGAGAGGTGACCCGTCGTCGTCGATCAAGTATAGATCATCGGGGTCAGGCAGAGTTTCTGAGTGAGCATCGAGTGGCGGAGCCGGGTCGTTCTCCTCCATCGTGGTATCTTCAGGAACGATACCAAGCGCGGGCGTTTCGTGCAATCTGGATCTGAATCGCAGCTCTGCAGGTAACGGTTCGAAGGGAGGAACGACGATGAATTCATCCAACTCGTCTCGGACGTAAGGCGTGTGAGGTGATCTCATAAGCTTGTTTGGCGAAATGTCGGCTAGCGGTGATCGCGGTACAGGCGTCTTCGAGGGCATACGGATCGGCGGCAACTCGATTGGATTGTCCAGATCGCTGTCTGAGTCGGTCTCGTCAGGGTCGCGACCAGCAAATTCCGGATGTTCGTAACGTCTTTGACGGTGGTTGACGAATGCTCGTTGTGGCCGGGACGTATGGCTCGCGGAGGCGACTCCGACTGCAGGTGAACGGGTGACGGCAGTAACCTCGGGTATGTCTCCAGTCTCGCCGACGTTTACGGTTCCGTCAGCCTGTATTGGTTCGTTGGCACCTACAGGTGGGCCAGTGGCCGCAGTATTCTCGGGTGCGTTTTCAGTCTCGCCGACTGTTTCGGTTTCGCCAGCCTGCGTTGGTTCGTTGGCAACTACACCGAGAAGATCGGCGGTATCGCCGATTGCAATGTCAGGAGTGGGCATACGCTCGTGCTCTTGTCTCACGATCTCGTTCATCGGACCTGGCGCTTTGGCTGATGCGTCCGCGCCAGAAGGCGTTTCCTGGTATTTAAGCTGACTGGTGGGGTGCGCGATGGCTGGAAGTTGGGTAGGAGTCTTATCAACGTCCATCCAATCGATGTTGTCATTGGCTTGCTTGGGCGGCTGATGCGAGGATGATGTCGCCATCGCCGTGGGAGTCGTACGATCAATTGCTGCTGAGGGCGATGGCCCAAGCAACTCTGCCGCAGGTCTCAACCTCGGCGATGGAGCAGGAGACGAAAAGGACGGGGCTGCTAACGTTCCCGTGATGGGAGATCCATCGACTGCCTGTTGACGCGGAGTTGTGTCGAGTTGGGCCGAAGGTACAGCTGACGCCGATCTACGCATCGTAGGGGTACCCGTACCGTTCCGTCGGCGGTACGGTATGCCTAACACGGACGATGCTGGTAGATCATCGTCATCGTCATCGTCATCAGGCAGCACGGCTGTACGTTTAGCGACTGGCGTGTGAGCCGCTGAGCCCAGGACTGATGAGCCTGGCAGCAAGTCGTCATCGCTGTCGTCCAGTACGAGGGGCGGCGCTGCTTCAGTGGACTGAGACGCCGGTGCAGCAATGACCGTCAATTGATGTCGCTCCAAGTGGTTGGGATCGGGGCCGTTGACCGATCGCGGTCGAGATGGACCAGCGGGCTCGTCCGAATCCGATCCGAGGGGCTGGAAAAGGGGTTGTCGAGTCGGACGACTAGGGCTCGTCGTAGCCGTTTGCTCTTGCGACTCCCATTGCAGGCGTTTAGCATCAGCTTGCGGTTGTCCGAATCGGAACCCGCCAGGACGGGCCCTTGTTTGCGGTTGAGTTGGAGTGTCCAACATCGGTGCGGGAGGTCGGTTCTCCTGGTTGTCGAGCTCGGCCATAGGCGTGTCCGTCCTCTGCATATCTTCGAGGACAGACTGGAACTGGTCAAAATCGATCAGATTGTCAACACTGATGTCCGGTTTCTCTTCATCCGGCGTTGCGAGATCCTCAATTCCAAGTGCTTCCGTTTCGGGGCTTTGGGACCCCTGAGCGCCTGAATCGGTGTCGGAAGTAGTAGTTGACTCGGAGGGGTCGATTACAGGTTTCTTCGGCGAGACCTGGAATGATCAATGCACATTCGTGTCCAACACTCACACTTCGGTCGATAAGAGTATGCAAGATCTCATCGTCGAGAAATCTCAATAAGGCGGACTGGAATTCATGCCACAGATAGCGTCTGGCCAGTACGTCGTCGCGAGTCTCGTTCAGCTACACGGTCAGCGAAGGTCAATATGAGGCTGCAGGACACTCGCCTCTTTCCGGCGGCGAGAAGCCATCCTAGCCCATTTCTGCTCGACCACCTCCATTTCAACAATCTCGGCGTCCGGGACATCGGGTCCCTGAGTATCGCGCCACTGACCACGTCGAATGATGGCCGACGCGGCAAACAGTGTTGTCAACACCTCTTCACTCGGTGCGGGCAGATCTTGTGTTGCGTTATCGCCTATCGTGTCGGACGTGAAAGTCAGGCAGATCTGCGGCGTTAGCGGGTGGAGCAGAATGTGATACATACCTGTGTTGCGAAATCGAGCCACAATCCCATCGCTCGGATGTTGGTACGCATGTTGCGAGGTACGACAACAGACCAATAATGTTTCCATGCCATCATGAGGATCCGGTTGCGATCTCGAGTGTGCTCCTGGATGTCTTCCAAGGTTGTGTCCCGGTCCTTGCCCTTTCTGCTTCCACCGCTACGACCGACCACTTCAGAAGTAGCAGCGTCAGAATCGCGACTGAGCATTCCAGCGGCGCGATCCGGGTCGATGATGATGTAGATGAAAGTCGCAAGATTGCACAGGTGATTAGCCCTCTCCAAGCTGCTCGCATCTATTCGACCGCGAAGCCTCTTGTGCAGTGATTGCGTCACATCTAATATGTCGGTAAATGGTAGGTTGTGATCGACGAAGAGCGACTGATGGCGCTGGGCTACAGTCGTCATTTACCTGTAGACTCGCGTCGTCATGATGATGCGGAACTCACCTTGCAAGCTGTCCCATGTCGAGTGCCACGCTGGTTCGTGTCCGTGGTCAGAGACCCAGCCATTGAGTCCGACCGCCAGGAGCTTGACTATGCAGTCTTGCGCAATGAGTCCCAATACACGAGCTCGCTCGACCACCGTCATCTCCTGCACTCGAGGTCCGGCGAGCGATGGTCGTAGAGCCAATTTCCGCTTGGCCACCGGTGTCAAGTGTATGGGGTCCCGCGTGGCCAGGTCCGTGTGCGTATGCGACTTTGTCCGTCGATGGTGCGACTTGGTCAGGGCTGAACTGGGGAGCGTAATTCTTCCGGTGCGGTACGGCGAAGCGGCAGCTTCGTCGTTCTCGTCATCGCCATCGTTCTCGAACACCCGCGCCAAACGAACGGAGGCTGCGCGGTACCTGTCGCTCGGGCGGCGAGTGTGATAGCTGGAAGATGGTGGAGCCGACTGCCTCGATCTTGCCGCGGGCATCGTGACCACGTATGCCACAAGACCAGAGACCCAAGAGGTCGATGTGCACAAGCAGGCAACGGAGATGTGATCATTTGTTGACTGACTTTTGGTGCAGATGACGCGCAGATTCAGGTGAGACCACTTTCCCACGGTGCGAAAAGGCTTATCAGTGCCTACGTCGCACTGTGCATGTATTGCATTAGTATGACTGAAGCGAGCAGTGACCATCGTGATAGTAGTGCTCCCCACATGAACAGACAGTGCAGTATATTATTTCGTATATGCTGAGAAACGAGTGTCGAGACTGGAGGTTTGGCTTCTGACACTTGAGACGCGTCGATCTGCACGTTCCTTTTTGACTTTTCGGTCAGAATCAACGTTAAGCCACTAGCGACACTCGCTCGTCGTCGGTCCCCTCTACGAGGTTCACTCACAGTCAGCGTAGTCGGAGCTCGTCATGCAGGCGCATTCGGCGTTTCACCGGCACACGTTCTCGATCCCGAACCCCTCTAGGCGGTATACGACATCCTCACCTCGACAGCCAATCCGCCCTGCCCGACTTTCCAAGATTCTTTGCTCTGCGCTTGCCGTGACAGCTTGCAAAACCCTTATACTCGAATCGGGCTCATCTGGGAGAGGAGGTCCGGGGTGGCTAGTGCTTTCGTTTTGGGCCGGGAGGCTGTTGAACGAAGGGCGACATGAGTGGGATCGCAGGGCGAAAGGGAAAGGAAAGGAGAAGGAGAAGGAGCAGGGTGGACGTTTTGGAGCCGTAAGTCAGTGAGCAGATGATGGGCACGGAGAGCTGACCATCAGCGTGAGATTATGACGGCGATCCTACTAGCGTTGCAGTCCTTGCTTTTCGCTCTTTGCCTGAACGCAGTCGGACCTTTACGGTAGGCAATGCTTCTATGCTGGCGAATGCTGGCGTAATGTGGTACTGATCTCTTTTAGCTCAACACTGCTTGTCGTAGCGACTTCGTTAGCTATGGCTGGTCCTTTCGCATTATGGCGCTCGGTGAGCTTGATTGGACGGACGACCATGTTTGTGGCTCATCGGCAGGTCGCTACTATGATGCCTTTGGCGTCGTCGTGCTTGCTCGTATTATATGACATGGCGTATGAGAACAGCTCGAGTGGGTCAAGTGGCTTTTCGACGTTGCAATGCGGTCACTGATGATGTAGATTTGGCAGCGTTACCGCTTCTCCTCTTGTGCGCTGTGACAGCGTCGCTTCACCGCATCAATCCAAGCGGATCATCCCATCAGAGCAAGGACACAAGGAGTCCGACAGCGTTCCCCACCCTTCTCGTGGCAGGAGGGGTCTCGGCGACGATGGTCGTGTCGGGCTGGATGCTGGTGAGTCCTCGGTGCTCATTGACTGTGTTTGGGTGAGCTGAAGTGAAAGGGATTCGTTCCGGCACCTTGGCCGACCATGTTTTCGTCAGATGCTCGTCTAGCCTCGCTATTAGCAGCGGGACTGGCGTACTGGCTGCCACTCAACTTCCCTCCAACACTCACGTCCAAGTCGTCGCTCCGATTCCGCACAACGCGAGACTATGTCGCGCTACTTGGATCTATTTTCGCTCTTCAGGCTTTCGCATTCCGTCCTCAGCCGACTCGGCTAGACTCGTTGGTCATCGGTCCGCTGGCACTGATGAGTCTGGCGCTGTATGAGCCACCTCTACCACCTCTGAAAGAAGAGATGCAAGGAGGAGTGAGTCTTCAATGGGTTTTGCCATGCGATTAATGTCCGTAGTGGCGGTATCCTGCGCAGCCGACGACTGGCCAGTCTTGGTCGGTGGTTCAGCTTCTTCCTGCGGCTTGGCGCCCGCATGTGCAAACAATCATCAACACGCCGTCCTCCTCCAAGATCTTCTATTTCCTACTGCTCAATATGGCGTACATGGGTGTACAGATGGTGTACGGAGTACTCACCAACTCGCTTGGTCTCATATCCGACGGTGAGCTGGACCCAGCATGCCTTTACGAGGACATGATCTGACACGACAGCCATTCACATGGCGTTCGATTGCCTTGGTCTCGCTGTCGGTCTATGGGCGTCTGTCGCCTCGACGTGGAGGCCGGACCAGCAGTACACCTTCGGTTATGGCAGGGTCGAGACGCTTAGCGGCTTTGCCAATGGTAAGTCAGACAAGCGAACAATTTGCCAGGAGCTGAGGACTCAGGCTGTTTCCTTATCCTCATCTCGGTCTTTATCATCTTCGAAGCAATTCAGCGAGTGTGCGTGTTTCCCAATCCGGCTCAATGTGTGCGTTGCTGACTGACAGAATGAACCCACCGCAGCTCATGGCGATCGACCGCTTGTTGTGGGTGAGCAGCGTTGGTCTAGCCATTAACCTTTTCGGCATGTGGGCGACGGGAGGTCATCATCACCACGGCCACGGGCATTCCCATCACGATCACGGCCACGGACATGGTCACGGTCACTCTCATGGACATAATCACGGTCATGGTCGCCATCACGTCGCCGTCAACGAGAAGGAGGTAAGCTCGTCTTGATCGATCGAACGAGGATCGATCGCTGACCTTCAAGATGGATCACAGGCATGACCATGATGAGAAGCCCGCTAACCATCGGAAGGCCTCTCAAGGAGTAATCCGAGCCTGGCTTTCCCCTTCTTTCACCGACTGACGACCTGTAGTTCTCGCACAGTGTGCATGCCTCACCTCCTCGTCAGGTCCGCAAGCGGTCTTCGCAGGTCAACTTGAAGTCACAACCGGCCGAATCCACCAAGATTCACCAGGACGCGCCATCGCATGGCGAGCCGTGCCACGGCCATCATCATGATCACGACCATCATGATCAGGACCATAAGGCTCACGATGGATGTGACGGTCATCACGATCATCATCAGCACGGACACGAGCACCATGATCACGATCACGATCACGCTCATTCGCACAATATGCGCGGTGTCTTCCTGCATGTCATGGCCGTGAGTCACATCTCGTGTTCGAGGAGCCCTCCCATCTGAGCATCATAGGACACCCTTGGCAGTGTCGGCGTCATCATCTCGACGATCCTTATCAAATTCACCGGCTGGTCCGGCTTTGATCCCCTCGCATCGATCTTCATTGCTGTTCTCATTATGGCAAGCGTAATCCCGCTCGTCATCGACTCTGGCCGTATCCTGTGCTTGGACGTCGGCGAAGGCAAAGAGAAGGAGATACGGACGGCGCTAGCAGAGGTCAGTGCTTTCGGAGTGACGGAGCGATCCTTGCTGACATGACTAGCTTGCTTCGGTGGAAGGCTTATCCAACTATGCGTCTCCCCGGTTCTGGCCACGATGCGAGGGCGAACTGGTCGGCTCGATACATATCCACCTCGCACCTTCTCCATCTGCTGTAGACCCGTCTAAGCCATCGTCTGAGCCAGGCAAAGACTCGAGAGGCCAGACCATCTACTCGAACTCGGCAAAGGTGATCAGCCGGGTCGAGAAGGTATTGAAGAGCAAGATCAAGGGGCTGAGCGAGTTGATCATCCAGGTCGAGGGGAGCGAGGATGGCCCATTCTGTACATGTACGACTGGACGTTAGCTTAGGGTTCTAATGTGATGTATCCATATCATTGTCCTTTTGACATTCGGAAAGGAACGTCCAAGCTTTTCACACACACAGCAGTGTCCTGCTCGGTATTGAGCTCTTTGTCAACAACCTAAGCTATACTGCTTTGATCACTTTGCACTCCTCTTCTTGTTCATCAACCCGCAATCGACATGTCATCTGCGGCAGCTCGGGCCAACAAGGCCACCATGAACGAACTCAAGCTCCGACGGCTCATGGAGCACAATCATCGATTGAGGGAAGAATTGGCCAGGCCGAGGATGATGGTCAGCCTCGCCAGTATGAAGTGAGTGTCATTCCCAGAGAAAGACCAAGGCAAGGCGTCCTTCCCAGGGGGGCAGGCCAGCCAGTGTCCCGTTTCGCAAGGCCCGTGTCCGTCGGCAGCTCCATGAGGATCACAAGGGCGCTGGAGCGATGTCCTCGAGATTCGAGCGATCCCAGCATAGGGACAATGCTGAAGCTTTAGCCTCGTCAACTATTGTCGATCGACGAAAGATCCGCTGGTGAGTCTGATCTCGCGAGTCCGCCTTTGCATGCTGTTGAAGCCCGCTCGAAGGGTTACGCCGTCACCGCTTACATTGCGTGATCTCGCTGACGGCTCAGATCCCGTCTGTTTGGGGTCCTTTGCAAAAGGGCGAAGATCCATACGCGCCCATTGAGCAGAAAGGTTGCTGCAGCGGTAAGCTACGGATCTTCAGATCAATTCGTGTGGTGTAGCTGAACGTCAGTCATGTGAAATCGAACGAGACATCGAGCTGGACTCGGTGAAGTAAATCTGTCGGATGGCGAAGTCGATCGCGGATTGTGGAAACAGCGGCCGGGTGCCAGCCGTTATTCATGCTGGAATAACCTGTCTCACTCTCTATCTTGAATAACCTGTCTCACTCTCTATCTTGTCTATTGCTAAGCACATGCATATTCAAAGCTGTGATTCTCGTGCACTCTGTGCCCGCTGTTCCAGTGCCCTTCGTCATGGGGCGACGGGATCAAAGGGGAGTCGCAGTGGAGGTGGTCCACTCAATGTCTACAAGAACAACATTAGTCCTCTGATCTCCTATCTTGTTCCTATTCCCGACGATCAGACAGCCCGAGGATCTCATCGCGGCCCTCTCAGTCCCTGGCCCTGCCTCTTTGAAACCATCGGAGCGTAATTGACGGTCAACTATGCCGACAGCAACGCCGCTCGAGTATCTCGAATACGATGAGCAAGATGAGGACAACTTGTTTGGGTCGGACCCAGAAGACGTGGAGGCGAAAGCCGGACCGAGCAATGCAGCTCCACTACCGGTGTACAATACGGCTAGACCCCTCGGAAAGAAGCCTGAGACGCTCATCCCGGCACCTTCGCCTTCGGGAAGCAGCAGCAAGGGCAAGGAGCGGGCGAGGGCCAAAGATCCGCAGGATAGACTGGACGAGCTGAGGTTCATGCGGCTCCCGAAGCCCACGATAAATGCTAGTGGGAGAGGTGTGAGGTCCTTGCGAGACGTGACCATGTCCGGTACGCTTGCATGTGCCGCTATCCGTCAGCAGAGGTCCAATTGATCGACCGTAGTGATCCGGCAAAACTCTACGAGGATCTGGGATATTGGTGACCTCGAGTATCGCGTCATTGCCGATTTCATCAACGAGCTACCCATGGAGCAGCTCACAGAGATTGAGGCGATGTCACCGGTACGCGCTTGACACTGAGCGAGATGTCCTGCAGCTGACGTTCCAGCACATCCGGAAAGAGACCGACTGGCTCTGGGAATACTTTCTCTTGAAGGACCACCCCATCTTTTACGATCAGTGCAAAGAGAAGAGCGGACAGGGGAGGACCAGTGGCTGGAGGAGGATGTACAAGGTGAGCTCCCAACTCAACCCACGCTACTGGCCAAAAGCTAATTATCGGCAGAAAGCATTGGAAGATGCTCAGACACGCAAAGTCCAAGCGGCCGATCGAATGCAGCAGCGGTATAGAGAACTGGAAGAGGCGAAGCAAGCCCGACGCGTTGTGCTCGTCGATAAGGTTACGATGCCGACCAAGGGCAAGGCCGCCAGAGGTCGGCAAGGAGGAATGGTGACAGTACGGGCCGGGCAACCGCGGCGTGAGCACAGGATCTCTTCAAAATCCGAGTTGTTCCCATGTTGACTGGACCACAGCTTCCGCCTCGTCATCTACATCGGCCGCTCCGAAGGGGATCTTCGGCAAAGCGCGGGCTGAAGCACAACGGGCCAAAGTCGCCATGACTCACGCATCGGGCAGATTCGACCCGAAAACTGCCAACCGTCAGGCTAATACTGCTCGTCCGTCGAACTCGACACCCAAAACCTTCGAAAATCCCTGGTCGA
This sequence comes from Tremellales sp. FJII-L8-SW-PAB2, assembly GCA_022813505.1. Taxonomy (NCBI): domain Eukaryota; kingdom Fungi; phylum Basidiomycota; class Tremellomycetes; order Tremellales; species Tremellales sp. FJII-L8-SW-PAB2. Next base: position 356,912 of record JAKLMH010000017.1, on the reverse strand, counting down.
CCTCGGAACAGACTGCGAAGAAGGTAGTTGAAGGGCCACGCATACCCGCTTCAAAAGGTATACGTACCAGCATAAAGCGGACCCGAGAAGACGACTCGCCAGTACCTTCGCCAATACCCGGTGCTCGACCACATGTGCCGCAGCGATCAGGGCTGCCACAGCATCTCGAGAACCTGCCTTCTTCTTCACATTCCGCCAGCACTGCCCAGCGCGTCAAGCTCGATCCGAATCGTACGGAGCCGATCAAGCGTCCGCGAGTACAGAACTTTGAGCCGCCTCGCGCTCCTACGGCCCCACTGAATCTGGCTTCCGGACAACGCCCTTCGCCCTCAAGTGCCTCCTCTAGCGGGCCACCCCCGCTGGCACGCGTCGCGCCACCTGTGAAACGTCCCGATCCTGGAAACAAGGCCGCTCAGCTCGACAGCGTGCTCTTTGTCAGGAAAAAGCCAGTACGTCCGGCGCAATCTACCTAATGACCAGGTCACGACTCTCACGACATGCATCATGATACTTGCTACTTTACTCCTCGTGTTCACGAAAGGGGTTGTCTGACTCTCGCCGACCCCTACTGCTGCTTCGCCTCCACGGATTCGGCGACGATGGTAGAAGCGCGATCCTCTCGCTCCTCTCCTTTCGGGACACTGCTTGCGACGGGCTTTTCCCTCCAAGACCGGGTAGCGCCCCACCAGACCATGGAGATGGTGAGAACAACCTGCCGCGTAAGCTGAGTTCTCCGTCACGTCATTGGGCTCCGAGTGCTCACCGCGGCTCCGAGGGGAAGAAAGGCGGCGGCACCGTACTTGAATTCAACAGACTCGCCCTCAAGAACCAAGTTCTGGTCGTTGTTGGCCTCTGACTTGGCTTTGGTCGCGATGCTCATGTTGATGGCGAAAGCGATCCATGAGAAGACCGTCGCCAACGCGGTCACCAACGCCGCCATCTGATATACTGGTCAGAGAGCACAAGCAAGACTCGTGATGATTGTTTCTCACCCTGACAATCACAATTTCACGTCGAGCCCATGCAATCGATGACAAGATGACGCCCAGTCCCGCCGCTGCCGCGCCGGTTGGATTGAGAAGCAGACCTCCCGAGAGGTCAGGATCAACAATCGTCTGTCGGTTCGAATATTGTAGCGAGCCGTCGTCTGGACTCCTCGCCATCAAAATCTCATAGCCAACCACGTTGGGCGAACAGAACCACGAAGAACCCGGCGCTACCTGACGAATCCGGAGGGCACTACATTGCAAGTCGTTAGCTTCAGATGTCTCTCTTCCGTCCGCTCCACGTCGACTTACCCAGTGATCAGGTTGATACCACCATGGTAACAGAAGCCGAGAACCCCAGCTCGGATGTCGCCACTGGGACGACTCCCCGTTTGGAACACCGATAGAGTAAACAACGTGATGTCATCTGACACCGGACTAGAACATGTTGTGACGACAAGGAGCACGAAGCCGATGACTACCTGTCAGCTAGACTCCACCGCCACACTTTTTGTGGACTGCAACATACGGCACGCCAAAGCCAGCCACGCCGCGTTCATCATGGGATCAGTTGTCGCAGTGTAGGTATATGTCGTCTTCTATAGCTTGAATGTCAGTCAGCGGTAAAGAGAGTGGCTGACCGCAGTGACAGAATAACATGCATCTCGCATGTTTGGAGGGACGAGCACTGATATATATACTCGTATATCTAATCGAGAACTGATCGGACCGGATCCCTGAAGGGTGGGGCAACGGCAACCCTGTTGCTCCATCCGATACAAGCAATCTTGGCGACGCTCAGATGCTTACTTACAGGCTTACTGGCGCCTGGTGCGTCCACTGCTCGGTCTTCGATGACCGCACAGCGAGACGAAGCACAGCAGATGCATCACAGTCGGCGGTCTCAAAGGAGACGATCACCACCTGCGAGAATGCAACATTGGATGATACATACAGCTCGTGACCGTGATATCTGCGGTGATGATGTGTATTGTATTTCTAGTAATAATGGGTTGGATTCGTCGAGCTTCCGGGCGTTGGCGTATGCGGGTAGACGGTCGACCGTATCGACCCTTGGCTTCCCGCTTCCATCTCCTTTTGCGTCCGGGGTCGAACGAGATCCTGCGATGAGGGTGATGGCTTGGGCAATCTCAAGTGCCTGACTGTCCATACAATCATAGCGATCGTAAGTGCGATCTGCCTTGTCAGCAAATTTCCATTCGTTGACAGTAGTGCAGACTCACAGCTCCCCCGAGAGCGATCCAGGATGTAGGCCCTATGCGCAGGCTCACAGTCTGATACGGGCTGGTCGCGAACTCGTTGACCCGGGAACGGGACCGCAAGGTGATTGCTATGTTGATGGAGAATGCAATCCAGGCGAAACCAGCGGAGATCGAAAGCACGATGTAGGTGCACTGTCCTATCGTCAGTAGAGCGCCGAGGGGCAAGTCTGGGACAATTGACTCACCAAGCTCAGACATATACTCGTCTCGATGGCATACATGAACAATCCGAGTGTTGCTGCGATACCCGAGAACGTCGCTGCGAGTGGGTTGAACACCAACGCCCTAGTGAACTCCTTTCGGGCGACAGTAGCTTCGACCGGTACAATCCGGCCATTCTCGCCTTTCCTGACTTCCTTCGTGGTCGTTATGCGGAATCCCAGTCCTTCTTTGGCGCAGTCATGCATGTTCGTCCATTGCCCGTTCGCCGATCTGATCTACGGTCAGCTGCGGACTTGTTTTTAATGAGGAGAACGGCTCACCGCCCCCGATAGTCCCCGCAAAGTCCCAATACTCCAACCCTCGCGATCGACGTCTCGTTCATCGCCGTCCCTTTCAGCTCAAACAGGTACAGGTTCTCATTGACCGGAACGGAGCATGTTGCGACGACCAGCAGGACAAAGCCGATGACTGTGAATCGCGTCAGCGGTGACCGGCTTTGACATCGGCACACTCAGATGTCGACTCACCTGTGAAGATAGTAGACACGGCTGCCGTCGACTTCGGAATGATCATGTTGACCACGTTGCTTGTTCTCAGCGCTGTTCGGTATCCTGTCGTGACACTATGCGACTGTATGCGACACCAGACATGACCTGTCGAAATCGCTTTCCAACGAGAATGATTCTCGCCAGGCCGGAAAAGATATATGGAGGTCAAGACAGAGAAGTCGAGAAATGTGCGTTAGCATCAGACAAGACGCATGGCATTATGGCAATGGTCTTGGACGATCGGATGGTTGGCTGAGTTGCTGTAAGGCCGACGTCTTGGAAGATGAAATTACAAGAGTCAAGACAATCTGCAGGGTCTTGGCAAAGATTGCCGAGCTCGCTCGAATCTCGCGCGTTGCCCGCCAGGATGAAAGGGCAACAAAACCACGCCGAGCTTGGCTCATCTCGGCCGGCCTCAGTTGTCCCAATCTTCGACGAAGCCGATTTCATGCTTCACATGCTTCTTCGCGCAAGGCAGACTCCTAATCTCCAGGGTGTGCGATTGTCTTTGGAGATGCTTGCGGCTCAGCCGAGGCGAGGCCGTTAGTGTTGGAAACAGATCGGCTGCGTGCATCGGCTTGCCAGGTCAATCAATTGGCCAAGATCTAGCAAATAAATAGTGAGCCTACATGTGTTCAGGACATCATACATGATGAGACAACTACTGTGTTGGAGGAGCGTCAGCCAGCTTAGTAGCTGCTTGAAGTCGATCCTCGGCCGGAGCCCTTCTCTGCGTTGGTGCCGTACCTGTATCGGTCACCAGCACGATCATTGCTGAGGAATAAGGACAGGGCGCTGAAGATGACGGCGACCGACAGAATGACCTGTCATCCATCAGCGCGCTGATGACAGAAGGCAGGATGGACCAAGGAGTCTCACAGCTGCAACGAGGGACAAAGGCATGACCGCACCCCACTGAAAGCTGGCGCTCGAGAGTGTCTGCGAGACGCCCATGACTGGGCGGGTCGAAGCATTGCGAACCATCAGGATGATGGCAAGATTGAGACCGAAGGTTGCCCATGACAGACTCGTGGCAAGCGCGAGGATGCCGGCAGTGAGCTGTGCGGTGATCAGTTCAGATTTCCCCACAGCGACAAATTACTTACGCCGTGCATGATTCGACCCTTGAGCAGAGCTGCAATGGGCGCCATCAGCATCACAAGACCCGCCAGTCCTGCTGCGATAGGGGTCATGATCAGGGCACTCGTGGTGTTGTGGTCGACAAGCACCGTAGATCGGAACGAGGATGAACCCGACGGGTTCTGATACCGCTCAGACGAGAGGATCTCGTAACTGAGCTCTGCCGGTGTACAGACAAGCGTACCGCGGACATAGGTCGGATCGTTATTGGCGAAGCGTTGCCTGTCACTTGTTAGATATTGCCTGCCACAGGGGATATTCGATGGTGACTGAGACTCAGGGATCTACCTGAAGTTGGAAGTGGTGCCGCAACCACCAAAGACTCCAAAGGCGACTTCTTGGTCATTGGTGGTACCGGAGACCGCAATTCGGAAGAGGTATATGCCCCTCACGATCGGTGTTGACACCGAGCAGAGCAGCAGGAACACAAAGGCGACCACTGTGAGAGGAATCAGCTGGACTCACCGCAACCGTGTTCTATTCTCGCTCACGAGCCAGGAAGCCGACGACTGCGTTGACGACGGGCCTGTTCCGAATCATAATGTTGCGCTCTGAACTTGCGACTGCTTTAGTGGGTTGATGTCAAAGAAACGTCTGGTCTGTGAGCAGGCTGGACTGTATACATGTAGGCATCCCCACTTGCACGTTGGGCGAGTGACGTTTGGGCTTATGGAAAGTCTGTAGAAACAGTCGTCATTTTGCGGTGCTCCTAGCGCCTATTGCCTTCCGGTGTTTCGGTCATGAATGACAGGGTGGGGGCGGTAGGGCAGCTTGGTTCGGGACTTTATTCCTGTTCATGCCGGCATAGGGTCAGACGAGTTACTTGGCGTATCGGAGTCTGCTTCCGGCTTGTAGGTGAACGGAAGCCTCGCTGACTGTCATGCGAAACAAATAACCTAGAAATGCAATCTTCCCTAGCTGAACCTATGGATAGATACCCAAATTCTCGAGGCGGGACGTCTGGTTCACCTGCCTGGACTATCACAGCATCGTCACTTTTCTCCTGCTCAGCCGGTTGCACTTCTTGAACGGACGGTCTGTGCCACGCCTGCAAGCGACAATCCCATATCGACAGGGGGAAGGCGGTCGTGAGCAGTATCTAGATCAAGGCGTCAGCGATCGACGACATATGCACGGTCAGGGAGCACTCACGGCTGTGGCGAGTGAGACCCGAGTTGCCTTTCCGGCGACAACGCGGATCGGGATACTGGTGCCTCCGGTCTCATCCAAGCCAACCTTGGCTGCGATCTTGTTTGCCAGCTGGATATTCACCCCGAAGGCTGCCCAGGCAAAGACGGCCCAAGAAAACATCCAGAAGATCAGCATCTGTACATTGTTCAGCATCGCCACGAACCGATTTATTTGCCTGGTGAGAGAGACTCTACCATCCAACGCCCTCGAAAACACGACAAATGGCATCAAAAGCATGGGTTCCTAGGCAGGCAGTCCGGCCGGCCGGATCTGTTACAGCAGCCGTTATCGGCTGTCAGGTACCACGATGTGATCTATCAATAACTTGAGATGACGCCAAGTTATCAGGGTTGGAAACCATGTTCGAAGAGTCTGTGGATTATACATATAACGTCGCGAAGAACACAGTACGTTATGGCATATCCCTTCGCCCACGATTAGCTACCATGGCTCGTCTCGAGCTGGCTATCTCCTTCCTGCTACGTAAGTCTGCCCGTGCGGCGGTTTGACAGACTTTGCGATCGCGTACGTTGCTAAGCCACTGCACAGTAGCTTCCTTTGCGCTCCTCCTAATTCCTGTCATTTCAGCGTCTGCGGCTCCCACTATCTACTTCGCCAGAGTCGCTGGAAGCGATGGCATCTCCAACTTGCGCGTTGGGATGTGGGGGGCTTGCTCCACCGGCATTGGCTTCAGGTGAATACGATCCCTGTCGACGTTAGACTGTTGGCTAATAGAACAGCAGCGGAGCTCGCAACATCCGGGGCTGTACGTCCGGCAACGGAGCTTATGCCTTGACAGCAGAGCTACCAGCAACGTCCAACTCGCCCTACGGGATCACACAAGGTCCTCCAGACTATTATGAGCTGGATGTCTTGTCAAGCAGGAGTACCGGCCCTCTCATCTGCCTGCTCGTCAGCTTCCTACTCGTCGTGATTTCTGTTGCTCCCTGGTTCCACGATGTGTTCAAGCCGAACCACAAACTTGTCGGACTCGATCGCTTCGTAAGTCCTCAAGGATGAGACACATCGTGCTCCGGGTGGCTGATATACTTGAATACAGTCTTGCTGGATTCTGTGGCTCGTCAGCATGATATTGGCTTGGACCGGGTTCGGTTACGCTGGTCACCTGAAAACCGACTTGGACTCGTCACTCGACGTGTATCGGTCAAGCGGTGTACAGGCTCAGATCTACAAGACGAGTTATGGCAATGCGGTATGGTGCAGTCTGGTCGGATCCGTGAGCCGATTGCCAGTTCACGAGGTGCCGGGGTGTAAGGAGATCAGCTCATGGAAACGCAGATTACCGTAACATTACTCTGGCTATTCCAATCGAAGCGATGGAACGACCTTGTGGCAGCCAAACGACTGGGTCATTCGAGGCAGAGGGAGACCGTCACAGAGCGTGAGGCTAAGATCGGAGCGTGACGTGGCCATCGCCAAAGTCCAGTGTGTGCTCGTAGTTCTGGATGCTCTCGGGTACAATGTCTGCCGTCATGTACTTGTAGTCCCAGCAGGACGTGACCCGATTATCCTGTTGTGCGGGAACACAGCTTCATCTATCGAGCCCGAAGTTCGTCATGAGTCTCAAGTCGACCTGTTAGTTTGCATATACATACGGTGACTTACTCGAACTCGAGCGACAGAAGGGAAGCTTCCGGCTTACTGTCAGGGTGCATTATCGTCACGAACGATATCGTCTGACTGGTCAGGGTCTATTATAAGGTTCCTTGGCGCTTTCCACCGAACGCACTGCATGTTTATGAGTCCTGTCTTGGCGGGTTCTTTGACCTCATTCGTGGTCGAGTGTTGCAAGCAGCGAGTGATGATTGCATTCGACATTGTACTGTGACACGACACGAGCGTGTCTGCAGTCATCTTATCAAGCGGACACCGCCTGATCTCGAGTTCAACAAGGATGTTGAAGTCGAGACTCATTTCTCCGACGGTATACATCGGTTTGCGTGAGTGAGGAAAGTCCTGATTGTCGGCTCCAGTCTCTCACACACTACAGTCGTGGGATGGGTGTTGTTGCTGCTACCTGCAATCAGCTCTCCGGCCGATTTCGACTACCTGGACATCTCGAGAGTTGATCATCAATACGGCGTGACGAGGTTCGGTGTCTTCGGCTACACTGGCGGAGTGTCGTGGGTGTCTCCACTTTCGATCTCGTCGACATAGGCCTGATCATCAATTCCATTTGCAAGCGAAGTCTCGGAGTCTGACACCATCTCAGGTCATATGGGTACGCCTCGGGCGGCTACTGGTCGAAGCTGGGCTATGAGGCTACGCTGTCGTTCTCGGTCAGATATCCGTTCGACGACTCCGGCAATCTACTTCCTCCGGATCAGTTGCGCGAGAGCTATCTAGTTCTCAGTGGTGAGGACACAAGAGCTTTCGTGCTCTTCCCAGTAGCCTTAGGCATCCTGGGGGTGTCCTTCTTCTGCTACATACCGGGATCTAGCAGAATGAACAGGACCTGGTTAGCCGTGAGTTTTGGTATCAGTCTATCTCGGACAACCAGCTGACCGGCTGTCGTAGGTATCAGCATCGTCTGGGGCAATCGCCGCGATCTTGGGGTGGATCGCTTGGGGCTTCGCATTCCGGATCACAGCGGTGATTGATTCGAACCTAGAACCCTACCGCGATGAACGGGTGTATCCACCACGTCGCGCGACGGTCGAACAAGGCAACACTATCTGGCCTAGTTTCGCCGGCTTGGTATGTGCTCGGTCCCTCTTGTGTTTGAAGACGTCAAGCCAAGTCGCTGATGGGCCAGTTGATGATCACCGCTGCAACCTGCCTGATTGTGGTCAAGATGTTTGTTCGCCCACCTTTACGCGCAAAGCCGGAAGAGACAGAACTCGGATCGCTGCAAGAGAAGGACCGGATTCTGCCGTCGGACTAGGTTTAGAGTCCAAACGGACAAGTCTCGCAATACGTAACACCGGTAGGCGACGCTAGGGCCTATATGTAGCATATCAAGTACAATCAGGCGAGCACGCGTGTACGCGTCAGACGGCGACCGTTTTCTTGATCCGTCGTGATTGGGCGCAGTGCAGCCGATATAACGTCACGAGCCACCACCTCCTTATGGACGCTGACAAGGGGGAAATGCTGTGACGATAAGTAACATCTTGTGACGAGTGATTAAGTTATGAGCTATCGGGGAGGGGGGTGGGGGCCGGTTTACACGGGGCTGCCTTATGCATCCCACTCACATCTTGATTGAAGAGGCGGGCAGTCAGCACAGCGTATCAACGGCTGACGAATTCGACGAAAGACTGCCGCGTGCGAGCGTGAAACCTGATCGACCTTCTCCCTGGGCTCCTTGACGCACATCAACAAGCTATTAGGTGAATCGTATTCAGCTAAGCGACGCTGTCAGGTATGCACTCGCCAGACAACCTTTTGACGATGCCGATATCGACGCAGCGCAACCCGGAGACAACAACGACAGTTGATCGCTGTGCTCGGTCGGGATAGACCAAACGAACCTTAGATTGATCACCCGCATCGCTCGCAGCGTGATGAGACACCTCTCGATGTCCTGATCATCTGCTTGGCCTGGTGGAGCGTCTGCCTCGAGCTTCTGGGCAGAAACCAACCTTGTCCTGCCAATCGGGCAACTACATGCTTATCTTGGCGGCACAGTGTCGGTGCCCTGAATGGGTGACGACCATCGCTCGGCCTTGGCGCGGTCTTGTTAGAATCTCCCCTGGAGCGGGTTTGCGGTCTGCCGAGACCATGCATGCTAATCATACTCAGGAACCTGTGCACTCTGACCCCCACTTGACTTGCCGAGATGCATATCATAGAGCACTTGCTTTAAAATGGAGACCGTGTCTCGCTTTACCGGTACTTCCACTATCTATCTACAATGTGGTCGAAAACGAAATACATCAGCCCAATCGTCGTTGTCGCGCTCGGTGAGTCAAAGTCGGGCAGCTCAACACCTCACAAGTGCGATGAAGCTGAGACTCCACAGTGGTAGGATGGGTGCTCTTGCTCCTACCGTGTGTGACTCCACCTGCGAATGGTGGTCTATACCTGGCACGTATCAGAGGCTTGGACCGCAATTACGATGTGAGGTTTGGGATCTTTGACTCCGGTGGAAATACGAGCCCCTCCTGGCGAGTTATGCTTTGCTAGTCTCGCCCCGATACTAACGTGCGCCGATAGGTCATTGGAAAACACCGGAGGCTCCTCAGGCTATAGAACGAGTCTACGATTTCCTTTGGAGTTCCGTTACCCTGACGGATCCGAAGTCGATCGTCCGGGTCGACCACCCAGATACGTGCCTTACACCGCCGTGCGTGGCGAAGACACAGACGCTCTCGTGCTCTTCCCGGTGACTCTGGCGCTACTAGGCCTGGCTTTGTTGTGCTACATTCCCGGCGATGTCAAGCAGAGTGGCGGTTGGTTAGGGGTAAGTCATCCTCGTCGTCGGAACACCGCCGTACGCACGGTCACTGACCGACGGTTACAGTTCTCGGCACTGTTTGCTTTCGTGTCGAGCGCACTCGGATGGACTGCTTGGGGCTATGCCTATACGTTGACCTCAAAGATCGAGTCCAACATCGGCAGATATATCAACAGTCCGAATGCCATCTGGGAGCTGGCTGTCGAGATGGGCAATGTGATCTGGCCAAGTTTGGTGGGCATGGTACGTCCAAATCTCGCGCCGCGCCGGTTCTACAGTGTCTCATTGTCTAGATACTTGTCACCCTTGCGGCCGTCCTCATCTTGATCAAGGTCGTCACCAGGCCCAGGAAGTTGGATGAACCAGAACAACGAGAACTCGGTCCCATCTCAAGGAAGAACTCCGAGCGCAATAACCCCTTGTCATCCAACGAGACCCTCACGAACCCATGAGCCGCTATGAGACCGCCAGTTTCTTCTTTTGTAGACCTATCATCGCATCCGCTATGCAACAAGATATGAAGGGATATTCTGGAATAGACGAGTCTTGGCGCTACAGGTCCATTGTCAGCCGTTCTGCTACTGTTCGTCTGGAGCTTCCTCAAGTCACAACAGTCTACCTGTGTAGCGAGTTTGAGAACCTGCTCGACACGTTTACCTCTTGTCAGCGACCAGTCAGCCGCGGACAGCAGCATGTGACGGGCATATTTGCATACTCGTGACGGGACATTATAGCTTGAAACCGTGTAAAATAGTGACATCAGGTCGGATGGTCGCCGACAAGCACGCCTAATAAGTGCCAGCTCCAGCCCTTCGTCGTGGCCACCTGTCACCGTCAGCATGAGGACATTTAGCAAGATACGATCTGGAAGAGACACTTACGGCCACCTCCTCGCTGGCTTGGTGACCGGTGCGGGGTCGGAGTAGGCGCCAGCGTGCCTGTGCGAGTATCGGCCGAAGACACCACAGCCCGCAGCGCAAATGGCCAACGAGAGCGAAACCTGGGATTCGATCAGCATTAAGGACAGATGATTTAGGAAGAGTGGGTGACTTACAGCGCCGGCGAGACCTAGCCAGAGACCATTTCCGATGTGTCCAGTGAGGGCTTCGTTGGTGTAGTCGTTGATCCTGTTCCTGGCGACCAGGACGAGAGCAAGGTCTAAGAACCACACGAGCCAGGCGAAGATCACGGCGAGGATCAAGGTGATGAACGTGACCTGCAAATCAGTGGGGGCGTCATTTGCAGCGCGAGTCGACTCACAATCTCCATGAAGCGGCTTGCGCAGAACCAAGCGAACAGAGCGAAGATGGTGCTGAAGCCTGCGAAACCAGCAGCGACGGCATTGAGGACGAGACTGCCGGCCAAGCCTTTTATTACCACACTGCCCACTTCGTTGCCGGGTAGTTCACCCAGCAGGGTAGAGTCAAGGTTGTAGCCAACAGAGGGATCGGTACAGTAGCTGCCCGTAGATACGTCAAAACCAGCAATACTGCTTCTCATTAGCACCGCATAGGACAAAGGAGCAGCATCAGAGATGTGTAGTTTTGCGAAAAGCACTGACCTGGTTCCAAGGCCTTCGTAGCAGGCTCCAAAGACACCGATGGTAGCTGCTGTCCTGCCCGAGTCGCCAAATTCGATGACAAGGAGGTGGATCGAGTCGATGATGGGGACGGAGAGAGTGACGAGTAGGAGGAGGACGAAACCGCCGACTGGTAGACGTCAGCTAGGCCATCAAACACACGGTCGTCAAAGAGGGAGTGCTTACGAGTGAGGAAGGCGGCTGGGAAAGCAGCACCAGCTAGCATCGTGTTGTGTTGTGACTTGTGGAGAGGTGATAGAGGGATGTGATGGGGTGATAGGATGGAGTTGTGATGGAAGATACAACAGCGAGAAGAGCGGGATTTAAGAAGGGGGTTGAAGGATGGAACGGTAATGACGAACGGTCCTTTGATGGCGGCGACGAGAAAAAGCTTCTGAAACACACAGCACACACAAGTGACGTCAATGCATCTGATGACCTCGGTCAATAGCAATTTCTCCTGTTTGACCTCGTCAATACTCGTCTCAGCTCCTGGTGGATAGAGGTGAATCAACATACGATCGTTCAGTCTAGAATTAGCCCCAAGGGGTGAACTCCCATACCTTGACACACATGCCAAACTCGTCCAGAGCTCGGACCGGCGGCATCCGCCTTTCACCCGTTATGGGATCTTGTATCCCTCCCAGCGAAACCTCGCCGAGCGCCCAGTACGTGTGATAGATATGGGCTCGGTCCATCTGGACACAGGCGGCCATGCGAACGCCGTCTTGGCAGGTGGATAGGATGATGTTGAACTTGATCGGTCGATGTGGATCTAGGAACGGTAGGGAGGGAAGTGAGGTGGTATCCAGCAAGATGACACGTTGCGACTGTCAAAGGTGAGCGAAGACCTGCGGACGGGCGTGAGAGTAAGACGTACGGTAGAGATCGCCACATGATCCTTGTGAGTAGTGAGCAGTTCAGCCGGGGTGCCAATGTCAAGCAGGATCGTATGACTCGCGACGACGCCTTCACGATCGTGCTGGCGAGCCGCGAATGCCGCTCGATAGTCCCGGACAATCACGACATGGCCGGACCGAGCGGTACAGTACAGGTCTTTCGTCGTGTAGTGACACCTACACGGCTTCAGCTGATCACCCGCGACGCCCCAGCTTTGATCACTCACGCTGAGAAGTCTCTTGGCGTATGTAGCCGTCCAGGCGAGCCCGTCACCCAATTTCGTCTCTCTTGCAAGCCCGGATAATCCTCTTCACCCGTCTTGCTGCCCATCCAATTCTCGTAGTACTCCACTCCGCCAGGCTCGTTGCTCTGCCCAAGCGGTTGGCGAGGCAGCAATTCGACGTCGTCCATCAGGTTGAAGCTGAACCCAAGAGCCCAAGCAGTCTCGGTGAGGGGCAGTGAGGTGATGCGATTGCAGTTCGAATTGGTTTCAGGAGGGAGGGAAATGACCTTGTTCTGCGTCGCGCGCGAGTAGACGTGTACTTGAGCCTGCGAGCAGATGAACACGTATTCTTCGTCAAACTCGATGTACTGGGGTATATGTGAGCCTCTCCTCGACGGTCGCATGGGCCCGGATGCTCACTTGTATCCGCTCCTCTGCCAATTCCGTCTTGATAGTCTCGACCTTGCCCTCCTCATCGAGGTCGAAGATGTAGACAGCCTCTTCCCCCGCCGTACCCAGTACAGCCCTCTCCTTTCCCTCGACCCCCTCGTGATCGATTCTCGCTCGGAACGCAATACAAGGTGTGGGCGGTGATATCTTCCTGTAGAAAGCCAGATGACCTCGAGGAAGTGGGCGGGTCTTTTTCGTGAAAGATGGGTGAGTATGGGAGGACAGTGTTGACGAGAGGGGTGATTCGGCTTTGGTGGTCTTTCGTGGTGACCTATCGATGGCTTGCTGCGTTCGCCATACCTCCAACGCGAACTCTACTGGATAAGCGTCTGCTCTTTGGCTTGAGGGCGAGATGCCGGAAGACATACCATTACCGGTATCGAAGACGACATGTCCCTTGGCGTACTCGAGATGGGCGAAGGCTCGAACGCCGGTGATCTCAAAGATCGGTGCGGACGTCTTCAAGTCGGTCACCGTGATGCCGCCTAGTACTTCAGTGATGATGCTTAGGATCGCGCTGCAGGGGGTGTGCGTACCAGTCCGATCAGTAGCTAGCAACGTCTGATTGTCGGGATCCACCTTGATCCGCCAAACGCTGTTACCCGGAGGAGTGAGATACCTCTCCCTACACCTCCCAAACCTCCAATTTCGATCGAGCGCAACTGTAGATTTACAAATATCCCTCCATCCCACACTTCCAGCCGGTTCATCAGGCGGCATAGGTTCCTCTTCCCCCGGTTCACCATACCAGACCGGCTGAGCCATGGCCCTTTCAATCATCTCGAGCTGAGCCATGTGCTGTTTCTCCACTCCTGTCCGATGACATGCGGCTCGCCATATTGTCTTTTCGCGGTTTTGGACCAGGTTTCGCCAATTGCGAGAAACGACTTCGACCTGGAGCAGGCTGCCGAACGGGAGATGAGAGAGGATTTGGAGGAATAGAGATGGACCAAGAGCAGCAAGCGGGTCGAGTGGGAGTGGGTCCTTCGAGCTTGACCATGCTTTGTACGACATGCTGAGTCGCTGCAGTCTGGTGAGGGTAAAGCCTGTGAGAGCTTCCAGTGGCTGGTGGTGAAGTGTGAGTAGATGAAGGGAGGGACAGACATTCGGCGGTAAGATGACGCGATATCCGCCTTCGCCCGGTCGGCCGATACCCGGTCTCACCAGTCGCGTGAGGCAGGACATGGTGCGGCTGAAGACTATTGTCCTGCGCATAGGTTGATACATGCTCGTAAAGATGCTGATAGTCCTGACTATATCCGATATTATGATACAAATGACCCTATGGTTAGGAGTATATGCAATGAAGGGAGATGGTACAAAGTCGTGTCTCGTAGATGAATACTTCGTCACGCATCATAGGTCGTTATCATGCCGAAGCGGCGATAGGTGTATGAGCGCGGAACTTGGCTGGTGAGCGAGAGATTACACCAGTCGGAGGCCGAGAGGGAATAGCGATGGGCGTGAGGCGAGACGACGAGGGTGAGGATGAGGAGGTATGCCCATGTCCGTCATCTGATGAAGGAGGAGTATCGAGGTCCATCGACTCGTCGACTGATGATCTAGAGCTCGGGAGATCAGGCGAACTGGATCGGGATGATGAAGCGATGTAAGGCGAGAAGGAAGTGGCTTGGAATGGAGGTAGCGCCGGTAAGACCGGTGCGAAGGGTGCGATATATGGTGGTGGAGGAGGATGGCTGAGTCCTCCTGATGGGTGGTAGAGTGGGAGTGGGTCGCATTCTCGGATATCGCCATTCTCGTGGAAGAGCTGAATGTAGGCTGGGAGGTTGGGTCGAGAAGCGACAGCTCCGGGTATCGTCTTGGGGTTGGTCCCGAATCGGATAGGGGTAGTGAGGACGACGATCTGAAACGTCAGCAGTGAATATGCGCTGGATGGAATCGGCACTCACGATGTCCTCGCCTGGGTTTCCGACGTTCTTGCAGACGACACGAATGTTGAGCGCATGCTTGACTCTCAACATTGGTGAATCGTATTCGCCTCGAGGTCGACCGTTGGCCGAACCCTTCTTGGCGGCGTGAGGCATGGGCAAGACAATGTTGACTTTACGCCATCGTTCGCTCATGGCCAGACCGTTCTCGCTAAAGACAAAGTTGCGCTGACTGCCGTCATCGGCCAGTAGGCATTTACGGCGTCGAGCGCAGGTGAAGGGCTTCTCGTCGACGTTGCCAGCTGCGCTGGGCGGGATGGCCGATCGTTCATGACGGGCCGAGATGAAGTCGTTCTCGGTCGAGGATCGGGTAGGCTGTTCGTCCGGGATGGGGAAGAGGGAGAGGAAGTTGGGTGTGGGTTGAGAAGTGTAAGTCTCAACTTCGTCAACTTCCATTCCCAGCTCGAGTATGTGAGTGAGGATCTCGGAGCTGGTATCTCGTTCCATCGGGACCGACATTGGCTCGGAATGGTCGAGCGATTGGGGAATACTGGGGTGCTCGTCGGTGTCGATATCGTCGTTTCCCTCGTTGGCAGCTGGGGCGACGACGGGAGCCGGAGCGGTGGGTTTGGCAGCGTGAACAGCCGCTTCGACTGCATCCCGCCTCGCTCGGACTCGGATACTGACCTTGAGGTCCTTCTCGCCCCCATGGCAGTCGACCCAATCGGGTACACTGACGATACACTCGATCGGGCTCGTCGAGTCGTTGGCTGGTTTGAGGCTGTAGTGCCTCTCGGTATGGTCGCTGTGTCGGTCGCTCATTGCCGACGGCAGACGATGGCGGCGGAGTGTGACAGGCGTGTAAGGTGAGATGTGCTTCTCAGTGACGGTGGAGAGCTGAGCGAGGAGGTTGACGGATCGCCTGAGAGATCGCGTTTGGATCATTCGGTGACCGATGTGGGGTGGGTCGTATGCCAAAGTGGCAGCTTCAGTCCATCCGACCGAGGATCGGACAACGACACCGTGCTCGACATGGACGTGGGTTGTCACTCGAGACGAAGGCAGCCAGCCAGGTAGCCGCAGGTCGAAACCTACAGCCAGCTCGATGGTGCGCGAGTGAGATCGGAGAGGGTCAGATGAGGGGATAAGGAGGGGCTTCTCGGTGGTTGCTAGGTCGAGCGAGGTGGTGTAGAGTCGAGAAGGGGTGTATCGGCCTAGACGAAGATGAGCTGGGGGATCAGGCTCATCAAAGGAGGATAGTAGACTTGCCCTGATCATCCCAGTATTCCGACTTGCTCTCGAAGACGAGCTTGAGCTCACGCAACTCTCGCAGCTTGCCCTCGTAGCCGTGGGGAAGAGCCGGCATAGTCACAACCACATGACCAGGAAGCGAGTAGCTCGACCTGCGAGAAAGGTCAGCCAGATCGTTTGCGGACAAAGGAAACTCAAACTTACCCAGTGTTGAGGGTGCCGACCATGTCGACGACGCCATCTTCCTCGAAGACGACCTTGACCTCGGCCTTGAGTGCCGAGGACAGCTGGTTGAAGAGAGCGGCCATATCGATGAACGGAGTCGAGTTGACTGGAGTACTCTTTGTACTGAAGGCACGAGCTGGGTGATCACGAGGAGGCGGGATTGAAGTGAGAGCGTTCGCTAATGAGATAGGTCGGTCGATGGTGACTGACTGGATATCTGGAAACGAAGGGGACGAAAGTCGACGTAAAGTAGTGGGAGATGGGGGAGAAAGAGATGAAGATGAAGATGAAGGTGGTGATGATGAACGGCAGTCCTGATCAAGTCTACGTCGAGAGAGTAAGCCGGAACGGGAAGCAGAGTTGGGTCGAGTGCGAAGACGAAGGGCAGAAGAAGAAGGAGGTGTCGAAGACTTGGAAGGAGGGGTAAATGGGAGTGAAGGAACCATGACAAAGGTCGCCTTTAAAGGTTTCGAGAGTCGGTCCTCGGATGCTAGTCGCAGGCTTCGATAGGTGTTGATGAGTCAGTCCCAAACAATCGCGAACGTCAATCGCGTGTAGGACGTTGAAATAGCGGTGTACTTGTACACCTGACTCGACACAAAAGCCTTAGTGGGTATGGTGTTGTGGTCGTCGTTGTCGTTTGTTGTCGTCGGTACCGGTAGAGTAGCCGGTGTGTCGTTGGTGATCGTCGTCAATGATGATGAGGGGCAGGACACAGCAAACAACATTAGTAGAATAGGCCCCAACTTACAACAAGGACAATAGGAGATGGGAGATGGTAGACCAGGGTGGCTCGGGTATGTATCGACGAGGTCTGTGTGTCCATAGTCATCTGCACCGGTACAATGAGTTCCGTCAAAGACCGAGAAGTATCCCCTATGACCCCCTACGTTTCATTGTTTCATCAAAGTTTGTACCGGTTCACCGGCATAAGAAACAAAAGAAGGGGGGGGGGGGTAGATGTTACCGATTGCTTCTTTTTGTGTGTCGTCTGTTTGTATGATCCCTTTCTCATACTTTTGCTTCTTCGGCGACTTTGCCTCGCCCTTCGCTGTACTCACCTCATGTCTGACACGTCCTTCTCCTCGTCCTTGTCCTCATCGCCGCCGAAGCCTAATCATTTCACGCCCTCCGATTCGCCCGAACCCATCACTTTAATAGGATGAGCCATCGAAGTTGATCGACAGGGATTTCCCCCTCCCCTTCCTTCTGTTACTAGCCTTTCCCCATCTTTGTTTCCCCAGTCCTTTTCTCCGTATACCAAGCTTCCCAAGGTGTATGTATCTCCGTGTCGGATCTCATCCTTTACCCACCTTATCCCACTTGATCCTTCCGGACGTTCTTGGGCTGATAGAAGCGTTTGTCTACGGAGGGGGCGGCGTAAGCAATCGTATTAGATTCCACACAAATCGTCATGATGGCGTTGAGTATGTCCCATCTCGCGACGGGATTAACTTCTCGGTGTTCTGATACGCCACACCGATGATATCGGAACACGAGGCTGTGCATGTGAGCACCGCGTGCACCGCCCGTCGTCGTCGAGCACGGAACACGTCGAGGAGGCGTGGTGGGAAGCTGTTAAAACTGTCTGTGTAAAAGCCGAAGTTGTCTGATTGTTCTTCGGGAGTAAGTTAAGTGACTCTCTACGGTACCTAGATCCGGAGCTCGGAGGAAAGACGAGTTCTCGACGCGCCGCGTGGCGCGAGTACCGGCCGTTACCTTCCACTATGTCTACCTTGCAATGCAATATTACCAGCTTGACGATGAACAAGGCGGTGGCTTGATCTATCTGACGTCGGAACTCTCGCTCATCACTTGATCAGTGGACGGGGACATGCGCAGTAAGACTCGTCATGACTCGGGAGACAGTCTCGGAAAGTCGTCCCACTAGCTCGTGCGGGACGGCAAGACGTCACCATGCTCGACTGACCAGCCCGTCAATGCAGGTATATAAGACCTACCAAGGCTGATATGCACCTCAATAACCTTCAAGAGCGATATCGTCAAAAGCTGGACTTTGAAATGATGATCCGATTCACTTCCCTATCTCTCGTCGTCCTGCTGGCTGGTCTAGCAAGTACTCAGGCAGCGCCTATTTTAGTGCGTCTTCAACCTCATTCCCCGCCCTGGCAAAGCTGACCCACAGGCTCGATCCGATTCATCTCCCACACAGGCCGGACCTACATCCTCAACACTCCCCTCCCCTCTCGCACCTAGTCCGACCGGCTGGCCGCCCGGACCATCGATGAAAACCATCACTCATACTTCCACTCCCGCCTCCCCAATCGCAGAAGGTACGGCCGGCGCTACAGCTCAGATCGAAGGTCAGGCTCTGGCCGTCGGACCTAAGGGCGCGTTCTACTCGACTCACGCTATGAGCGGGTTGTCGAAGGATGGAGGAAACGCTACGTCTGCGATGGACGAAGATGAGGACTGCGAGGACGAAATGCCTCTCGACAAGCCCCACTCGCCGGCCTCGAGCATTGCGCAGGGGATGATGGCTGCTCCCCCCGTTCCCAAGGCCGGAACTAACGAGACGATCCCCCTCACTCCTTCGCCAGTCCAAGTAAGTCCAATTTCAAAAACTGACTTGCGATAAGCTGATCCCGACAGCCCGATGGACCAGCGTCTGCGGCCTCGAGTCAGCCGAGTGGGATGGACAATTTCATGAATGCTGATAAGGGCGGCATGACCGGCCTGGGCAGGCGGACGCTGTTCATGAGGGACAGACGGAGGAGCCGACAATCATGAGTACACCAAGAGGAGTTTGTCTGACAGCCGAGCACCTATGCATGCGTATGCATTGCCCATCTTTGTTGACCGATTCCATTTTTGGTCTTTTCCACTTCCTTTTGTATTGATCTAGCTTTCGTCTAGGGCCGCCGCGGAGCGATGCGACTAGTGGAGAGTCTGGTCTTTCCACATGTCGAGGTGGGATCGAGCGGGCCTGGTATGTCAGCTGCGATACCTTACTTCATGATAAGCTTCACTCACTCGATGCTTCGCGAAGCCGGGGCCTTGATAGACAAGTGCGAAGGAACGCCTTCAATCTATCGCCATCAGCTTGTTCCAGAGGCGTGACTTCAGGAAATGGACGTACACGGTGGAAACCGTTCAAGTTCTTGTGGCACGTGATCTGGAAGATGGACGCAGATCCTTGACTATAATCTGTCAGCTAGTGCCTTCCTCGAAAAGGTGGATAGGCGTACCGCGAGATACTGCATTCGTCAGCTTAGGCCATCTTTTCGATCCAGACGGAGACAATAGCTTACATGACAGAGTAGGCGAGGAAGTAGACCCAGATCCTGTACCACCTGATACCGTACTTCTCGACGACCTTATCCTTGTTGGATACCCAGTTGAGGTACCACCTGTGGATAGTGGCTGAGTAGTGGACACCGAGGACGTCGACCGACTTGATCTCAAAGTTGGCCGATTCGAGCTGGGAGTATAAGCATTGATTATGGTCTGCTGTAGGCAGCTTGAGCTGACCTTGCTGATGACCCAGGCGAGAGGGAGCGAAGCATCGGCTCCAGGGAAGACGTACTTGTTCATGCTGGCTAGGTCAGCGGACGCGATGCTCGACAGGGATAGATGAGAAAGGCACTCACAAGAGACCCCAAACAAGGTCCTCGTACTGCCAGACCGTCCGAATACCAGCGACCTGGAAGACCATAATACCATCATCGGCGAGCAGGTTGTAGACGTCCTTGAGGAAAGTCGAGTATCGCCTAATACCGACGTGTTCGGCCATTTCGAGACACGAGATCTTGTTGTAGTATCCGGCTTGGTGAGGGACATCTCTGAAGTCGTGGCAGAGGATTCGGCCTTGAGATTCGGGAATGTTGTTTTCTTGCAATCGCTGACGACCGAATGCGGCTTGTTCTCGGGCCAGAGTGACTGTTGACGTCAGGTCAAAGATGGAGGAGAAAAGATTGATGAGTCAATTGAACTCACCACCAGTAACATCGGCTCCGTAGTTCTTGGCGGCGTGGGTGACGAGCGTTCCCCATCCACATCCAATATCCAACAACCTATCCCCCTCCTTCAGATCCAACTTATCACAGACCATAGTCATCTTGTTATCCTGCAACTCCTCGAGGGTCTCTTGCTTGTTGATATCCCGAATAAGACCACCGGTGTAGACCATCCTCTCTCCTAGGAACCAAGAGTAAAAGTCGTTTCCTCGGTCGTAGTGGTCCCTGACTTGATCCTCATCTTGCGCTCGAGAGTGCATGATGACATCGGGAACGAGGTTGAACACGACGTATCGGAACAGCTACGCGTATCAGCTCCCTTGCTGCCCTATGAACAGAGACTTGATCTGAGCTTACCTCCTTGGTGAAGCCGAAAGAGGCCCAGTCATGTCGGTACTCCATCACATCCAGGACATCACCCTTGAAATCCACCTTGCCGTCGAAAAAGTCCTCATGGAAAAGCTGCATAGGCAACTTCTTTCCTGCATCGGCGTATCGCCTCAAACTGCTGTTCTTGAGGTCGATATAGTGTGAAACGGGTTTACCAGGGAATGGGACTTTCTCATTCACCCGTCCACCAATTCGGGACATGAGGGACCAATAGGCGATACAGACCGGCAAGAACAGGAGGATGAGGAGGACGAAATAGGTCGTCCACCCCGTTCGAAAGGGGAGGAATCGAGTGACGAGCCATGGGGCCAAGATGATGGCAGCGGCGAGCTGGACGTTGGAGAATGATGCCGAGCCTTCAGCGGGTAAAGGCGCATTGGCGATTGACGCATAATTCGTGCTGTCCTTGTCAGCGCGGTGTACACCGAGAGCTCTCCTCTGACTTACGTGGTGTAGCCCTTGGGAGCCTCGCCGTTGGAGGTCTTGACTGGGTCCGACATGGTGTTTGCCGGTGATGAATGTAGTGAACGCGGTGAGAACAGCTTGGACCGACAATTTCGGGGGTGAGTGGACGTGGACGCGCGAGTTTCAGGGCCAACTTTCTCAGGGAGTGCCACGTGTCCTTCAGCAAGGCGACGCCGGCTATGCTATCGGTCGTATATCCGCATAGCTTACAACTCGAATTGCGACCTCATGCACCAATCGCCTATGCAGGATCCACGTTGCCATCGGGTCTAGTCCCGCCCCTCGCGAGTTCGTCAGGTTGCGACCGAGGCTCGGGCATAGATAAGTATTCATCCCGGACACAGATTATAGGAGTTGGAGGCGTCATTACTGCCGGCCTGACCGTGATGGATGATGGTATGGACTGGATCCAAGAACCGATAGCGAGGAAAAGATGACTGTACAGGACCAGAAAAGTCCTTACAGCCATGCAAAGAGTCCGATGGAGACGCAGACCATGACGAGAGTCCACCGACCCATCATCGTTCGAGTCGGGAACGCCGCGTTTCCTTCAATGACGGTGACCGTAGCAGCAGGAGCGGATGAAGCTGACGATGGGGCGTCACTCTGGCTCAACAGGGCGGGAGCCGATGTAGGAGCGGCGGACGGTGTGGAGACGACGGTCGGTCGGGTGGAGGGAAGAGACGCGAAAGTAGGTAGAGTTTGGTTGACGGAGCTGTATCCCTGGTCAGCTCGTCCTCAGCCTATCGGGTGCCGGAGAGCTTACGAGCCGATGGTGCTCTGCATCGTCCCGTTGAAGCCGAGGCATGAACTATCGCCGCTGTCCTCTGCAACCATTCAGCTTAGTTCCTGAAGAGGCGGAGGTAGCTGCGCTCACGAATCCAAGTTGGGTCAGAGTACTCGTCATTCACCCCATCCCAGACGTTCACCACGATCCCACTACCAGCGGCGAGATTGACGTTCCATGAAGTCTGTTGACGCGTTGTGAGAGGCAACTCGACGCTAGTCAAGTGAGCTTGGACCCATGGAAGACCTGTCCGGGGTTGCTAACATCCAGTCGGATTGGTTGGTCCAGTCGGCAGGGTAGATATACGCTCGGTAGGGGGCTGCACGTGAGCTCCAGTCCTTGGCTTTCATTCAAGCAGTACGCGAAGCTCACCTTTACCGCCTGTCCAGGAGATGATGGCGAGTTGACAAGTCGACAAAGCGGGGAGAGGGCTGATGGTGATGTTTTCCGATACTTGTGCCTTCACAATCAGGGAAAGAGCGGCTAAAGTCAAGACCGAGGTGAATAGCCTGCCGATCATCGTGTATGATATGAATCGATCAAGTGATGCAATGAGTGTGCAGATGAATCAAGGCAAGAGCGCGTCGAGGTGGGCAATTTTTCGGTCCCGACACGAAGAGGAGGTCAGTGCATTACTTGTCAGCATTCAAGCACGTCGAAGGGGATGTTTATGTTTACGTTCAAAGCGTCGATGGTTGAGACACACAAGGATGCAGTGTGCAAAACACAACTCAAAACTGCCGCCCAAACTGCCCCTTCATTAAGGAACGCACAGCACGTGTTGAGACTCCTTTCCACGACGCACGCGCGTCCTCGCCAATTCAAGAATGCCTTTGATTCGAGGTTCATTCCAACGTATCGGTCCCGAATAAGAACCATGTCGCTCAGAGCGTCTCGAGAGCTGTACTCGGTCCGGGACAAAGAAGCATCCGGGCCAGATCTCGAACCTTGAAGATGCAATGAGTGGGGTCGCGGGAACCGTGCCCCCCTCGCCCCTTGGCATGCTATATGAAGAGCCACCTTTTACTCATCGGTCTCACTACCTCGCTCACAGACATACCTCAGCATGTCAGCTCTTGCTGTGATGCTGCTGGCATCGGCGCTCGTGCAGGCTAGACCTCAGCCTCAACCGCAAGGTCAACCGACCGAGTCAGTTCCAAGCGTTACCGTCGCGGACTTTGGTGCGTCTCGCTTTCATTTCCGTGTCTCCCTTCTCATCTCCTGATCAGTGAGCTGAACAGAATTCAGCCAAGTCGACGAAGATGGCCACGGGCCAAGTCACGAAGGTCGAGACCGATCCTGGCAAAGTTGTAACTCGGATCGTCAACCAGACAGTAACGACCACCAAAACCAAGTCCTCGTCGAGCAAAAAGTGAGTCCCGATCTTTCCCTGCCGCAATCAGTCGAGGAGAGCCTGATTACACCCAGGTCCGGACTCATTGGGGGCAAGCTCGCGGGTATAATCATAGGTATCGTCATCGCCATTATCGTCATCATTATTATCGCCGTCTTGATCCATAAATGGCGAAAGCGAAAGCGAGAAAGGGTGCTGGCAGAGGGTGCAGAGGGCACTGGAGAGGCAGGTCAGGAAGTCAAGGAGAAGAAGCTGGATGAGGAAGTCGACAATGCCGATGCTCAGGTGGTACCGAACGTGCCGGGCCAAGTCGGCTATGCGAGCGAACCGGCGAAGCCGTGATCCTCCGCACCTACAAGAGATTGGAAACGCCTTCACGACTTCCGACTTGCTCTCGCGACGACTCTCACGAACGTTCGAATCAGCAAACGACAGTATCCATCACACCGCTTGTTCATGTATCGTGTCATTCCCGACTCTGCTTCCCCATTTCGTCATTCAATGGTGATCTCGTCCTTAACGCGGCTTCTATTGTAACATTCGCTACGCCAGAAGCCAGACCATTAGGCCAGAAGCCACACCATACCCGTAGAAGAGCCGACGATTGCCCATCCCACCTTGTCGATCCCCCATCTCGGCAGCGAGCCATTCGGGGCGTCGTCCCCTGCCTGATCGGCTGCGCCAGTCCCAGGTGTCGGTGCGGCCGAAGAGCTCGCCAACTCCTCGGAGGTGGACGACTGGACCGTCGAGCTTGACCTAGAGCCAGATGTTTCAGTCGGATATGAGCTACGGCTGTCTGTCGTACTCCTCGCTGTCGCAGACGCTGTGCCGGAGGTCTGCCGGGTGGCCGTGCCGCCGCTCGAGGAGGTCATGGTCCGGGTACTAACGTCAGAACAGATCTCCAGCTGGTGACATACCTCGACTGCGGCAGACAGCTATCATCGCTCCCGTCTTCTACATAACGTGAGCGGAGGCTCGCAACGACAACAAAGGCGACTAACGAATGACGGCAGGTTCCGAATACGCTTCCTTGAGTGAATCCCAGACTCGCACCACCACCGTTTCTCCAGCCGGCACGCGGACAAGCCATTGTTCTTCCGTCTCACCCGTCGCTCCGAGGTATCCCCTACGTCGTCAGCCAGCCTGTACGACGAGCACATCGCATTGCTGATGAAGCTACTGACAGTCGTTCACCTCCTTCTGCATAGTCGGCCGGATAGATACCAACTGCGTAAGGAACTGTTGCACATCAGCTACTGCGCGTGGTGACACACCTGGGGAGGAGCTACTGACTCCGTCCACCTGACCAAGTGATGATCGCTCGTTCGCATTGGACTAAAGGAGGGAGAGGATCAATGACGATATCCGGTCGAGGCGCGTCCACCTGCCCGAGAGCCAGCCCGAGTAATGTGAGCGTAAGGATCGACCTGAACAGCATGACGAGACGTCGGTAAGTATGATCATCACAGTGAGGTTCATTTGCTTAACTGATTTCTATACTTATGGCAGGCTGACCGGTCTCCTAAGTTCGGTCCGTGCCATCGCCAAGCAAGTGGGCTATAAACGTGTGTACCTTAATATACCATACGGCCGGTCCCATACTCGCCAGGAGCTGCGTTCACGGACTTTGTCATGAGCCCTACCTCGCTGGACGTCTTGCGAGCTGGGCAATTGGCGTACTTGGAATTCTAGCTCGGCTATCTCGTGGTTGAGGCATGGTACCTTATAATGGCGAAGCCTTAGGGACAGGCTTCGATATTGAGCCTTTTGTCCGAGGATGGTAGACATGCAACCCATTATGCATGGTCTCTGACAGACCTGCTCGAGCGTCGTATGCCTGATACCTGTGCTCGACGGTCTGCCATCGACTCCTGGAAATGATGAGGCTGCATCAGCTTGGATTCCATCTCGAAATCGGGCGTCCGGGTATCGGCAGCCGGGTCGCCTCGAGCCGACGGCGCGTTCGCCGGACAGCAGAGGATACCCATGTCGACCGTGCTGTCTCTGTGTGATTGACGAGTAGATCTTCCAGAGCTCGAGATTCATGCGCATAGTCTATGCATGATGGGACCCACAATAACTTACATGTGACTAGACTACGACCACCCATAGTCGAAGTCCAGTAACTACCCGTACTCGCGTTGCGATTGTGCCTGAGAAGTTGACCTTTTACCTCTTCTAGTCTAGCACCACCGGACACCGCCTTGAAATCAACACTCAAATAGCATTTTCGAGGGTGCTGAGATCGTCTCTGATCCTTCTGATCGACTTCACTATCTGATCATCGCTCTGACTCGTCGCTTCACGCATCAGTCACGGCAAGACAAAGCTCACAATTGGAGCATCGCGAGGCGAGGAGGGCAGGATGTCTAATTCAACAGCACTGAGCATCGACACGCCGCCGTCACTCACACAATGCGAGAACGCGACTATAGTCTGGAACGGTGGAGTCGGTGAGTGACTTCAAATTCTACTCGCCTAGCAGATTGCTCTCGGGGAGAGTGCTAATGGTCCAGAGCCGTTCTATGTCGGCTACCTCGCTTCGGGCACGATACAAGCTACCGCAACGTCAGTCTTGACACTGCTTGGGAACGCGTTCGATCGCTGACCATACTGCAGTGCCAGTCCGGCCGTCGCTTTCAGAACGACAGGGAATTCGCAAGAGTGGCTTTGTAACGTGGCAGCAGGTGTAGATATCACATTCTCAGTCAGAGATAGTGCGGGAACGATAGCCTATTCTTCACCTATCGAAGTCCGTGAGTAGTCGTTCCTCGACTTGGTCTCGGATTGAGCTGACATAGTGCAGAGAACTCGACTGACATCACTTGTTTACCTGGCTATGTACCCCCTTCACCCTCGCCCTCGTCGTCACGTTCTTCCGCGTCATCCGCACCGTGAGTCCTCGCTCCAGCAGCAAATGTCGAATTGTTCTCACTGAGAGCCTAGACCCTCCTCCTCCATGACCTCAACTTCCGGCGCCGCCAATCAGAGCACAGGTCTTTCCGACGGGGCTATAGGCGGTATAGCGGCCGGAGCAGTAGTCGCCGCCCTTGTTATCGCGCTCGTCATTTTCCTCGTTTGGCGGTTCGGTAAACGTCGGCGCGAAGCTACGTTGATAGGAAGCGATACGACCGAGAAAGCAGGAGACGGAGATGAAGGGGGTGAACCTAAGATCGAGCCTTATGTAGGGAGGGGAGACGTGGACCTAGCGGATCACATGGACTATGGGACCGATACCGGTCATGCCACATCGCCTGTGGCAATGGGTACGATGACGACAGCAACAAGCGGGTCAGGTCAAGTTGGAGAGTTGGAGAGGCAAACGAAACAGATGTTGGGTGTTCAATCATCCGCTTCTCCTCCGACGACATCGACCGATCAATCACGGTCTATCGTATCGCCCCTACCGATCAAAGGCGCATCTCAGTCCGGCCCATCTCGCGCATCGCCCACCCATCCCTCGCCGACTGGGCATACTACCTCCTCGTCCCCGACTCTAGCTCAGTCACAGGAGGAACGGGGCATTGGGCCGGGACAACGCCAACCCCGGTCGGATCAGGAGGCAGAGATTGAGTATGTGCGGCATACGGACGGAGGTGGTATGAGGGTAGAGCTGCCGCCACTGTACTCGGAAGTACCGAGGCGCGAAGGGGATGGCCTGTAATTTGCGCAGGAGTTGGCCTGATTGGCGTGGTCATTGTTGTATTCGTTTTGTATCCAGATTCTTTGCATCGCCGGCTGGCCCGCGCGCATCACGATAATCAACACTTCATGAGCAACAGGCCCGTACTGCATCTTGACTTCGGTCGCTGATGGGGACCTTCGGATCCAGGTGCCGTGCTGGCTTCTGAGTGACAGCAGGAAGTTGGGCACGATGTGCAGCAATCGCAGGGGTGGCAGCGGTCAGCTTAACAGACAAGGCAGCATGTGCATGCTGCTATTATTTCGTATATGTAGGCGTGTGTTGAACCCGTTTTCCCGAACTGTCTCGCTCCTTCACTAGAACTTGGGTATCTAACCTCGCGTCAGCGAGACGTGCCCACATGCCCCTGAACAGACGGCACTCACTCTGAGCGTCTTGCTGACCATCATTGCTCCCCATACCGCAAAGATGGCCGAAGCGACATGAACCTCCCCGTACCCTCCCTTGTCTCCCCAAAGCCTGACCAACCCGAACGGAACGTCACTCGCTCCGAATTTGCTCTGGACGAACCATCCTTTCTTAACCCAGAAAGCCATCATGCTCGTCAAGAACAAAGACGAAGGGATAGGCAGTCCTTCAAAGTACTTGATCTTCCCACTCGAGTCGGCGGGCACCAAAGCCACGGTAGCGTTGAACCTTGCCAACCTGGCCAGACCGCAGCTCGTGAACCAAAGGAGCGAGACCGTGTCGAGCGGGGTCCGAAGTCCGAGCGTGAATGCCAAGATGGACGGAGCGACACCGAAGGATACGAGGTCGGCTAATGAATCCATCTCTTGTCCGAGCATACTGCCTCCTCCCCTCCACCTGGCGACTTTGCCGTCGAGTGCGTCGAAGCCGAATCCGAGGATGGGCAAGAGGTGAGCGAAGTAGAGAGTCTTGAGAGCGTCTTCGGAGATTGGTAGAGGGATGTTGGCGGTCATGGAGAGGTACCGGACGCAAGTGATGATGGACAGAGTACCGCAGACACCGTTCATGATGGTGATCAAGTCGGCCAGTCGGAAGTTCCTGTAAGGTCAGCCACGAACGTGGTGCGCCGGGCGATCGCACATGGCCTGAGTGGCTATAAACACGTTCCAACAATGCGCATCGATGGCGCGCAGGTAAATCGCCAGAAATACTTCGAAGACACTCACCTGACCAGCGAAAAGTGCCCCTCGTCATTCTTGTACTGCTGCAACAGCTTCTTCTTCTCATCCGCCACTGATGCGGATTTCGCAGAGTTGGTGGGCGCCATATCGGTAGTGCGTTTCTATGCAGACCTCGAGACCTGCGAGTGGTAGTCGAGCTTTTGAGGGAGACGCTCGTTCG
Source organism: Tremellales sp. FJII-L8-SW-PAB2 (assembly GCA_022813505.1). Classification (NCBI taxonomy): domain Eukaryota; kingdom Fungi; phylum Basidiomycota; class Tremellomycetes; order Tremellales; species Tremellales sp. FJII-L8-SW-PAB2. Next base: position 328,681 of record JAKLMH010000017.1, on the reverse strand, counting down.
GAAGAGCGTAGGAGGATTGACAATGTATAAAGAGGATGTTTGGAAGCGACGACCGTCTTGAATGACAGTTGCGCGGTTTTGATCGCCATGACGTTGTTGAAAGGAGTACTCTAAATGGGTGGAGCAAATAGTGAATACCACGTTCTGACGCGAGTGACTTTTTGTCGCGTGGCTCAATGTAAACAAGCAGAACACAAGCTGAACATCATTCAACCCTATACCATCTCATCGTAAGCATACCCATATTCGTAGTGCATGTAGCATGTCGGCCTACTTAGACTCGCACCTCCCACACCTATCATCGTTACACGCATCACTCGGTCTACCGGCTTCGGCATTAGAGGAAGACCGGATAAAGATCGATGCGGCCATCAAGGCGGTCGTGGTGTCGATAGTGAGGGAGAGGGAAACGGAGGTGGAGGAGTGGAAAGAGGCTATCGAACTGGCGAGGAAGGATGCAGTGTGCTTGGGAAGAGCTTTGGGCAACAGGAATGCCGGTGCAGCGGAAGAAGGGAATGAAGTAGGTGTATTGAGCATGCTCGGAGATATGCGAGGCTAAGTAGCATAGCCTCTGCCAAAACAGCACGAACGGCTGCTGTACCAGCGTAAAGAGCTTGAACAGGTATGTGTCTCTTTTACCACGCGCGATGGGCGCGCTGACGTTATGGCAGGGATATCGCGAAAGGCTTGCCAAAGTGGACGGTGGGTCACCATTGTTGCTCGATTGCAATTCGAGAAGCTGATGAGGACAGAACTGCAACATGCATTGACCGCCCTGGCCGATCTACTAGGCGCACCTTTCGAGCCTCCAAAGCCGCTTCAGCCAGTAGCCGGCCCCTCGAACCATCGCGACTCGACTGGGAGTACCAGCGGCCGTCGCATCTCGGTCCTTCCTCACGCCAACGGACAGCGTAAAGCTAGCGGAACGAGCTTCAAGCCAGAAACTGCTGAAGAGCGCAAACGGTCAAATATCGGTGTGGTCGATGATCACAAACGCGAAGTATGGCTGGAAGTGAACGATCAGGTGATCGAGGCATTGCAGCTCGACTTTCGCAAAGCGACGGAAGAGAGGGTAAGCTTCTTTGGACATCGGGTAGAGGTGCCGAAGCTGATGATAACAGGACAACCGGAGACAGCAGCTAATCAATGGTTTCGTCGATCTGCGCTGGCTCCATTCGGAACTTGCTCTACCGCCCTTTCATCCTCCTCACTTTCCAGTCAACCTACTGCCCGACCGCGCAAAAGAAGAAACGCCAGGCGCTCACGCGACTTACGAAAAGCTCTTGGCGAGATTCATGGCGACGTACAAAGAGGACGATGAGGGCGAAGTAGAAGAGAAGGGATTGGAAGATCTTCAGCCTGAAATCGGTCTGATCAACTGGATTGCCGATTTAGCTGGCTTGGTGCGTCCCATCGGAGAGTAAAACGAGATGTAAGCTGACAGAAGCAGTGGAACGATCACAAGACAGCTTGTGAGGCAAGGATCCAAGAGCTTTTCAATCAGATTGAGCCGCATTGGACCCGTATGGCAGTCGACCAGGAGTTTATGGACGCCTTTTTCGACATCAACCGCGGGAGCGGAGAGACAGCCATTGCAGCCGTAAGCTCAAACTCGCACAAGTGAAGGGTTGAGCTGATCACAATTAGTACGAAGCCGAACTCGAGCGGGTACTCGAGCTACGCCGAGCTAGCTTGTCGACTTTCATGGAAGCTGTGCGCAGGGAGATCGAGGAGCTATGGGTTGAACTCATGATGAGCGACGACGAGAAGGACCAATTCGTGGGCTTCATCGATGGTATGTACCCCCTCGCGATCTTCTGTGCAAGAAAGCTCGGCTGAACATTCAGACGACTACACCGAAGAACTCCTGCAAGCACATGAGGAATACTCGGAGTTGCTTAAGACGGAGATCGACTCGAAAGCTGCCATCTTGCCTAGAGTCAGAGAATGGCACACCCTCGTGGCGGAGGAAGACGAGCTCGAGAGAAGCGCCAACGACCCTGATCGATACAAGAAGATGCGAGGGGGTGCTATGCTCAAAGAGGAGAAACTTCGAAAACGAGTCGAAAAGCTCAAACCGAAGGCAAGCTTCTCTCTGCCGCTTCCTGATGGCCAACTCGAAGCTGATAATCTAGATCGAGGGCGAGCTTCTCAAGCTCTTGCCAGAATGGGAGGCAGAGGCTAGACGAGCTTTCATGGTCCAGGGCGAGCGGGTCATAGATATCATTCAAGATGCTCTTGAAGCGAAGGAGGCTGCGAAAGAAGCCAAGAAGGTCAGCTCAACGCTTCCACTGCTCACTGAACGAGCTGATGATGTGCAGCGCGCAAGACAAGGTCTCGCACCAACCAAACTCGTTCGAGGCACACCTGCGCCGGCCAGCGTTAGGGCACCTGCGACTGGCACCATCCGAAAACGTATGGCGCCCGAATCTACGCCTTTGCCAGCAGCATTCAAGCGTCAAAAGATGGTTGCGGCCTCGCACCTGAAGCCAATGACAAACACGAAAGTCGCTCCTCGCTCTGTCGTTCCGCCGTCTACCGCCCGCCATCGTGACGGAAGCTCGCCGACACCTATACCTACGCCGACGGCAAGTCGGGCAGTATCGGGCGGATCGCTGTTCATCTCGAAGATCCCTCAACAAAGCCGTATACCCTCTGCGCCCGTGTCAGTCAGCTCGCATGCGGCTCTAGGCAAGGACGCAAGTAGACGACCCCCACGCGAAAGCTTCAGACCGCGTACATCGATAGCACCGACAATGCTTATGGCTGCCGGTACACAACAATGGGAACTCGGTGAAGTGGATGAGGCTATAGAGGGCGAGGAGGTGTATTGAGCGGCGCATCGCTCAGGGGAAGCCACCCGTGTGCATTCACAACCTTGTGTATCATCGTACGTACTGTATCATTTCATTGCCCTTGCATACTGCACAACGTATTATCCGTACTCTCGATCGACGTGGTCTCGATTGTCCTTCCGACCCTCGACGTATTCAATGGCTCGTGTTGGCTCGAGAAGGCTGAGCCTCGAGGTCGATGAGGCTGTCGACGCTAACCGCTGGCGGGACGTTGATCTCTTCGCTGGCTCGCATCAAATGCGGCTTGACGAGCGCTCGGATCCTCTCACGATCCTCCTACTCACCTTCAGCTGACCTGTCTCAACGATTCCATCCCGATAGCTGACTTGCCTTGGTCTGCGCAATCTCTTCGACCTGTCTCTTTAGATCCTCGACCAAACCCGATAAATCAAGCCTCGCCAGACCAGGTCGGAACGGCTGACCAACATCGGCTCCGACAGCCATAAACCCGAGGTAGACGAGCGAAACGATGGACTCGGCAGGGATGGTCCACCAGCCGAGTTGTTGGTTCAGCTGGAAAGGGAGGAAGTAGAGGTAAGCGTACACCGAAAGTCGGGTTTGCAAAGCGGCTGTTCGGGGTGGCTGAGAAGTCGCGGTGCGAGTCAAGGAAGAGAGGGAGGTCTGGAGGGAGAAGAGCGAGGTCTCGAGTGTCGGGAGGAGAGAGTCGGGGAGAGACCCTTTCTGGGCAAGGGTGGCAATACACGCCGACAGCGATGTCCTACTTCGTCAGCTACTTTCAACCACAATTCGTAAAGAGCAGCTTACAGAATATCTCGCGGAACCTCGTTAGGCGAGTCGTCCAGGCTGTACAGATCGGGATCGACCACATCGGTTCTCAGGACAGGTGGCTTCTCACTGAAGTAGATCAGTCAGCTGTGCCTGCGGTACCCTTGGCTCTAGAGGCGTAAGCTGACTCTGGCAAAGATGCGTTGGCTCGAACGATCAGACTGTCCTGCCTGGCCGATGGTCCCTGACCCTCGACACCATATCGCGTCGCCACTGGGAAAGCCTGTATCTGGGTGAGGGTGAGCTACTGGCTTCTCTATCGCCCGGAGCGCGTCAGCTCACGAGCTTCATGCAGATATTCTTCAGTTCCTGGGACGTTGGATTGGCTGGGTCCTTCACGCTGGACTCCGATCTAGGTTCAACGATCTTGGCCTTCGACTGGTCAGCTGTTGCTTAGTGCTTAGAAGAAGCATGAGCTGACATTGTGCCAGATCAACGTCGCAAGTTGTCGGGAGTTCGCAGCGATGTTGGACCACTCAGCTCGACCTGAGCTTCAGCAGCTACACTCGGTGACCAGAGATACCCGTTAGCTGCGTTTGAGTGGGAACTCACTGTCTTTCCAGGTCGATTGATCATTGTTGACTTTGACCGTCAGCGTGAATGACCTATCACGTCAGCTCTGTAAGAACCGCCACCATGAGCTGACTCACACGAGAGTTCCCAAAAGGGTTACAGGCGCAGATTCGACGGAAAGGACATTATGGAAGAAGCGATTGGCGAGCGTCACCGCTGGGAAAGTCAGCTTCAGCGCTGCGATTGAGGCCGAGTTAGCTGACCAGCGCTGATAAGCGTAAAAAAGAGGGTTGAGATCCATATATCCCTGACGCCATCAGCTGTGAGCTACCTTGTCCGACAAAAGAAGGAGGCAGCTTACTTCAGAAGGAGCCAGACGAAGGCCCAAAAGCCCAGCAGGTCTTGGTCGGGCGTCATGATAGGTGACTCAAGAGTAACAGAAAGCTCTGGATGCGAGGTAGGAGATGAGAGAGAAAGGAAGATGTCGCGGGCACGCGGAAGTCAAAGTCGACTGGACAACGAGCACGGACCCTCGCTGAGCTTATTCTTGTCCGTGCACCGCAGCATGTGATAACGTTAAGTGAACGTGTATGCATTACCGGAATGCAGAGTGGTGAAGTATGTACGACTAATCAACATAGGTATTGGGCTTGACTGTGGGGTATAAACAGCGAAGCGATTTTGAAAACAAGTTACAGCACAGGTCAAAGCGCCAGAACGGCAACTTCCAACCCAGTCCTGTTCTCTAGCTGATCCTTGTGACCACCAGTGAACTTCCTGGTATCCGAGCTAATCTCCTGCCAACTCGCGTTCAAAGCCATTTCGAGATCTCGCATCGTCTTGGGCAACTGGCCGACCTTGGGCGGTTTAGGCTTGGGTGGCGATCCTTCATCCTCAGAGTCGGAATCGTATTCGTGGTCGAATTGAGGGAAAGCGTTGGCGAAGCCCAAAGCGGTAGGGCGGGGTCTGGCTTCGGACATCCCGAGCAAGGTTGGGGCGTTCAGCGAGATGACGGGGAGGAAAGGCTGGTTCAGGTGGGACAGCACCACATGGGAAGTTGGCACGGAGGTCGGGAACTGCAATGTATATCAGCGGGATTATCAGATTGGAAGATGCTTTAAGGCTTACTGCAGTGACCTCGGCGAGCTGGTGGGCGATCTTGAGCACGTACTTGTCCAAGTCGAGATCGCTCTGATCGTACGCAAACGGCATCTCAATTTGATTGCCGATCTCCAGGAAACCAAGATAGACAGTCGAGGCGATAGCCGTGGCTGGGATAGTAACCCAGCCGAGATACTGCTGGAGCTGGAAGGGCAGGAAGAAGAGGTACAGCATGACAGTGAGCCTGAGATGGAACGAGTAGGCCGACGGAATAGGCGTGGTGGCCAGCTTGTCGAGGTCGGAAAGGGCTTTCTGCAACTCCATAATGCAGGTCATAATGGGCGAGGCGAATGAGACGTTGAGGATGTTTCGGTTGTTGAGATCAGTGATCCAGGCCGAGATGTACATCCTGCTTATCAGCTGATCTGGATCCCAACAGGCAAAGGACAGCTGCTTACAAGATCTCTTGGGGGATCTCGGTCCTCACTCCGCTCGGCCTCTTTCGCTTACCACCCTGAGCACGCTCCTGCTCTTCCTTCATCTTCTGAGTTTTGAAGTAATCGGTGATCATCTTGTAGACTCGGAACGGAGGGAAGATGTCCCAAATCTTGATGGGTGGCGGGTGCCTCGGAGGCATCAGTTCGACCGTTGTGATCGTGACTTTCTCGATTCCATCAGGGGTAAATTCCTTCTCGGACCTCTGTCGCCTCAGTCGATGCTTGTTGTCCAATCGGGAGAAGGCACAGATATCCGGATTATCAGATCGAGTGAATGACGCGGCAGAAGTGAGGGCTTGTTTCTTGAAGTCGGCGGAAGTGGTGGTGACGCCAGTGACGTTTCGCTCGGCGTCGATCGAGTTGACGGAAGGAGCCGACGACGTGCTGGTGGAGTCTTCGCCGTTGGCATGAGGGGCCGTGTCGAAGGCGGTACCGGTGAATGTGGCGGGGTTGGTGAGCGGGACCGCGAGGGTATCGTCATTATGGTAGTCCTTCTGTCGCGGAATGCCGTTTCGCCAAAGAGCCATCAGGTGATCTCGGTTGATCGGCGGGTGAGAGGAAGGGTTGTACCTGGTCCGTCAGCGTTGGTGGGGTCCTTGCGTCTGTTCCTGTCAACTGACTTGGGAAGGAAGGCGATAAGGGGGTAAAGATCCGAGTAGAAAGGACCGTTCTCGCCTCGCAGAGCGTGCTTGAGGGATACGGCGAAAGCTTGGATCTGGGGCGTCAGATTCGGCTTGAGACGTAGCTCGCAGCTGACTCACGAGACCGATGTAGGTCTTTTTCTCGATCAGACCCTTGATCTCATCTCTTTGCTTGATCATGTCTTCTTCCGTTTCCATGCCCCGGGTATCCTTGCCTAGCTGACTGGCTCTCCAGGACTTGTGCTTCCTCTGATGACCTTCGCCGAGATCACCATGACCATGACCATGAGCAGTCACTTTCTCATTCTCGAGCAGGGGAGAAGACTCGATCTCGATCTCCGAGACGGTTGACTTTCGCTTTCCGGCGGACTTGGCTGATTTGACGGACGCTTTGTCGGACTTTTCGTCCTTGTCCTTCTCTTTGTCGTCCTTCTTGTCCTTGGGAGGGGCGTTCGGTACCTGTACAGTTCAGCTTATGATACGAGCTCGCCGGTCGGCTAAGCTGACTTGAAACCAGAAGAGCATAGCGAGTTGACGGGAGTTTGAATTAATGTTGGACCAGATGTTTCGTCCTGCTGATTTCAGCTTGATCACAAAAAGGGTATGATCGTGATAGCATACCATCCCACCATCGGGTGTAGGAGCTGTTGGTCTTGAAAGATACAACCAATGAGCTGACACGTTAGCTCTGCCAGACATCTTTGGCCGGTCAGTTGTAGCTTACACAATGACACCCAACACGGTGATGGTGATCGAGTTGATACTGAGATTGGTGTCAGTGAACAGGGTGACAGATTGGACCACTGCATTGTCAACTTCGGGCTGATACTAAGGATTATCGAGCTGGCTCACTCAAGGCGACGCCAGTCAGGACCAGTACGGAAGGCCAGATGTCACTGTCGGTCAGCTGGGATCTCCCGGAAAGGCTCGAGCCAGGAGAGCTTACTCGAGCACGGTGGATGTGAGGCGGTATGCCGCCCATTTGAAGGCATGTTCGATACCCATACTGACTGTAGTCGAAGGTGACGAAGAAGATTAGGACTTGGGTAGGAGTTGTGAGGGGACTGATCAAAAAAGTAGACGACCAGCGACTATGAGAAAGCGGAGTGTGAATGTGAACAATGTCGAGGAGACGCGATGAAGGGGAGGCGGTGTAGCGGATACGAGACGTGTCGAAGAGGTAAGCAAAAGAGAAGAGTGAAGGAGAGAAGGGAAAGGTGGTTGTCTTGGTGACTTTGACGTGTCCTGCTCGTCAAAGGAGGGTCCGTGTGATGCACGGTCCTCTTAATCCCCCTGACTCTGTCGGCGATCCCTGTTGTGACGCAATGAGCTTTGTCAAGGCTGTTTCAGCAAGCCTTGTCCATGCTTGGAGGTAGGTTGCAACGATCAATCAGAAGAACGGAAGCTCCGACATGCAAGCGCAAACTTCACCTGCCGATCTGACCGGCGGTGAGGATGAGGAACGGGGTTGATACGCCGCCACACAACCGCCACCTCTGAACTCAAAGCTCAATTCCAGGTTACTGAATCAACTTGTCCACCGACTTGCTAGCCTTTTGCTTCATCAGCTATGGAGACCTTCACATTCCCAACTTTCCCGGCATATGCGGACCCGGTCCATGTCGCTTCGTTCAACAATGTCACCAACTCAGCAGCTTTGCGCAAAAAGCTCATCTCCGCGAGCCAGATGAGTGGAGACGAGGGCGACAGAGCTCGCGGAGAGGTGGATTACGGGTTCATCGATGGATCCATCGTATGTCGACCATCTTGACCTATGTTTGAAGGCTGAATAGATGGCAGGTGGTCTCGAGACAACACCTGATCAATGCGCTATTCAACACCGTCATCTCCACGTTGCCGGCCGACCCTTCTTCATCCACCCCGTCGACGAGAACGCATAATCTCCATTCGGAGATCCTGCTCGGCTTGTCAATCAATACCAACATCACAGACGCCCTGCGTCGGCACGGTATATCGGACGATAGCAAGCGCGTGCTCCTCATCCGTATAGGAGGGGATCAGGCGGCCGAAGAGGTCTGGGAGGGGATGAAGGAATTAGTGGATGGGGATGTGGGCAGCATGACGGAACTGGATGAGGGGTCAGGTGTGGACTGGTCAAGAGTGGATAAAGTGAGCTCACGTTAGCTCACCTGGCGACTCTGAGCTGACGCGACGGAGGTGTACAAGATGGCAGAGATGAACCAGCTCAAAGACCCCGATCTGTTACAAAAGAAAATTGGAGCCATCGAATCGGCAATAGCCATCAAATCGGTCACATAAGTCCACCATCATCGAGCTTCACAAGTATACCCAGCACATTCATACCCACTCAGCAATCTGTATGCAATGCATATTTCGCTCTACTATGTCTAGGTTAGACGGCAATGGAGAGCAAGCCGAATCTTTTGCCTGGTTTTGCGACGGCGACAGGACTGCGGAACTCGCTTGTTGGAGGAGGACCGTACCGCAAGAAATTGCTTGAGTTGCGTGATGTGGGTGCGACCTGCGAGGCGGGGAGACTCGAGGGCGAAAGGTGGCCGAGGAGAGGATGGAGGAGGAGCTGTGTCCGGCGGAGGTGATCGGCCAAGATCGTCGGTAAACGGGACGAGAAATCGTCTGGCAACCCAGCCGGTATCTAACGAGCATTAGCCTGTAGTCATCTTCGCTGAACAAAGATGTTTGACTCACAGAAGCAAGATACGACTGGACCATCTGGTCTTTCCCGACATTCTCGTCATCGAGCAGAGTCAAGAAGCCCAGATCCACCGCCGCCTGAATCGCAGCCGCATCCTTCAGACCCTCCCACCCCTCCAGCGCTTTTGCTTGTTCGACGAACGCGCGGACCGTATCGCGGACCACGGTTGTCTCGACACCTCGAGGTATGCCTAATGATCTCGTGGCTCCTACTAGACTCTGCAAGGCCAAGCTGATCTCGTCCGAGGGTTGTGTGGGATATGCCGATTGCCATGAAGTGCGAACCAAGGATGGTGATTCGAAAGCTGGGAAGAGCGAGTCCAGCTTGCCGAGAGCAGCTTGGACTGAACGATTCTGCCACGGCATTGTCGAGCGTGTATGCAAATCGACCAAGGAGGCCTTGATCGCGTCTGAACCTGTCAGCATGACTTGGGTGCGCCATGAAATGAAAGGCCTCTTACCAAGATCCTGGCTCTTGTCTCCGCCGAGGTCGCGCAAGATGGAAGACGAATTGGCGATGTACATCGCCACTCGCCCCACATGCAGAGACGCCTCGACGGCCTGTCCATCCGTGCCTAACCCAGCCAAAGTCTCGTCCAGCACACCGACCAGCCGGTTCAACGCATCCTTGACGCCAGACTGGTATTGAATCGACAAGCCGGACGAAAGGTCGTAAACGTCTCCCCGAAGAGCTGAAGCGGCAGACTCCAATGCGGACAGGGTATCGCTCAACAACGGTGTTCGGCCTGACGACCGTTGTCTCAAGCTCGACATGAACGGTTCGAGCGATGTCGAGTGAAGCAATCCTCCGCTCCCGAGGGAAGCAGTCGGAATGGCGGGATAATTGAGCTCGGAAAATGAGAAGACGCTGACGTCCCCATTCTCTCCTTCTGGGGATTGCCGGATCTTCTCAACTCCTTCATCAAGCTTCTCGCGGGCGATCTCGACTATTGCGTCGAGCTTGACTGACCAGATGGCCTTGACGCGTTCGGCCCATTCGTTCTCAAGAGCAACTCGGATCTGAGCCTGATGATCCCCTTCTGCGAGTAATGAAAGTAAAGCAGCACGGATCGACCAAACGTCCTGTATGGATTGCAGTGCCGCCAGCCAGGCGGGTACTGCCTCGGCGAGCGCACTCGTTGAGGTGGATCGCCATTCGCTCAGTCGGTCCATGACGGCTGGACTAGGTGACGGAGTGATGAATGGCGTAAAGGTCGTGATGCTTGGTGGTAAATGACGAAGTAAGATCTGGGCGGAAGGTAGAGTCTGGAGGACCTTCTGAACCGAGACAGGCGATCCGGTTGTCGAGAAGCTGAGCTTCGGTAGTGGAGAAGAGATCGAAGCTAGCCGAGACGCCCGTCGTTCGTGTGAAGTACGCCTGGGCGCCGCAGCTTGAGCAGTAGACTGAGTAGGAGCTTCTGCCTTTTGGACGAGTCGGATCATCTCCTCCATCAGCGAGTCATTGTCGAGCTTGCGCCGTCTGTCGAAAACCGCCTGAGACAGAGTGACGGTGTCGAGCAGGTACGTGACAGCCTCTTTGAGGACCTTGCCAATTTCATCCTTGTCCCGCGTGGCCGCACTGCTTCTCCGCCTTGTTTTGACGGTGGGTGAAGTAGGCGATGAAGGGGCGTGATGAAGTATGTCCCGGACGGCTTTACTCCTTTGGGTCAGGAAAAGCGAGAGTGCGTCCGATAAGGTGAGGTTGTCGAGCAAGATGATGGCGAGTAGCGTCTCTGATACGACCTAAAGGATCAGCACAGAGGACAGAGTGAGAGTCAAGTCGTGACTCACCTTGGCGGATGTCTTCTCTCTCGAACGCGAAGAGGCAGTCGCACGACTGACAATCTGCGCCCGGAAGGGCAAAAGAGTCTCCCATTGCCGTTCCGCCAGATCCAAGTAAGCCTAGACGAATCAGCAAGGCCCGTCTCGAAATGCGAGGCAAGACTCACTCCGCTCGATTCGTATGGCATCTTCGTCAAGCCTTCCTTGGTGACCCTTGCGACTAGCCACAGGTACGCCGCATTCAAGTACTCATGATACGACAAGGACGAGTAGAGTGCTGTCCCGTGAGCAACAAGCCGAGCGAGAATGAAGAATGAGGTAGCCTCACCTTCAGGAGCATCGAGGAGGAGCTTGACGTGCGCAGCGACAGGCAGGACAGACATGACGTCCGCTGTCTCTGTTGCGTCTGAACCATCGTCCCGTATCTGAGGCACGTCCGAAGGGTTCGAGCATGCTTGTGAGATCGACTTGAGGGAGTCGGACAAGCGGAGGGAAGAGGATCGTAGTGTTGTGATCTGAGTCGCGGAGGTCAGGAGGTCTCGATATCGCGTTCTGGACATCAACAGCTGGCCTGCCTTGAATGAGGAGGAGAAAGCTAGCTTACCCGACCATTGACCTGAGCTCGGACTGCTTGTTGAGCGCATCCGTCCTCATTTTCTGTTCCACCCTCCTAATCTCAGCGACTGGAAGACGCCTAAACACCTCATCCGGCTCTACCCCAGCCCAATCGATCTCTTTGACATCCTGAGACTTCTTGCGAGCCAAGTATCTCCTACGTCTCGTATCGGGCGTCGAGAGACCCGAGGAAGATTGAGCCGCGCTCGCGCTTGATTCGGCAAGAGTAGGCAGACGGAGCGAGTCGGTCCGTGTGTGACGGCGGGAAGGGTCGAACGAGATTTCGGAGGAGAAGGAAGCGGTACGTGAGAGATGGCTCGAGCCCGCCCTAGGGGTGGAGCGGGTCGACATGCTGCCCGCCTGGTGTCGGGACGAGGGGGTAAGCACAGGACAGTAGAATCGCGGCCGGTGAAGTCGTGGATGGGGTGACAGGCCTCACCGTGGGAAAGTGATCATGACGCGTACTTTAGTGAAGCCGAAATAATGTCGAGAAGGCTACCTGCTCTGCGTCTTCAGCACAGGCATCAGTCACGAGATGTGGTCGAGCCGAGCGAGCACAAGCCTGAGCGGGCTCGTCAAGCAGTGCACTCGGTGTCAGCATGCGTCACGGTCTGCCCTGCGAGCACCGCCAGCCACACTCGCGCCCCGAATTCGACTCTACTCGGTGACGCCGAGCGGTCCGTACAAGATCCTCGGCCAGACATACGAGCGTGACTCGACCCACTCCAACACCCCACCGAGCATCTTATCGAAGATCGACCGACGACTCCTACACCACCCATCCCACCCTCTCTCCATCTTACGCCGAATCATCGAAACGCACTTCGAGGGATACACTGCGCTCACACCCTCTTCACCGGCAGTATCGGTCTGGCAGAACTTTGACGAATTGGGATTCCCACCCGATCACCCAGGCCGGTCATTGACCGATTCGTATTACTTGAATAAAGAGTACATGCTCCGAACACATACGAGCGCACACGAGGTCGAAACGTACAAGAGCGGATTGGACCGTTGGTTAGTCTCGGCAGATGTTTATAGGCGGGACGAGATTGACGCTTCGCATTATCCCGTTTTCCACCAGATGGAGGGAACGCAAGTATGGTCATCGGACCGACTGCACGAGATTGCGGCTTCGAACGAGAGGATGAAGAAGGAATTGGCGGCTTGTCCGTTGATTATCGAGGACGATACTCGGATATCAGCTTCGAATCCATACCAACCGACGCATGATCCAGTATACGCCGAGCAGATTACACAACATCTCAAGCATTCCCTCAACTCGATGGTCTTCCGTCTCTTTGGCTCGCTACAGTCAGAAGGAGAGCCATTGAGAGTGAGGTGGATCGAGGCGTTCTTCCCTTTCACGTCGCCGAGTTACGAAGTGGAGGTATGGTGGAACGGTGAATGGCTAGAACTGCTGGGGTGCGGTGTCGTCCAGCAAAAAACACTAGACCAAGCTGGTAAGTCCCCATTGGAAGGCTTTCTCCCGGGCCGATCTGTGTCATGCGACATGCTGAGACTCCAGGCCAACCGGACAAAGCGGGCTGGGCATTCGGTCTAGGACTAGAACGAATCGCGATGGTCTTGTTCAACATACCCGATATCCGCCTATTCTGGACTGAAGACGAAAGATTCTTATCCCAATTCAAATCGGGCGACATTACCCAATTTCAACCGTACTCGAAATACCCACCTTGTTATAAGGACATGAGCTTTTGGCTACCGCCCAACACTACCGACCTTTCTGCCGCCACTCCGGCGGGCGGAGCTGGTGCAGGGGCGGCTGGCGGTAAAGGTAGAGTGTTCCATGAGAACGATTACTGTGAGATCGTCCGGGAAGTAGCGGGTGACTTGGTCGAAAATGTCACTCTAGTGAGCCCGCTTGTCGTCTTCTTTCGGCTTTGGCACAACGGCTGACATCCGCGTAGATAGACGACTTCGTACACCCAAAGACTGGACGGCAGAGCAAATGCTATCGGCTCAATTACAGGAGCATGGACAGGTCACTCTCGAACGAAGAGGTAAACGCACTACAGGACAAGGTCCTCAAGCGGGTAGTCGAGGAAATGGGCATAGAGATCAGATAGTCATGTCCTTCACGGAACAGGATCAGCCAGTTTAGCCAATCGCCAAACGACCATTCACATCCATTACCATGCACATGCATCCCCCTCTGTCCGTGTATGTAGGTTCAAAGAAACATTGTGATGGGCCTTCCATCCGTACTTCCCCCCTTTCCCATTAGTTCTCTTAGCTCTATTCCCACTCCTTCGACCTGCGTCGTTGTTGCTTTTCGATTGCGTTCAGTCGGTCGGAGTCGGAGGCGAGAGTGACAGTGTAGTTGTACACGAGAACCAAAGTGGAGGGATGGGGAGGTCGAAGTGGAAGGCGTGTGGAGAGAGAGACGAGAGAAATAGAGAGAAAGCCCTTTCTAGAGAGATCGTGTGGCACCACCGTCTACCACTAATAATTCGGGATTGAGATGCTAATGGACACATGTTGACTGGAGACATGAGAGAGATGAGAGAAACCTGGAGAGACGGCAAGGCGGGTTCGGGGAATTCTATGCCGACGTCGTGGCGGCCGGTGGGGGCAGATCGCCAGTGACGGGTCCCTCGGCTGCTTGGTCCTGCTGGATGTCGCCCAGGTTGTGGAAGTCTAGAGACGTCAGCACGAATCCAATTTCAGCAACACCTTCCAAAAAACCCACCCAGGATCTCCGAGTACATCATGACCTTCCAGGTGTCTACGGGCAAATCGGCATCGTTGAAACTCCAATCAAACACCTCCGCAGCGACGGGCTCATCGGTCGGGTCGTGGTATGGAGCGAGGTACTCGTGCGACAATCCCTCCGATGCCGAGATACGGGTACGCGGGTCAAAGACGAGCATCTTCTCTAGCAAGTCGAGCGCGAGCGGGTCGGCGTTGGCAAACTTCTTGGTGAAAGGCACCTTCTCTCGCTTGGGCAGCGACTGGACGAATCGAAGGGTCTGAGTGAGGTCAGCTAAGCATCTCCACAGACGGATGAGGCACGTAGCCGAACGCACGTTCTCAGAAGCGATGGTCTGGATGACATCGTCGGGAGGGGTACCGAGAAGTTCCGTAATGATGGAGAACTGGTTGACGTCTACACTGAATCAGTCTTTCCCTCCCGCTTTCACATGCGCGAAACAACTCACGGTCCTTGCCTGGGAACAATGGCTTTCCCTCGAGCATCTCGGCAAAGATACATCCCGTGCTCCAGATATCGACAGCGACATCGTATTTTTGCCATGTCAACATGATCTCGGGCGCACGGTAGTATCTCGTTGAAACGTATCCAGTCATCTGAGGGTCCTGGATTCGGGCAAGACCAAAGTCACAGATCTGTCAAAGTAAGCTTTCCAGATTCCTTCTCCATCGTCGATTCGCCAGGGTGACTCACCTTCAGGTCGCAGTTCTCATTGACGAGGATGTTGGAGGGCTTGAGATCACGGTGGACGACACCGGCCGAGTGGACGTATTTCAAACCACGAAGGATCTGGTAGAGGAAGTACTGGATGAATTGCTTCTCGAGCGGACGCGAGGTGAGTAGTCGGTGGAGATCGGTTCCGAGCAGTTCCGTGACGAAGTAGCTGCGGGAGATCAGCTCGATGGCACAATGCGCGGCACGTGTCGCGTTCACTCACATGTCCTCAAGAGGCGAGATGAAGATGTCGCTGAGGGAGATGATCTGATTACACGTAAGCCCGCCGACTCTTGCTCCGATCGGTGCGACGAAGGTCAACATCGAAGACTCACGTTCTCGTGCCGCAAATGCTTGAGCAGCTTCAATTCTCTGTACGTCCTCTTGCTTAAAACCGGGGTGGAGAAGGGCTTCATGATCTTTTTGATGGCGACCGAAGTACCGGACAGTTGGTCCTTGGCGGAACTGGGCGTAACGTAAGCCTCCGAACCGGGTCTTCATAACGAAGCAAAGCTGCGGCGTGGCGAAAAGTGGGACTTACCATACGAGACCGAACGCTCCCATACCGACGGGTTGGAGGTCGACATATCGAGTAGTGACCTCGAACACGGTTCCGAAGATGGATAGCTTGACGAAATCTGCCATAATGGGCGGTGGGGGATTCTAGGATGAAAAGGTCGGGCAAAGGCTTCTATAGCTGTAAGGGAGATCGACGGACGCGCGAGGGAGGTGTGGAGCGATAGCCGGTAGCGAACAGAGCGTGAAAGGATGATCGAGTGGGTATCAAGAGTGGATGATAGCGGTAGAATTGAACGAGGTGGGAAAGAACAACACGTAAGCAACCTTGCTTCCTGTCCTTTTGCTCGGTGAAACGCGAGCGCTTGGAGTGTTCACTCACAGTGTTTGCCAGCCTACGGAGGTCCTCGCGTGTAGATGGGCGGCTTAGGGGGACTTGCGACCAATCCACTTCCTTGCAGGTTCTTTCCTCTATCGTAGATGAGAAGGGAATGTCGAGTTCACAAACTTCTTCTCTCTCCGCAGTTGTCGGGATAAGGGTCGGTAGGGCGATTTGGCTCCTTCCGATTCCACTCTCCTGATGATGTTGAAGAAGGTTGATAGCCCGTGCTCGTCGATGTCGAGGGAAGAGGAAGGATTGAGTAGGATGATAGACAGGAGATAGACTAAGATGAATACGAGTTGACGAGGTTAGGGCTGGCTGTGGTGGTTTGGTTTGGTTGTCGTGGTTCCAGTAGAGTAGGCTAGGTGCAAATCCGAGCTGTAGAGAGTGTGAGAGAGAAGAGAAAGAGGGCGCAGGTATGCCGGACTCAGGGCAAACTCAGGGGTACAAAAGGGGCGTGCACCAAGTAGTAGCGAGGCGGCGGAAGCAAAACGGTCAAAGAGCTTGTGTCGATTCCTGCTCTGCCCACGCGGATCGGTCATCAGGGCCACGCAATCTTTGAATTGTTTAAAAACTAGGCGCCGAAGAGTTGCCGTGGATGGCGAAATGCATGCGCTCAGTGGCGGAACATGTGGGCGTAGCTGGTGCGATGGTTCAATGAATGGACCCTCGCCTCACTGACCTCCTTCCGCGAAGGTGCATATGGCTGGTCATGCTTGCAGTGCAAGTGTGGACAAGCCTCGTTCAGAATCGTGTGATCCTCGCGTTAAGGCTCACGGCCGATCCGATTCGTCGGACACGTGGGTGCCTAATGGTCGCTGTTAACGGTCGACTTCGCGTGGTACTTCCTCAATGGTCGCGCGGCCAGCATTCTCGACGTCGTATTTTGACGATCCGGGTTCGCCCCATGTCTCGTCCCAAGTAGCGCTCGGTGCGTCCTCAGTGATCTCTGGATCCGCTCCTCCCTCCAAGCTATGGTCCCAGTCAACACTGTCCAACTCCAAAAACATCACACCATGTTCATCTCTGAGCCATTGTTCCAACTTCTCCTCATCGTATTCTCCTTGTTCCAAGCTCAGTCCCGACGGCAGGGGAGGGAGCTGCCCGAACACCCCTCGGGCGTTTCGGACCATACTCATGAAGCCGTCGACGTCCGGAAGTCTAGCTTTGATGTTAGGTTCTTCAGCGAAAATGCTCTCGATCGAGCCGTATTTCAGAATGAGCTTGAACGCCCTGGCGGGTCCTATGTTCGGTATACGTGGCGAAGCGTCGGTACCGAGCAGAATACAGAAGTCGAGGAATGCCGATGGGCTCAGAGTAGTTGTTTCTCGAAGGCGCTGGCTCGAGATGAGCGTCAGTGGTTCTTTCGAAGACGACATGTTGCGCAACAACGGAGCCTGCATTATCAGCGTGACTCGAAGGGATTGGGGTACGTGACCCACCTCGTAGGCGATGACATCGGAGTCTTCGGTCCCGACGAAATCGACCAGACCAGCTTTTGCCAATGAAGCAGCTAGGCCTTCTGCCTCGTATGGGATGCTGGCCTTGATGACTGGGACACCCATGCGAGTGACCAGTTCCATGCAGGCGTCGTGGTCTGACGGCGATGGCATGGCCAGAGCACGCTCGTACATTTGCCGTACAGCTGGCGTGGCCTGCATCAGACCATCAAGTCGCTCGATCGCGGGTCGATCGTCACGCCAGAGGTCGTCGGCGTCGATGTCACCCTCTGACCTTGTCGGTATGGGACGATCTCCGCCTTCCCCGTCGATCAGCTCTCGATCCTGAGCGGCTGGTATTGCCTCCGTGTCGGCCGTACTCGGCTCCTGGAGCAGTATCTCATCGATGATCCGTCCTTCCTCTTCGGTAAGAGCCTTCTGTCGTCTTGACTCCGTGAACAATTCGTCCGGAATCACTTCTTCCAGCTTCTCATCCAAAACCGACGTCTCCTCT
The DNA here is from genome assembly GCA_022813505.1 of Tremellales sp. FJII-L8-SW-PAB2. Classification (NCBI taxonomy): domain Eukaryota; kingdom Fungi; phylum Basidiomycota; class Tremellomycetes; order Tremellales; species Tremellales sp. FJII-L8-SW-PAB2. The sequence goes on along the minus strand of JAKLMH010000017.1, from coordinate 310,898 downwards.
TCCTCCGGCGGTGACCTCAGTATATCCCTCGGTCGACTAGGCTCTCCGACCGTCTCATACAGTCTTTCCAACTCCGACACATGCTGTAGTGCTTCGACGACATCGTCCGACCGCGGTGGTACCTTCTTGTGCGACTTGTCGCTCCTCGTCTCGTATGCGGTCTTGAGCGTTGATAAATCATCGATCAGAGACGTGACTCTGTTCAAAGCAGATTCCATATCCTCCACTCCTAGGTCGGTCGTCGCTTCGAGCTTTTCCTGGATAGACGTCCGAGTACGTGGTGGTGGGATGGAGGTATTGGCGAAATAGCTTCGGACGGCGGCCCGTTCATCCTCCGATAGGCTTTCCAATTCCTGCACAGCTTCTCTCCAGGCTATCAGACGCTCCATACGCTCGTTCTCGTGATTACGGCGGGAAATGTTCATGGCTCGTTTGGCCAGGCGTTTCGTCGCCTACGAAGATATCAGCATCATCACTCATCCCTCGATGCAAGAAGAACCACCTCTGGCGCTTTCCACTCTCGTACGCCGCGCTCATCCCAGATCGCCACGGGCTTGATGTTGTGTTTCCTGAGGATACTGATCAGGCTGAACAGCATAAGTCATCAGGTCTCTGACATTGCGACAGAAGCTGGACGTACTTGAACCAGCCGACCAGACCACCTTTGCCCTTGAGCGGTCCATCCTGGATAGCGAAGTGGAATCGATTGGTGAGCAATGTGCCGTCACTACCTTTGTGAGCTCTGGTCACACGAAGACGATCGAGCAATGGAGGCATACATCGCAATCCGCTTGCCCCTGATCTGAGGCGCCGCCCATCGTTTTGGGTATTTTGTGATGACCGATGGACTACTTCTCTCAGCCAGTAGCCGGAAAGCTGTATCCACCCAGCCGGTACTCACTATGAGTTCTTGGTCCACGCGATCAAGTCGCGTATGCCCATGATGGGCTCGCTGGCCGTCTGCACCGCCGATAGTGATGCGTCCAGTGTCTTGTCGGTCCACGCTTGACGACGGTCAACAAGGAAGCTGGGGCTCCTGGAATGATCATCGGAGAAATCCGAAGAAATGAGATGGCGCGATTCCCAAAATCACGAACCAGAAGGCAACGTAGAGGCGGTGATTGCTGACTTCCTCTCTGCTCGAAGAGTCTACCCCACGCAAGCCCTCGATATCGGTCAGGAGCGGGAGATAAGTAGATGGAGGAACGCCAGAGCCTACTTGGCAAGATGCCAGACAAGGCGACTCACGGCAAATCGGCAATGAACAACGATCGATACTTGACCGGATTGGGGCTGTTGTTGACTGTCGTCGTGGTAAGTCCACCCACAAGGCCGTCGAGAGACATGCTAATGAGCTGCGTAGATGTGGACGGCATCAAACTTCATCGTCGCCGGTATGGAAGCAGGGGATGATGGGTGGAATAAGCCTTTCCTGTACGTCCTTCCGGTCGGGTAAGGTCGAGCCGTGCTGATATGAGCAGATTTACATATCTCAACACCGCGCCTTATGCCCTATACCTTCTACCGACATATTGGAGATACAAGAGCGAACGTTTACCCAGCACCACGCAAGTCGCTCACTGGCAGAACTAAGCCTAGACTGACCGGAGCAGCCCTTATCAGCCCTTATCGCAAGATGAACTGCCCACACGGCACACCGACCGATCACCATCGGCCACGCGCGAATGGCCACCTCACGAACCAGAAGAACATATTCTGACCGACCCATCGGCCGTGCCGGATCAAGATGACAAGTTGAGTGTGAGGGAGACTGCATATGTGGCGATTTGGTGGGGGGCAGTATGGTATATCGGTAATTGGCTCAACAACACTGCTCTGGGTCTGACGAGCGTCGCGAGCATGACTATCATCGCTACTACCAGCGGTATGTCCCGTATCACACCTGTATGGCGGCCCAAACTTATGTGTATAGGCTTTTTCACATTGATCTTGGGCCGGATGTGCCGAGTCGAGACGTTATCGAGTACCAAGATCACCGCTTCGATAGTCAGGTGAGTGCCGCCTTGGGTGGTGTATACTCTGGGACAGGTCTGACCAGCAGCTTCCTCGGCGTCATTCTCGTCACGCGCTCAGACTCGTCCATCACAAGTAGTGATGCCGACGTTCCGCCTCACCCGATCATCGGCGACATGCTGGCTCTCACCTCGGCCTGCTGCTTTGCAGTTTACGTCGTCCTCATGAAAGTCAAGCTGGGATCAGAGGACCGAGCGGACATGCAAATGCTCCTTGGGTATGTTTTCCGATTTATCTAGTAAAAAGCCACCGGGAACTGACTGAGCAGATTTGCCGGTTTCTCCAATGTCGTGCTGCTCGCACCGCTGTTCCCGATATTACACTATACCGGCATCGAGCCGTTCGAGCTTCCCAAATCCAAGGCGATATGGGCGCACTGCCTTGTGAACATGTTCATCTGTGTGACCAGTGACTACATCTACATGATCGGTAAGTCGAACTTCAATTTTGATATGCAGCTGACCGGAGTCAGCTATGCTCAAGACTACTCCAGCAGGTCAGTATCATGTTGATTAGTGTGCGGCGGGCAGCTGACGATCGCAGTCGCCACGATAGGCCTGTCACTGACGATCCCGCTTACGCTCTTCTGCTCGCTCTTCATCCCCATTGCAGCCGGTACAGCCATCACATTCCTCACTCTCGCTGGAGCGATTATGGTCTGCGGAGCGATCGGTATCTTAGGCTGGGAAGGCTGGAAAGACAGTAAACTACTACCACCACCTTCAACAAGGAGGGACGAGGCGCCCGCCTAATAAGATATAGCATAGATGGATAGACGACTGTTGTTGCATACCTACCCAAACCAGCCTAAGCTAGACTCAGGAACCGGCCGTGATCAGTTTCGTCCGGGTGCACGCGAACTAGGCCCGACGGCGATCCGACCTTTTGTTTATTCAAATCCACTAAACGAGCCTGGACGCGGATCTGAAGAACTGCAAGCTGCAGATTCACAAGACCGGGAAGACCGCTCGTATCGTATGCATGCGATGATCGTTGAGTGCGAGTCAGCGGCTTGTGTCCCGGGTGGGCAGAGTATGGCGTGTTTCTGTGCGGCGTTGTAGCGGGTTCTGAGGAATGAACCACGTCTGCTCGGAGGAACTAGTTTTTTTCGTCATCGCCAAACAGTCATCAAACGCAACCCCAGAAACAATGGAATGATTACTCAAAGTGGTAATTTGCAACTTAGCAGCTATTTGTCGTACCTACCCTCTCTAGCTGCAACTGCTTTTCTCAGCAACAACAATAGCTACATAGACCCGTCCTTATCATTAGCAACTCATCGACATCCCCGCAAGCCTCGCTGTGTATACACGTTCGCGGACCACCTTATCTCGACAAAGGGACACTGGCTTGCTGAAACCTTGACGCGCGCACGAACCGGCCCCCCCAAAATCGAGCGCTTTGGCCGCGATCGTCAACACGTCCGAGCACATCAAGGCACTCCCAACTTCATTAATCATTGTACGCCTCGCATCAATTTTAACACACCGACCAACATGGGCAAGACTCCACGCCGATCGGCCTCATCGTCTGGGTCGGGAACCGTCACGCCCGCTCAAGCATATTCGGCCGCCGCGTCCGCTTCAGCATCGGCGGGCCGTCCGTCCTTCCCGTCCATTTCGTTGAAATCGAGCCCTTCGCCCGCCTCTATCTCTCACTCGTCCGAGCCCAAATCGGCACGATCATCACTTCTCAACGTGCTGTCGCGACCGCACGCCCATCACATCCAGTCTTCGCCTGCATCAGGAAAGGGCAACAGTGTCAACGGCGGTCATGGCTCGTACGCTTCTGACTCGGCTCAACCCCTGACGCCGGAGGATGAATTCTCGGACTACTCGACAATATCGAGCTACGCGAGTTCAGTGGGAGGTGGTGGATCGAGGCAGCCGAGCAGTGAGGAATTGGCAAAGATGTACAAGACCTACCTCGAGACGCCATTTGTCAGCACCAAGCAGACCATCAAACACAGCGAATATGGTCACTGCAACAACCCAAACTGGAGGTGGACCAGTCAGGTGAGTTTGGTGATCGCTCTTACGCGTGAAAGATGCTAATGCGCTGCTTCAGTGGAATCCCAGCGAGCCCATTCATCCAGAGGGAGAAGCGCGTCCGCCTTACTACGTTCTGCTCACCACGTACATCAGGTCCGTTATCCTTTGACTCTGGTTTCTGGGAATTAAGCTGATCAAGCAGCTATCTCGTCCTGATCGTTGTTGGGCATGTTCGAGATTTCCTCGACAGGAAGTTTGCTTCTGCTAAATTTGTCCACCTTATGCCCCATAATGTGAGCCGACGCCGTCGTATTATTGCCTGCCTCAACCCAGACTGACGTGACCAGGGATACGCTGCGCTCAACTCGGACTTTGACTCCTTCTACACTCGTCGTCTGAAGCAGCGCATGGACGAATGCTTCGCTCGACCAGTCACTGGAGTCGCCGGACGAACCATCGTCTGCCTGGATCGATCGTCAAACGACAACAACGCTTCGTTCCAGCTCTCCGGCACCCAGACTCGGGCACTCAACGTCTCATCGTACAACTACCTCGGCTTCGCTTCTTCCACTGGAGGGTGCGCCGATGCGGCTGAAGCTTCCATTCGACGATACGGTGTTTCCGGTGCTGGACCCCGTCATGACGCTTCGACTACCGACCTCCACGTCCAGACGGAAAAGCTGGTCGCTCGATTCGTCGGTACCGAGTCTGCCATGGTCGGATCTATGGGTTTCGCTACCAACTCGACTACCATCCCTGCTTTGGTCGGCAAGGGCTGCCTGATCATCTCTGACGAATTCAACCATGCCTCCATTCGATTCGGTGCTCGACTCAGTGGGGCCAGCGTCAGGTGGTTCAAGCACAACGACATGGATGCTTTGGAGCAGCTTTTACGAGAAGTCATTTCGCAAGGACAGCCGAGGACGCACCGCCCGTGGAAGAAGATTCTTCTCATTGTCGAGGGTCTCTACTCGATGGAGGGTAGTCTGGTCAACTTGCCCCACGTTTTGGAGCTCAAGCGTCGCTACAAGGTAAGCAGCGTATATGGATCCATGTCGAGAAAGTCGCTGATCAGGCAGTTCTACCTCTATGTCGACGAGGCCCACTCGATCGGTGCTCTCGGACCGAACGGACGAGGCGTCTGCGATTACTTTGGTGTCGATCCTCGCGAGATTGACGTTTTGATGGGCACTTTCACCAAATCATTCGGTGCCGCGGGTGGATACGTTGCAGGAACCAAGTCCACTGTCGACCGAATTCGATTGCGTTCACACGCCTGCACCTACTCCGACTCTGTCACCGCTCCCGTCCTCGCTCAGATCTTGGCATCAATGGGTTCCATCATGGGTATCGCTCCACCCCTAGCCACGCCTCACGAGGAAGACGCATCTGACGCCATGTCGATCGTCTCGCGTCCAGCGGTTTATGGACCCGCCCCGGCGTCTAGCTTGCCTCAATGGATGGCCCTTCCTCAATCTTTGTTGAACGGTACCGATGGCCGAGAACGGCTTCGTCGATTGGCGTTCAACTCGCGTTACCTCGCTTCCGGTCTGCGCAAATTGGGATTCATGATGTACGGACATCGAGACTCGCCAATCATCCCACTCCTCATCTTCCATCCGGCGAAGATGCACTACTTTTCGCAAATGATGACGAACCGAGTCGGTCCCGACAAGACTCCGATCGTCGTCGTGGTCGTTGCCTACCCGTGAGTCCAGCTTGACTGTTTTTGTTGCGAAAGAATGTTTACTGACTTGCTTTAGGGCTACTCCGCTCATCAGCTCCCGAGTGCGATTTTGCCTATCGTCCTCGCACACCAAAAACGACATTGACTTGCTCCTTCGCGCATGCGACGAGGTCGGAGACATCCTCAAACTCAAGTACGCCGGACAAACCATGTCGGTCGAACAAGTCATCGCATCCGCAGAGGAGCTCGTCGCCGCGAGTTTCTAGATCTAGAAAAGTCACTTGTTGGGCTTTGCCATTGCTTCTTCAGTGGTCCGGACAGTCAGGATCGACACTTCATCAAACACAGTAATACGGGTGGATGTCATAGCTATCATACGTCGCCTTGATCTTCCTGTCGCTTATACTGCTTCTCCCCAGCGGGTTTGGGGATTTTGCTCAGTCTGTTATACTAGACAGGCATATGTATACTATATCTATCACGAGTGTGTTTGACCTATCGATTAAACCGCAATGTTACTGTTCAAGAGGCTGCGATTGTGGTTGCGCAAGATATGCATCTCCCAAAACCCGCTGATGTACACAGTCACCGCTCGTTCAGCTCGATGACTTCACCCGTCTCGCGATCCGCATCCCAGCCCACATCGAGCTCACTGCTCATCTCGCGCTTGACGCAAAGCTGACCCCGGGTCAGCTGCGAGGTCGTAATGAGGAGTGTGTCAGAGCTTACTTGTTCCGCCACGACAATCATGAGTAAGGCCCCGAGAGACTGTACGACCCAGTAATATATTGATGTCGGGAACGATTTGGCGTAATATGTAGTGAGGATGAGATGATTGAAATTGAGGGTCAAGCTGAAGTCGAGAATATGGGTCGGTCTCCGGATAAGATAGTATAGCGGAGCGATACTTCGACTAGTCAGCTTCAATCGCTGTAGCTTTGTGCGATTGGGTAGGGGAGACTCACTCGACAGCGCAAGCGATGAGCCAGGCTACACCTATCGTCCAACTCCGCGTTTCGTCCACTCCGTAATCCCATAGATCATCGTCGATCAGTTCCCCTACATCTGCATCTTCAGGTACAGTCCCCACTTGTTTGCCTCCTGACCAAGCTCCTCCAAAGGGGATCTTGAAGCTCGTAGGCGCCGTTGACCTTGCTGCCATCTCGCGCCAGTCCATCACGTGTCCTACCGTTGTCGGACCACCCGAGTAATGTAGTAAAGACGGCGAGGTAAATGAAGCTAGCAGTGCCGGTAGAAGTAGAGCCAGAGTGAGGTAATGTATCGTCTGGACCGAGATGATCTACATGATACTGTCAGTGGGTTCCGGACTTTTGGTTCGATTCTTTTGGGAATGGCGGACCTGGCAAATGATCCTGTTCACCCGTCAGCGACCAACCGAGGAAGAGATTAACAGCTTACATCACTGGGTCCCATCCTTGAACTCTCATCTTGAGCCGCGAGAGCTCGTCGCGAGCTTGACAGGTGAAACAATGGGTTTCATCGTCACGTCGTTCCGGTTGATGATCGGGCGGAGCGGAGTTGGGTCGTAACTCCGTGTACGTACTCGAACTTCCGTGCTCGATGACGTCTCGACGAAGTCTCGAGCGCTGTTGACACGTATATTGCTTGAAACTGCCTTCGCCAGCCGCCTGAGGGAGTCGTCCGGTGTATCGCTGTCGATCCCACACCGATTGTGACGGCTAATCGAAGAAACGTCACCTCGCGCCTCGGCCGGATGAAACGCTAGTCCTAGACGACGCCATGGCTACAAACGGGACACCGAGACTCGGCACGCCCGTCAAGCCTGCCAACCCGAGCGTGTCGACCGAGCCGAATCGCAACGTCCCACCTCCTCCTTCTGCACCCCCATCGATGCCTCCTCCGCCGCCCGTGATCCCGACATCACTACTTCAACCGAACGAGCAGAGATTACTCTTCGCATCTCTGTTCGGCCTGATCGAGGTTAGTCCAGCTTGGATTGTGACGCTGACGCGACATCAATTGGCTGAGCTGATGAACGCAGGTGTACAAAGTCTGGGATATCGTTGCGCCATACTTCACAACACCAGATCCAACATGGTCGAACTCACTTCGCCTCACATCACCCCTCTCAGCCGCAGTGTGGACCGCTGCCGAGCTCGCCATCATCTTATCCGTCGCATTCCTCCGTATACCCCAACTGTCCCCTTCGCTCTCCGCTATAAACGTCATACAGATCGTCGTCGCACTGGCGGCATGGAATGCGGCATGCTTGGTGCTCAGCAGTCCCGGAGCTGTATTCCAGGCATTACGGATAGATCTTTTAGGACCGCCCAGTCTGGGTGGAGCTAGTCTTTGGTCGATCGTTCGGGCTATCGGCGGAGCAACGGAACAGCCTCACTTGGGAGGAAAGCATCAGATCCGCTTGCTACCGTACAGGTACGCTCATAGTAGGTCATCGAGGCTGAATGCTGATCAAACAGCACGGCAACCCTCAATCCCCTGTCGCTCACATATTGCATCCCTCCCGACTCATCTCAGCCCCTCTACATCCCCATCATTTTCAACAACTCACGTCCTGATCAGATATCCTATTTCATCCGATCGCTCGAGACGGGCGAGACCGACACCCAGACAGTCTCCGTATCATCTCTACGTCGATCCCCTCAACATGCCAAGCGACTACAATTGACCGAAAGCGAAGAGGTCGATGAGGCTGATGAGGTTGAGGATCCGCACTCAGCACTGGTTCTGCACAGCCGAGACCCAAAAAACGACAACAATGGCCAATTGGTCAAACTCCCTTCGGTCAAACCGGCCGACTCGCTCGCTCTCGTTCCGCAACATCTGGCGAGCTCGCAAAGCATGCTCTTCATCACGGTCGACAGTCCGTCGTTGATTTCTCTCAAATCTGTCGTCGACAAGCGAGGAGACCGATTCCAAATCACACCGCACAAAAATGCCGTGGTCGTGGAATGCCCGACCGGTGGGCATTTTGTTGAAGAAGCGAAGGGAGGACAACTGGTCAAAAAGGAGGACAAGCCTCAGCCCGCCGAATTGCGTTGTGTGGGAGACGAAGAGGTCGCTTCCTTCCAAGCTAGAGGGGTGGGATCGCTCAAAGTCGGCTGGTCCAAGTCCTCATCCTCATCGAAGGACCCGAAAACGTCTGGCGTTATCGAAGGGATTGAGGACGAGCCCGAATCGGCCGATACCTTAGGCCTCGTACGCCGCGACAAGATGTCGAAAACGCATACTGTCCCGCTGCGACTATCTCACGACAGGCCAGGGATCTACACAATCTCCCTGACTGGCGTCACCGACTCTCTCCACAACACATACACCCCATCGGGCCATTCAGCTCAAAAGGTGTATCAAGTGATACCGAAGTCGACCGTGAACGTACAATGCGCACAGCCACTGCAGCTCCTCGTCAATGGTACGATCAACATCCCAATCGTTGTCAACGGCAACTCGAATGGCAATCCACATTCACCTATGGATGTGACGTATACCTTCCGATCGACCGATGGCGAGGTCTCGACTCGATCACTGCGGCTGACTAAGAAGAGCGAGGTGCTGACGGTCTCCGAGCCGGGTGTGTATACTCTCCAGGAAATGACTGGGCAATGCAGCGGCGGAGTGATCGAGCCATCAAGCTGCCGTGTTCAGCTCATTCCTCCGCCTGCCGTCGACATGACAGTGACGACGCTGAACGAAGGGTAGGTGGACATGCTCGTAATATCGAGGCTTTCGCTGATGATCAGTGCTATGGACATCGGGGTCAATGCCGTCTTCGAGTTCACAGGGACCCCGCCTTTCCGAGTCTATTGGACTGAACAGCGCAAAGGGTCCAGGGCTGTCGAGCAGTCTAGAAAGTTCGATGCGCATCATGGTGAAGTCGTCCTTCAGCCGGAGCATGAGGGCCAGTATACCTATGTGAGCCCACACTCGGCACCGTTGAGGTCCAAGATTGACTTGTCAGACCTTCACCAGCGTCAGCGACCGACATTACAACGGTATCAAGCTCGAAGAACCTCCCATACAGCAGACTGTTCACCCACTCGCCAATGTCGAAGTGCATGGCATGCGAGATGGCATGTCTCGCCGCAAGTTGTACTCTTGCTCTGGTGACATCGTCGACATCGACCTCGAAGCCAAAGGCAATCCACCGCTATCGCTCAATTACTTGTTGTCGTACGGATCGCACTTTGACAACAGAACCGTCGGCATCGCGTCGGGTCGATCAAAAATCAGCATCGAGGTGCCGACAGAGCTCAATTCGGAAAGTGGCGCGTCCGGCCGATTGTCTGTGACATTACTGTCGATTCAGGATGGTGATGGACGAGTACGGAAATTGCCAGCACCTACTGTCGAGGTTGACATCCACCGTCAAAAGCCGACTGTCCGGTTCGCCAAGTCAGACCGAGCGATCATCACCGAGGGCGAGACGGCCAGAGCACCTCTACGGCTGACAGGCGACGCACCTTGGGAAGTCGAATACAGCCTTAATGGCGGCAAGCCAAAGACGGTCACCTTGCGTGATGCCAACAATCACTTGACACTCAAGGAGGCTGGAGTTTACCGCCTTCTGAAAGTCGGAGATGCGAACTGCCCGGGAGTGGTCGCTGCGGACGACACGTTCGAGATCGCGTACAAGCCTCGTCCGAAAGTCGAGCTCATCACGAGCAGCTCGATGACTCTGCAAGACAAGGTGTACAGGCACAAGGGATTTTGCACAGGTGGAGAGGATCAGGTCGCCCTCCGCTTCAACGGTAAGCACTGCGCTTCTACTGCTATCGTTGTATACGACGAGCTGGCTGATTTCGTTACAGGTCAAGCACCCTACGAGCTGAACTACCGCTACACCACAGCCGGGCATACCGGCCGTCATACTCTTAAATCGGCGCAGGAAACTGGTATCCTTCATCTTCGCACCGAACCTGGTTCGCACCGATATGATTTCGCCGAACTACGCGACTTTAACTACCCAAACAACCCGATTCAGCTTACGCTAGAGCACGATGTCTACTCTCGCCCTTCAGGCTCATTCGTAAAGATCAGCACCAAGGCTTTATGTCTTGACCAAACCCTCAAGTCTGACGCCAAGATACGCCTGGAGGGCAAAGCGCCATTCACCATCAGTCTTGCGGTCCGCCGACCAGCGTCCAGCAAAGTCGAGAGTCATACGATCACTACCAATTCGAACGAATGGAATCTGGAGCTGCCACAGACCATGACCGAGATCGGGAGATACGAGATCTCTATCGTCTCGATTTCGGATGTATCGGATTGCGAGCAGATCGTGCACGACACCGATCGTCTGGTAACGACAGTCGAGGTCGTCGAGTCTGCCAGGATTGTTCCCGTCACACAGACGAAAGATCTGTGTGTAGGCGATACGCTCGACTTCTTGTTGCAGGGCAAAGCACCATGGTCCATCGAGTGAGTCGCAACAAAGTGACGACCATACCATGCGTGCTGATGGCACAGATACGAGTGGCTGAAGAAGCGCCATACGGTCACGTCATCTGCCTCGCGTTTCTCTCGTTACGCAGAAGCCCCGGGCAACTTCTCGATCCTCTCGGTAGCACTCAAGGACAATCAGGTATGTCCGACGTCCACTTGCGTGCCGCTTCACAGTCGCTGACAATCACAGTGCAAACGCGATGTCAATGATCTGTTACGGGTTGTCCACCCTCTACCTAGTGTGCGGATACAGGAAGGTCTTGTCCACTTGCGCGAAGGTGAGCAGATCTAGCCTGTCTGTTTCAAATTCTAGCTGACATCTGTAGGCGATGATCCAGCGTCCTTCAGTGTCCGATTCACCGGAACACCGCCATTCACCTTCACCTACACCCGCTCCCAGCTGGTCGGATCGAGAACGAAGATCCTCGACACACAGACGGTGACAGATATCATGGAATACGATTACACCATCTCGTCGTCTCTCGAGGGAGACTACGAAGTGACGAGCGTGTCAGATAGGTGGTGTCGCTATCCACCATTGTCCAAGGGTAGAAACGAAGTTTAGAAGAGGCATGAATGCATTGCATATGATACGAAATGGGCGGAACTTGCGAAAGGCCCGGATGGGAAATAGGTCTCGAGAGATGGGCAATCGGGCATCCGGGAAAACCGGAAGATCCTCTCGTTCCTGAGGACATGAGCTTGGAAAAAGTCGTAGTCGAGTCGCGCAGCTATGTATAAAGCCGCTGCTCAAGCAGAGCACACATGCACCTCGATGTCTTACCTTCGGTCAGCTTAAGCATGAGCGCGACTCAGACGCTGGTACATGAGCAGTTTGAGCTACAGACACCCAAGCTCACACCGTCAACATCCCGGGCTTTCGACTCGGCAATCCCGACTCCGGCGGAGTCCACCACCCGCTTGTCCACGTCAGCGAGGCCGAAGACCGATTCAGACGATGAAGCTGCTGGACCAGATGCGGAGCCCACAGAGGGAGCGGCGGAGGTAGCCCCAGAAGGAGGCTACGGCTGGGTCATCGTAGCTATTTGCTCTCTTTCGAAGTGGGCAATTCAGCCAAAATAGCAGCGCTGACTTGCTGATGAGACGTAGCTTCTTTCATGCCGGTTCAACATACTCTTTCGGTGTGATCCAAGCTGCGCTGGTGAAAGAGGGTCTAGCCCCGCCTTCCACCTTGGCCTTTGTCGGGTCATTGGCGAATGCTTGTCTGTCCATCTTCGCAATTGCGAATTCGAACCTCATCCGAAAGTATGGTGGGCGTAAGGTCTTGATGGCGGGTGCGATGGTCAAGGGCTTAGGCGAGGTCACCGCGAGCTTCAGCACGGGCAATGTCGCTGGACTCTTCGTGACAAGTGGGGCCATGACTGGCTGGGGCTACAGCATGATGTATCTGGTGAGTGTGCCCTTGAACTATCATCCATGGTGGGCGGCACTGAGGAAATGACAGCCTGGAGCGACATTGCCCGGCCAATATTTTGTCAGGAAGAATGGACTGGCGAATGGGATCGTGCAAGCGAGTGGTGGACTGGGAGGCGGTGTGATCGCCCTACTGCTCGGGTACCTCATCACCAAAGTCGGCACGGCGTGGTGTCTCCGGATCTTGGGTCTCCTGACGATCATCTGCGTTGTTCCCGCAGCCTGGTTCATCAAGGAGCGGCCCGGACGGAGGAGCACAGCTACTATTGAATGGTCCGTCCGTGTCTGATCCGCTTCGTGGTGGTATACTTACGGCCCGCAGGCGATTGTTCAGGGACATACGGTTCACGACCATCTTTGTCGCATCAGCTATCGCTACTTTGCCGCTCATGGTTCCGCCTTTCTTCCTCCCGCTCTATGGTAACGATTTCGGATTGTCCACCATGTCCTCTGCCGCCCTCGTGTCTGGCTTCAACCTCGCCTCGGCACTAGGTCGAGTCCTCTTCGGTCAATTGGCTGATTGGATTGGACCAGTCAACGCCCTAATCATCGCCATGCTCAGCAATGGGTTCGCCTTGCTGGTCCTCTGGCCAGTCAGCATGTCTCTCGCCCCGCTCATTATTTTTGTGATCGTCTCTGGTATCGCGGCGGGTAAGCTCTACTACCTTGTTCCAACAGGTCTTGGGAGACATGCTGATGAGATCGCCAGGTGCCTTCTTCTCTCTGATGCCGACTACCGTCGCTTCATTGACGGATCCGGCGATCATGACCTCAGGGTACGGTCTCTTTGTCACTGGCTGGGGAGCAGGGTATCTCTTCGGACCGCCAATCGCGGGATACCTTCTGCAGGCAAGTGGTGGTGCCGATGCTGGTATCACGGCGTACCGTCCGGCCATGTACTATGCCGGCAGTCTCACTGTCGCCGGTGTGCTCATGATTATCGGCATGAAGATCAAGACCACAAAGAGCATTCGGAAGCGCATGTAAAATGGCTCAGCGAGGCCAAGTGATATGCATGGTATCTTCTTGAGATCTTCGTTCTTTAGGCGGCAACGAGAGGCTTGAAGACCTGCTCGTCCATCTTGATCATCGCGGGAAACTCGTCCTGATCGAATCAGCATTACAGCTTCGTCTTGCATGCGATGGCAGGCGTACCAGCTTGACGCTCTCGCATTGCGAGGCAAGCTCCTCAAAGACCTCTCGCAACTGCTTTTGCAGCTCGGCCTTGTAGTCGGTCTCCTCCTCACCGATACCGCGGTCTCGAAGCGTGACAGCCAAGATCCCACAGACGTGGAGGATCTGACCTCGCCATCTCGGTATGCGCCCGGTCGGCCGGGCGGTACGCATGACGCAAAGCAGTGCCGCCAGATTGGCGGAGAAGTGAGGAGCCACAGCAGGTGACGGGCTGAACTGAAGCGGACCAAGTAGGGAAGGGATCATTGTCTTTCCAGTCAATCCGCGTCCGAGCGTAGTTGTCACTGGCACTCACCTTGAGCCATCGCACGGTGCCTGTGCCCAGTACGTCACACAAGGTCTCGAGCATGTGAGAGATGTTGGTGAGTATCGCTCGGCCTTCCATGCCAGGTGGGGCATACGTCCAGCCGCTGACCAGTCCTTTCTCCATGACCTCGGTGATTTTCTCTGCCTTCCTCTCCCCGTTAGTCGACCGTTCTATCAGTCTCAGAGTGATAGGCAGGACGTGAGGGAGAGGCGGGTTGGCGTGAAGCGATAAAGTGTGAATAGTCGAGTCGAGGAGTAATCGATCCAGGCCCATCCGCCTGAGGATCTCTTGAGGGAACCGATCCACCCAGCTTTGCAGTACCGCACATCCCCTCCCCCTCCAAGCCGGATCCCAGTCGTCCATCAGCGTCAGAGTTGGCGGGAGAATTAGACCGATCTTGCTCTCGAGCGCGTCGTCGGGTAATTGCGCGATAGCCCAGGATAGCATGTTGTAGCAGCCCCATGCCGGAGCAGTCTTGAAGGGTTGATTGGACGAATCGTGAAAGTCGAGCTTGGCGTCATCTCCGCCTGCCGGTCGCGAGAGGGCGCGACTCGTAGTGGGATTGATCGAAGGGTGGGGATTGCTGAAAAGACGGCGGAGTGAATTCTGTAAAAGGTATAAGCCGATTGCCGGACGATCGATATGCTCGGATATACCTGAATGTCAGCTGGTCCTTGGTGCATTCCAACTCACGATCTATCGAAAACTTGATAGACGGCGTAGTGAACGGGTCGGCCCCGTGTAGTCGAGTGATGCCATCCATGATCTCTCCCTGGTCCTCCAGCTCCAACATATCCCACCCTGGGCCAGCTATGCGAGTCTCGATCTGGGTCAACGTCTTGGAGGCGTGCTCGTGATAGATGTCCATCGCCTCCTGTGCTACCTGGCTTAGGCATGTCCCGTCTGGAAGCCAAAGTCAGACTCACGTATCTCACCGCCCATGAAGCTTGCAAGGAGTTCTTCCGGTAATGCCAACCGCGCCGATAGCTCTTTCAGCACGGTTTTGAGCTCGTTCGGCGACCATGATGGCCCAGCCACGTCCTCCACCTCCTCAATCAACGGCATCGTAGACTGGGCTGAATGATGGCTATCCGGGACAAAGGAGAATGTAACATCAATAGCAACGGGTTGTTGCACGGACATAGCCGAAGCTGAAGTAACTCGATAGTTTCAGGCCAATCAAGCGTGCCGCTTTTCAACTTTGACACAGCGTTTTGAGCGATTTCTAACTCAGTAGGATGCGACAGGAGGTGGGCGATGGCGCTCTGGGTACTCCCAACCCTGATGACGAAGCTGGACCATCGAGACGTCCCTCTCAACCTAACGCAACGATCTTACGCACGTTGACTTTCACCCAAAACGTCAGTGCAGCGGTATTCTCGGTTTTTGTGCCTATGCATCTCGCTTCGCCCGTCGTCGCCGCGTTTGGGGGCGCAGCAGCTGCCGACAACGTGCTCGTGAGTCTTCTGGCTCTGCTTCACTCCGACCATTGGCTGAAGATCAGCTACTGGCAAGAGAGTATTACCTCCCACTCGAACCGGCTGTCATCTACGCGCCAATAGGTATACATCTCTTGTCCTCACTCAGTAGACGCCTATACCTCACCTACTTCACTCGTCGACCACCTCCATCGACGCTTCACATAAGCTCAGGCTACCTTCTTATCCCTTTCTTACTCCCTCACATCTTGACGCATCGAATCATCCCGTCGCTCGATCACCCGGCTATTCGTGCGCTCTCGCCGAGCGAATTGGGCTACGAATTCGTCGGGTGGAACTTGGGCTGGATCGGATCGTGGGCGACATACCTTGTTCTCGCTGGGATAGGGCTGGTGCACTGGGGAATCGGAGGGATGAAGATCGTCTCTTGGGCCAAACGGAAACGAGCCGGATCGGCGAATGCTGCGAACCTCGAAAAGCAAGCCGAGCAGACCAGAGCTAGTATTCCCAAACGACGGCGAATCGGGCTGAGAGGTATCTTGATCGGGACAATGGGCCTGATCACACTCGGTCTGGCCAGGATCTGGAGTGACTCGCGAGGCTCGATTAGCGGCGCGATGGCCAGACGGTATGGGGCAGTGTACCGCCAGCTACCTTGGGGACGGATGTACTTGTGATCTAGACGGCGTGTCTTGTAGCATGCTATGCATAGTGACAACCAAGATATTGGTGATGTGCGGGTATAAGTATGCGGGGTATAGTGAATCGGCCCTTGTATGACTATTCTTGTATGTGACGTGCTTATCCACGAATCTTGGCGAGCTTGGCGCTGAAGGGGTCTTTGCAGTGAAGATGCGTGACTTCGCCCCTGCCATAATCAGCCCGAGATTCAATACAAAATGGATCCATATCGTACCTGGGTGCGTGTACAGCAATGGCGGATTGACCAAGACGTTTTTGACATTGTGGGCATCTGTCCCATTAGTGACTCGGGGCTGAACAGTGTGCTCAATCATACTCACATGCGCTGATCGGTAATCCTGACACGTTTCACCTCCAGTCCCATCAAGATCCGCTCGACTTCTTCTTTCCTCGACGACACAATGCCTTTGATGATCTTCCGGTCGTTGACACGGCGTGTGCCATCACGTAAAGTGCGGATCAGGAATGAACGTATTTCTTCCATTGTGACGAGTGGTGGAAGGAGGTCCAAGACGGCAGCTGGGTCTAGCTGAGTGGAGTGATTGGCCAAGAGAGACAACGCCGGAGCGAGGAGCAGATCATCTTTTCCTTGCGGTAGGAGGTATATCTTGAGGAGAAGGAGGAAGATTGTCCGGTCTTGCAGCTCGGAGTTGGAAGACGAGTAGATTCGGGAGCAGTAGCTGTCGGTCAGTCATGGTATGTCTCGGAATATGAGAGAGTTACGCTTCTGCGGACGCATAGTCCTGGAGACGGTACACGTATATATGAAGTGCTTCGTTGTGCTGCCCCATGCGGCCAAGTAAGAGAGCTTTCACGCGAGGCAGATCTGCATATCAGCGACACACCGCAAACTCTAGAGATGACAGTGAGCACTGACCTTGGCCTTTCAGCTTGCTGAGGAGACGGTTGGCTCGGTAACATTGCGATTCATCGAGGAAATCGAGCAGTTTCGGCAGGATCTTCTCGTCCTTCTTGGCCTTCGACATGTACTGATCGGCCAGTTGGTCGTGGAATTCGGCACTGGTCTCGCCGAGCGTGTGGATTACGTGCTCGAGATAGGCAATACTGGCCTCTGGGTTTTCCTTCGCGAGGAAGGCAGAAATGTCCTTCCGCGGTAGCGCTTCGACCTCAGGCTCATCCGCCGTGAAAATCTGATTCGATTAGAGATCGATACTCTTCATGAGACCATTGTACTTACCTCGACACCGCGCAAGGGGTCCTCAGCGAAGATCCACTGGGAAAACTCGAAGATCGTCTGCAGGTGTTCTGAACCAAGCTTTTGAAGATATCGGACTGTGGGCGGATACCGATCGAGCGGATCATCTTCCTCTCTCGCAAGCCTGCGCGTCAGCCGTTTGACTTGACGGATGACTCACTCTTCCAGCATCGTCAACGCCTTGTCGTGCATCTTCTTCCCCTGGTATAGATCGATCAGGTCGCCGAATTTCTGCCACTTAGCTCGGCATGGCAAGTAAAGACGGTCAAGACACCCACCTTTTGCGCCTTCAACAATCCCTCAACTTCGTGCACATCGCACCAATTCTCGATACGGCACAGACTGCCGACAAGTATCGGTCGAGCGACCAGATATACCTTCAGCAGCGCAGTGTAAATGATCTGAGCCATTCGGAGCAGCTGTTCGGGCTCCATTTCGTTCATCGGGATGGACGGCAAGTCGTGTAGCTCGGATGCCGGCAATGAAGACAGAGGTGGTAGTGATGCTTCAGATGGTATCCCGTTCGACTGGATCGCCCCGGTGAGCTTCTGGCGGCGATCAGATAGAAAGTACATCAATGCCTCAAGAGCCGCACGAGGAGCCATCTCTGCTCAATCAGCAGGCCTCAAATGGGGCTTCTTATACACGGTACTCACGCTCGTCGCCGGTCATGGGAGGAGCGGGTTTCTCTCCGTCACTGCTGACCGATGCCGTCTCCTGCTTTAGCGTATCCACACTAGCCTTCTTGTTCAGACCAAGATGAGGCATCCGCAGTACGCCCTTCGCGTCATCCCCAGTCCCACTACGACTAGGCGCAGCTATCGGTTCGAGCCTGGCACCATCGACAGCTCCGAACAGCTTCATCCAATCCTGTCGAGGCACGTGCAGAGGTCCGGATATCGTGTCGGCGGGAAATAGCGAGATGACCAATGCGGGATTGACGTTGAAGACCAAAAAGGTGTCCATGGCGGGTTGGTACACTCCTTTGGCGAATTGACAGACAGCGTTCAAGGTCTTCAGCCGAGGTAGACGGCGAGACTGTGGGGTTCAGGCAATTCGTAATATATAAGATCGTGATTGGGCTCACTGGAGATAGACCGCCTTCGCCCACTGCTTCCACCAGACCTATGGCATCTCCAGCATGACCTTCCTTTACTAGATCGTCGATTTCCTCCCCAACATCAGCAGTCCGGATGGCCCAGATTGTGCTTCCTTCGGATTGAAGCAGAGTCTTGTCTGTCGGGGTTGAGATGAACAAGAGACGCGAAGAAGGATGAAGTGCTTCTGCCGGCGAGTTTGCGGTGGACGTGGTGGGTACAAGCGCCGTGATGCTTGATGTTCCAGCCGAGGGGCTGGGTATCGTGAGAGAGTGCCGGGGTAATAGGGAAGGTCCGAGGTGAATGTTGACGCTGGAAGTCGGGTTTGTGGTCGAACCGGTCGGCTGAGTTGCTGTGACGGAGTAGATGAACGGATTGGCGAAGGCTGATATTGTCAGTCACTGCGGCCAGCAAAGACGTCCCTACCTATTGCGTCTGGTGGTGAAGACCACTGTATCGACTCCTGCCGAGTGAAGTTGCCCTCTGAAGAGTAAAATCCTCCCTGATCTGTCCTGTCAGTCTGGCGAGTTGAAGGCTGCCTGAAGTTGACCCGCCTTGTCTCCCAAGCAGGACTTCCCCGCCAAATGTCCGGGTGCCAACGGGCACTGCCGCTTTCGCACCCAGCCCCACATAACCTCCAAGGCCCGAGAACGCTCCTCCTAACGAGCTTGAAGCGACAGGACCTTCGGCAGGCGCACTTGATGACGATCCTGAAGCATCTCGGGCATGTGCACCCGGAGGAGGCGGAAGAGGCGTGTTTGGTACATCGGCGACCGAAAGAGCCTGCTTGGAGCCACCATCAATGCGCAGGACTGCGGAGGTTGTGGGCGAATACAAGAGATGTACGGCATCGGGTAGACTGGAGCTTGAGGGTATTACGATCGTCCGTGGAGAGTGAGGCAGTGCCAGTTCCTTACTGCTCAGTGACACTAGAGGAGATCTAGACTCACCAGCCCGTCCTTGTATCCGCCCTTCCCAAGGCCATAGACAACGACTTTCTTTCGGCATCCCACCACCAGTAGATCCCGCTTTACTTTCCTCTCCTCCCCTCGGGATGCTGATTCGTCTGTGCTTGCTTTCGGTTTTGGGGTCGAAGTATAGTAGGAGATCTCGAAGCAGTGGGCTGTACGCGCCTGAGCCAAGGTCACCGTTCCGGATTTGCCAAGCTCGGGTAGACTGTATAGAGTGACGGTCGAATCTTTGGGGAATCAGCTGTCAGGTCTGCGACAGGACTAGTCAAACTACTCGCCTGCCAGGACGACGAGTTGATTCGTCTCGGGTAGAACGCCCAATTGGTCTATACTCCGTCTCGACAGGCTGTGTGTCTTAAGTAGTATGACGACTGGTAAACCTCGCGACCCTTCTGCCTGATCGCTGTCCTTCGAGGTGTTGTAGGAGTACACCTGCACGGCTCCTGTGGCCAGACCGACGAAGAGCTTGTCCCCTGATCGACATCAACATTGCAGCCAGCCGCTTGAGTAGAGCCAGAGTACTGACCATGTTGACTGAGAGCCGTAGCTCTTGCCTTCAGTGAAGGGAGCAAGGGGTGCAATGAGGCCCCTGTCATGTCCGAAATCTGCTCGCAGCGGCGGGGAGGAAGAAGCGTAGAGGTCAGGTGGACAATTCCAACAAGTCGGCCCGGCTATGACGCAGAAGGAGTAAACGGCTAAACGGTTAAATATCCTTGTCCCACCCCGAGGCGTGTTTTGAGCTTTGACCTCTCCAGACTGTTTTCGAGGGCCCATCCTTTGATTGACTTTCTGTCATCATGGATACGTTGCCCTCGACATCTTGGGTTTCGCATGTCTGTCCTGTATAGCTTGTGTCTTGCTCGGCAGGTGGAAGGCCTGTCGAGTCTTGCTTGTCCTTGTGTACAGTCATGACCCACTCATATGAGCAGCAGCTCGCAATCTCGTCTCTTCCGCTGAGAATTCAGCAAAGCGTGAGTTGGGACCTCCTTGTGTTGACCGCCTCCAAACTGATTGAACCACAGCTCAGAGTCCTCAGCGAGTACTGGGGTCTCATTGATGCTGGATCGGGCGCCGCTTGGACGGAGCTTATTCACAAGGACACGTATCGGATCATCTCCGACTTCGCGATACTTCTGCCAGAAGAATTTGTCGTTTTCGTCGAAAAGGCCATCACGCGCGACAGCCAAAATGCAACGACTCATGATGCGCACGACAATGACGAACCTAGAGCTGCTCCGATCCGCCAGTACCTGCATCCTGCGTGGGGTCGGAATCAGTGGGCTAAGGCACAATTGAAGCAGGCGACGGCTCGGTCCCTCTCACAGGTCGACGGTGAAACTCAATCTCCAGACTCGGCAGTGGGCATCCGAAGTCTCGAAGATGACGCTGGAGGTGAGTGTCCGTAACAGACTGAGTGCTGATGGCTTGCAGAAGAGCTCTTCTCGAGGGACCCGTCTCCATCGCCGATGAATGGAGCGCCAGCGCCGCTCTCGGTTCCTGTCTCTCCCCCTAAACGCCGCAATGATCCGTACAAGCAGCACCTGAATGTGCCTCACAAACGACCACGACTCGCGGGCTCATCGAGCAACGGATCCAGCGATAATACAAACGAGGAGATCACCGAGGCTTCGGTTCTGGATACGCCATCGAAAACAGCGGCAGCCGTGCTTGGCTCTCTTTCGATCGCATCTCGAGATCTCGACCCGACACCACCGCCAGACTATGTTCCAGACGTTGTTGCGACCATCGAGGCGCAGGAAGCGGGGCATTCTTGGACCCCGTTGCCGTCACGACTGGCTTGCGATCGGACGGCTTTTATCCTGCCTCACAACGCTTACCAGAAGGCCTTCGACAAGAATGATGTCAATTTCCACGTGCAATGGGAACTAGAGCGGCTTGTCGCTCGACATTCGTTCATCGATTGGAGCGACTTTGTCATGGCCGACCTCACCCCGTTGTTTGGCACCAGCGCTTCGGAAGGTATTCCACTCGTTCACGAAGTGGTCGCCAAGGTGGCTTCGAGAAAGCAGTCGGAAGAGAGCTCGGCTTCCTCGGCTCGTTACGTCGTCAGAGAGCATGAAAGTCGTCTGCTGGCCGAGGTCGACCGAGAGGAAAGAGCAATCCGTTCCGGCGGTAGCGAAGGCCTTTTATCCGACGATCCGAGTTGGCCATACGGCGGCAAGATCGCGTATTCCGTGACAGTCGTCCGTCTCGAACGACCCTGCATCGAAGAAGGCATCCAGCTTCGCGACTCTAAGTGTACTTCGTCAGACGTAGATCTCAGCACTACACAGAAAGTACCCGGTGTTCGATGCCTCCCTTTCAAGATGGCGTTGCGACAGCCTGCTATGACCGGCAAGTCATTCCGTCTGGCACGAAGGTACGGCTCGAGAAGGGTACTCGACATCAAGTATGCAGAGATGCGACGATCCCAGGACCGGAACTCAATGTTCGACCTCTTTCATGGACGTCAATTCGTGCTCTTCGGACGCACATTTGAAGCGATCTGGTCGGCCTCGGACAAAGACGCAGTATTCGCCATCGAAGTCAATTCTGGTGACTGTCATTGCATCCTGAGGACTCGGGAACCATCGATGCCGCCCCTGACTGCGACCATGGACATCTTCAACCCTCTACGCCAGAAGTCTGCTCAGGCCATGGCGAAATGGGCATCGCGGCCTCAGCTACTCTTTTCCGACTCCGTACCGACGGTTTGCCTGTCGCCTTCAGAGATCGGTGTCATCGAGGACATTGTCGTTGCTGGCCTCGACGGTCCAGCCTGCACCGAGCAGACCTTGACGGACGGCTGCGGAATGATGACGGAAGCTCTCGCCCGCCGGATCGGCGCTCGCATACAGTCACCAAAAGGTCGACCGTTCGTCGTTCAGATGCGTGTCGGCGGAGCCAAAGGCCTCTTAACGCTCATGAATCAAGATCAGGAGAAGCTGTATCCGGGCAAAAGTGTCCTGCTAAGGAAATCGATGATCAAGTCGCTCTCGATATCGGAAGATCCCTCGCTTCACATTGTCGATGTCCTCCGATGCGGCGGTGACATGCTCCGCATCGGTGCAATACTCGGCGCAGAGCCGATCATGTGTTTGGCGCATAACAGCGTGCCGCATCACACCATCCTTGAGATGGCCAAGGAGTATCTCGACCAGATCCGTCAAGACTTCCTGCCTACGCCGCACGAGGGCGAGACCGAGGACGATGCGAGAGATCGGTTGATAGCCAATATCTTCCGACAGGGCGGCGTGGGCCGAGACCGAGAGAAGCAGCGGTGTATACGTCGGGGCTACTCGCTCAGAGTGGCAGGCCTTGTGCGAGACTGGAACGAGAAGTGCGAAAAGGAGGCGGAATGTACCGGTGAGGAAGAAGGCGAGAGCGGGTGGAGCAACGGTTCGCCTAGTGGGCAGCCCGACTCTCTGCACGAGAGGTGAGTGAGACTTACCGTCTTGTGCGATTTCTCTCTGCTGATACGCAGCCTTATGATGGCGATCGAGTCAGGCTTCGATTCTCAGCGATCGGCATTTACGTGTCAAAAGCTTCACCGCTTCATCCAGTTGAAGGTCGATAAGGTCGTGACCGAATACAAAGTCCCAATCGCTCAGTCGATCACCGCTTTCATCGTCCCCGACGCTCTCGAGATCCTTGCGCCCGAAGAGATCTTTGTCTCATTCTCAGGGGAGGGACCAATCGACAAGTTGACTGGCTGCACTATCTCCCATCTGTCCGGGGATGTGTTGATATATCGATCACCTTGCAAGCTACCAACGGACATACGCAAGCTTCGCGCCGTCTATCGACCCGAGCTATGCCATCTCAAAGACTGTATCGTTATGTCCGCTTCATCCGCTCTATGTCATCGCTCCCCAGCAAGCTACCTCTCCGGAGGCGACTATGACGGCGACACGGCAACCGTGATCTTTGATCCAGCACTGGTCGAGCCGTTCAGAAACGCCGATGAAGACTCCACGGTCACACCATCGACCTTCGAGGAGGAGAACTTCGAGAAGGAGCTCGTCAAAGGGACTGATTTCTTGGAACAGCTCGAGGGCGCAGACGAAGAGACCATGACGAGGAACTATCAGCACTTCCTCCTCGCTTCCATTCGCGACGAGAGAGCTACAGGCAAATGTGAGTGGCATGCTGCTATCGTACGCTGACAGTCCTAGACTCGAAGTACCATGAGGTAGCGGTCTACACGCTCGGTTATGATCATCCAGAGACTATTCGCCTCGCCAGAATGCACGTCACTCCTGCTCTTTGTGATTGATGAGACCGACTGACAAACCCAGGTTCTGTCTGGTTCTGGATTCTAGGAAAAGCGGACTGAGTCTCAAAGCAGAGGTGTCGAAGGAAGATCAGCGCCGATACGATGGCGAGCTGCCATGGAAAGAGGTGGCCAAGAAAGAGATTATCGATGGATGGAATCGCCCGGACCCTGTGTCCCGACCCAAGCACCTCGGCCCGTTTATCGTAAGTGTACCCCCGAAGGTGTCTGTGTTGACGAACCAGATGGATCGCCTGTACCACTCGAACTTGAAGCATGGCGGTTTGATCATGTCTTGCTTCCCGGAAGAAAGAGCGACTCGCTCTCGCGCCGACTTTGATGCGCTATGTGGGCCATTTGATCGAGCTCAGAGTCGAGTCAACAAAGCCTCAGAGGAAATGAGCCACTACCAAGAGCTGCTAGCGAGCATCGACTCCGGTGCCGATAATGCGGCATCTCATCTCGTCCAGGCTGTAGCCACATCTCAACTCGAAAAACAGAAGCTTATTCAGCAATTTGGTCGTCTCGGAGAACACGTCTCAACGTGCATGGAGATGTGGAAGATTGCGAGATGTGGTATGCTGGCTGCCGACAAGTCGGTCGAGCAGCATTACCGAGATGGTCTTCAGGGCGTGCAACTCGCCAAACGAACACGCGACCCGGAAAATACGATACAGACCGTGCAGCTTCGTGCGTTAGCTCGAGTCTGGCACGACCTGCTGAGGATAGAGGATGCGGACCTCCTATGCGGCGATGACTGCGAGCTTCGAAGGCTCAAAGTCAGCTGCGCCGCTCATCATGCCGACCGAAAAGATCACCAAATCTTCCCGTGAGTCGTCGTCTTCACAGCGTTGCAATCTTCACGTACCTAACCCAAGATCAGCTTCGATGTGGACTTCGACACCACCTTAGCGATGAAGGCCGAGTCTCGAGGCAGTGCAAGGACCATGGTGAAGAGCTGCGCTCTGTCGATGAAGCCCGTGTGGAAGGCAGTCTCTTGACCATCGGGAAGGATGTCTTGTCGACACTGTCCATTCATAGTTGTTCATGCTTACTCTAGTGATACCCCGCACTTTCCATACCCTATGTATATGCTTCTTTGGATCGATGAAATGCTGGCATGATCTCGGGTGCGGTGTGCTGACCCCCGGGACGCGATGACCGGGAGCGGCGTAGACGGTGCCGTCATGATCGACTTCCTGCCTGATTCGGATCGATCATCGGGCTTTTTTCCGGAGGCTCTCATCTGAACCAGCCTTGTTTCCATCCTACGACTCCAAGGCTCACTCCGATAACCAGCACGCCAAAAACGATCAGAACAGGCAGGATGTATGAGCCATAACACTTGATCTCACTAGCGGTCAACGACAGTCGGTGCCGCTTGCGATCAACCCGACTCACCTCCACAGACATTCACGGCTGAGCTTGGGGAGTCCTTGCCGTTGTCCCTCGACTCTTGGTTCCCGACTCCATCTCCTGGTCGGCGCGGCTTGTTGGCCCGCTTCTGCCTCATCTGTGGGAGCGAGTGCCGATGTCGTTGCCGAAGGGAACGAGATCTTCGGGCGTGACAGGCGAGACGAAGAGGAGTTGTGGGTTGGTAGCAGTGGTTTTCGATCTTGAGCGGACTGTGACATGATTGCGGACCAGGGTGATGTTCTGACGAGTCGACTGTATATTGTGAGATGTAGATTGATCGGACGACGGAAGATGAGAGTTCATCATCGGTGAAGCCTTACGTCACTGTCGAGCACTTCTCGCTGAGTTTGTTCTCCCTTCATCCTCTCAGCACACACCTTGATAGGTGTTGCCTGCCGCTGAGCGGTCGAGAGCGCTCAGATGCCCCCTCCCCTCCACACTGACCTGTATCGTTTGCCCATGCATGACATCTGGTCATACCTACGATTGCAGAAGGCAATGACAAGGACGACTGCCACAATCCGGGTCTCAGGTGGGGCACGACATTATCGCGTCCCTCAGCCAAGTGACCGTTTCGTCTTCCTCATCTTGACCTTACTGTTGCAAACGCAAAGTCATCAGGCTATCAACAAGACAGCACGGCTGCTGGTATCCAGTATACATCAACGAGAGCCAAGCAGAGATTCCCGCCCGGACCTGGACCGACACCAGACCCGGCCATCACAGAGCACCTCCTCGCTGGAAAAGGCGGCAACTTCAAGTAGCTCGCCTGGATCCGGATTCGCCATAAGTAGCAGCAGAAGGGAGCCCAGCGGGATGTCCGATCGTCGGCGCTGAGCCTTGTCGATACCGAGAATGTCTGGTCAGCAGTCGTCTATGCCTTCGCTGGCGCCCACACCTGCTCCTTCATCACCACCCCCACCTTCCGAATCGTACCAGTCCGACCTAGATGGAGGTGCGAGCTTGTTGGATGGCAGCACGACCGAGTTCGCCTTCGATACAAGTAAAGTCGGAGAAGGGAGTAGTCTCAATTTGGTCAGCTGGAAGTTGGATGTGAACGCTGCGAATGGAGATGGGGTGGATAAGCGGGGCTTCAATGGTGAGTCCGCCTTTACCCCGGTCATTTGCTAACTTGCTGTAGCCATTTCGACCGTCCTGAACCATCCTACAAAAAATGCCAACCCGCTGAGAGGAACACGCAAGCCTCTGCCTCCCATATCCGCCCCGCCTGTACTGCCCAAACCACCTCCGCCATCGCATTACGATTCGTACCTCAAATCCGTTACTCCTCTCTACGAAAGCTTTGTGAATGCCCAAGCGTCCACGTCGACCTCGAATGGCGACAGCACGAGTCAGCCTAGTCGTAGACACGACCTGCCACCTCTCGACGACGTCCCATCAATGTTTTTCGACACTTCATTCGACCTCTCCTCCCCATCTGCCTGGTCATCGGTCCTCGACTCCCAGGACGAGCTCTCGTCCCACTTAGATACACTAGAAAGCCACCTCCTACACGAAATCACACTTCGATCCACCTCGTTCTTCTCGGCCCTCTCTAATCTGCAAGATCTACATTCCGAATCCGCTTCTTGTCTCAGCCGAATAACGGATCTTCAAGGCTCGCTCAAAGAGGTCGGGGAAAAGCAAGCAAGGAAAGGACTGGATATCATCGGGAAGCAAGAGGAGCTGCATACGCTGCGTGGTGTGGAGACTGGAGTTCGAGAGATCGGGGAGGTTCAAGAGGGTTTGGGTGTGGCTCGCGGCTTGGTTGAGGGTGGAGATTGGGCAGGAGGCCTGGGCTGCCTGGAGGACGCTACCAAGTGGTGGACCCGGCATGCTGCAGAAGCAGATGAGGACTCGCTTCCTCTGGCAACTCTGCCCGCACTCGCCTCGATCCCATCGGATTTCGCCAGTCTCACCGCTTCGGCGGCTACGCAACTCGAATCAGCCTTGGCGACGCTCCTGTCCTCCATCTTGTCTCGGGTGGGCGACTCCGAGTCCTTCGACGAGGATCGCTTCACCGCCTCGGTCCAGCCGATGCTTTCCGGCTTGATACGTTGTGGCAAGCTAGACGGTTTCGAAGCCGTATGGCGGGAAGCGGTGACGACCAGTATACGAGAGGGTTCCAGAAAGGTATGACCCCTTCTTGATAGACATTAGCTGACATGATCAGCATCTTCCTGTCGCAGCTACGGAGCTAGATGAGGATGAGACCAAAGGTCAGGAATCGAGAGGGTGAGCGTCACTTCAGCCTTTCTTGATGTTGATATGCTGACCATCCCTTCAGAATGAATTTGGCCCAATCGCTTCGCTCAATGGACCATTCTCGATACTTGCTCCTCACTACGGAGATGTACTCGACACTCTTGAGCCGTCTTCATCTCGTCGATCGTATAGGCAATGTCCTGGTGCAAGTCATCGAGAGCGCAAGGTGTGTGCTTCAGCAACCGACCGGACCCATGTACTGATGGGCGACAGCTCATTGCCCGTGCTGTCTGTATCTGCTTCTGGCGGCGAGGAGAGCGCCAAAGCGGCGTCTCCACCTCTCAACGTGACCGACGTGTGGTCATCTGCCTGCGAGCTCGCGAACGCTCGTGCCGCCAAGATATTGGGCGTGAGGGCGGACCAGCACGCGGCAATGTCGATAACCGAATTTGTCGAAATCTTGAAAGCAAACTGGGATTTCGTCGTGGCGACCGAGACTATGGCCAAGAGGATGATCGTCTCGCTCCGGGGCGTGACTGCTTCACAGGTAAGCCCAGTCGTCTTGACAGTCTCGTGTTCTCGTGCTCACGCTTCAGGCCCGTACATTCCTGATCGCATATCACGGTGCCAGATTGACCAAGTCGGCAAAATTCGTCGAAGAGGAGCAATGGACCCAGATCGATGTAACGCCGTCATTGCAACATACCATCGACTTGCTGGTGTCGTCTGCCACAGATGACCCTGCCGAGTGCTTTGTCCCGCCGCGGCCGGATACGAGTGTCAACGGGTCCACTGCAACCTCGACAAAGCAGCTCAGTATCGAGGACCACTCGTTCTTTGTCGTCAAGGCAACAAGCGAGAGTTTGGTTCTGCTTTCCGACTATCTCAAGATCGTCATCAACTTGGAGCTCGTGGTTATGGATGTCATGTCGCGGATCATCGAATTCCTGAAGGTATGTCTGTCATCATGATGTCCATGGCCGGATCTGACGGCACAGTCTTTCAATTCTCGCACATGTCAAGTCGTCCTCGGTGCCGGAGCTATGCGATCAGCCGGACTCAAGAACATCACGGCCAAGCATCTAGGTCAGTCTCTCGTTGTACATAAAAAGTAATACTGATCGACCGTAGCCCTCGCTTCACAATCGCTTTCTATAGTCGTTGCTCTCATCCCATACATCCGGGAATTCATCCGCCGACATCTCAACCCCAAACAAGCGGTTATGCTGACCGAGTTTGACAAGCTCAAGCGGGTAGGTCTCCATCGTTCGTCCTGGTGCTACTGAGGCTGATTGTCAGGACTACCAAGAGCATCAGAATGAGATCCACGCCAAGCTGGTCGCTATCATGTCGGATCGTCTGGCAGTACACGTCGGCTCCTTGCGAGTCAGTCCTCTCAATGACGATAATCAGGGATGATTCAAGCTGATTTTCCGCAGGAGATCGACTGGGAAGCCACGCCCGAGAAGGAGGCGGCACATTCATATGCCGAGATGTTGGTCAAGGAGACAGCCACTTTGCATAAGGTTCTATCCAAATACCTCGCCGCGTCTACAGTCGAGAGCGTTCTCGCCGAAGTCCTCGGAGCTATCGTCACACGCCTAGGCGAGGAATACACAAAGGTCGAGCTCAAGTCGGATGACGCCAAGAAGCGGTGAGCTCAGCTGACTCCGGTATACGCTCGTGGAAGCTGATCTCGGTAGGATGCTGTTAGACGTCACTGTCGTCACCTCTAAATTAGGCTCGATCGCAGACGCAGGCAAGGACTTGTCCAGCCTCCAGACTCTGGTCAAGGATAAGCCTGTACCGCGCAAGAACGTAGGACAGGCGATGGCCGGGTTGCTCAAGCGCAACGGCTCAAAGAAGGGCGACGCGACTGGCAATACGGCAGAGGAAGGCAGTGCGGACAAGGAAGACAAGGAGGACGGCGATGCCGACGAAGAAGGAGATGGCTTGGGGATAGTTTCCGCTGAGCCAGAATCAAAGCCAGACGAGGAGGTCCTCAAACCGGCCGACACCCCACAACCCGAAGGAGAGACGCCTGCGGTACCCTCTCCGCCCGCGAAGGACGAGACGCCCAATGCTGGCGCCGACGCCCTTCCTACGCCGCCCAAAGACACAGCCTCTTTACGTACATCGCTAGAAGATCCGACGGCTCAGGAAGAAGCTGCGGCAGCCGAGATTTTGACTGCACCTCCGACTGAGAAGGAGGATCTGCCCGTCCCGCCCGTCGAGCCAGTCGACCAAGCTGCACCTACCGACGCCGATCCTCCACCACTGCCGCCGGACAAGGAGGATACCGTGGCGACCGACCCTGAGCTCACCACAGAGACAGAAAGGTTAGAAGACCTAAAGCCCGAGACACCTGTCAAAGAGTAGCAGGACACGCGAGATGTCATAGGCACAGATGCATATGTATATCGAGACTTTCTCACTTCCGCGACGACGCTATACCGGATAACGCTCGCGCCAACGCCTGAAAAACTCTTCACCATGAGGCTTGCCCATCTCAAGCCACACAGGGAAGAACACCTCCCGATGAATGTGTCCATGCAGAGCTCTGGACATGTCCACGTTGATCATATTGCCCAACATGCGGTCTTGCTGTGTGCAATGAGCATGGCACATACTGGGGACAGACCGGTTCACATACCTCCTGTACCGT
Source organism: Tremellales sp. FJII-L8-SW-PAB2 (assembly GCA_022813505.1). Classification (NCBI taxonomy): domain Eukaryota; kingdom Fungi; phylum Basidiomycota; class Tremellomycetes; order Tremellales; species Tremellales sp. FJII-L8-SW-PAB2. The sequence goes on along the minus strand of JAKLMH010000017.1, from coordinate 280,822 downwards.
CCCTTTCAGTTCGTAGCGGTCCGGAACGCCTTGGAGTCTCTTGCGCTCGGCGACTGTCAGGGTGCGACGCTGATTCCAGTGTACTGCTCCGGTGTACATCCCTCCGGGAGCCGAATCGGTAAGGAGCGTTGTCGCACCTCTGTCCGGATTGATTCGCCTGTCTTTACCTACTCGATCAGCATGCTGTGTCGCCATCTCCTATTGAACGTGAAGGGTACCTGGAATATCAGAGTGAGTCTTCTCGCCGACCATGACTGAAGCCTTGGCGATGCTGGACGTCAGCACGCGCAGACATCGACACTCCGACAGGATTGTGAGTGAGCTTACATGTCCAACACCCGCGCGGACCTCGAGGGTGTGTAATGGTCGACAAGTCGTTCATTCCCTTCTCTCAGCCGGGCTTGATAGTCATTGACCACTGGTCGGGCGTATGGTACGGGCTGGGTGGATCCCACCCGATCACCATTCTGTCCGTCGGCCTTGAAGCGCGGCATCAAGCCCGCTTGACCCACATCGTACTCGAAGCATGGCATGTCCGACAACGCATCTCGTACCGTGACAGCGGGGTATGGTGCACTACCCTGCGTGCCCTTTGACCCGACGTAGAAGACACGGCGTTGTCCATCGAGTCCGGCTGCGAAAGAGTTGACAGAAAGAACAGGGTTGGCGTGAGTCGGTTCCGGGTTGGAAGGGAGCGGTACACCCTCTCGAGCGCAGATGAGGAACAATCGTACTCGATTCTGTGGCGACCCGAATGATCGGGCATCGAGCAGAGTGAGTCGGCACTGATAGCCTATTCTCCTCAAGGCCTTGATGGCGCCCAGGGCAAAGTTGCGCGTGTCTTCGCCGTTGACCTCGTTCTTCTCCATTTTCATGCCGGGCACATTCTCCAGGATGAAAATATCCGGTCGGAGTCGGTCGACTTCCGATATGGCAACGAACAGCTCATCGTTGCGGGGGTCTTCGAGCTTGTTGTGATGATTTGCCCCAGTGTGCCCTTGACTATCAAGCGTCAGCCATCACAGCGAAAGATCATAACACGAATGATCGTTACCACTTACCACGGAGGACCGGCCAGTGCGAGAGCCGTAGAGCCCCGCTTGGGAAGGGATGGTACACCCGTTGCTTGTCCGGGGTAGCGGATGGCTCGACCTTGCGCATACGTTGCGTCTGAGCTAGCAGCACCGACGCTCTGACAGATGACCGTCATTCTTGGGAAATTTCGCCTTGGTGGTCAGCACGTCACACGCCCGATGGTATCGATGGCTCACATGAGTGTTCGACAGGCATGTACTTCCCTCTCAACGGCAAAGCAGTGATTGAAAAAGTCGGCTCCGCCGATGATACCACCTCCGCCGCCAGAGTAGTAGTCGGTAGCCGGTAGTCTGGTCGATCGCCGAAATGCTTGATACGACGCTTCCGCCTCACGAGCTCGCTGGTGACACTTGTGGCATACCTTGATAGGCCGAGACAGAGGTATGATGGACCCTGCGGCATCAACGCGTGTGTTGCAGTAAAATGATCGTCCAGAAGGGAGTTCGGCCGTGCCCTCGAGTGTGTCTGCGACGTATGCAAGGTCGAGAATGTCGTGGATGTTGATGACACATTCGACTTCTGTCAACACAAGTCGCTTCTGAGCTTTTAGAGGCGTTCTAGCAGGCCGTTGGGCAAGAGACGTACTTCGGAAGTGTGAATATTTAGTCCTCTCGAGGCCGTTGATTGAAGGTGTCTATCTAATAGCTGGACTCGACAGAGGGATTCATATACCGCAACCACCCTCGCTACTCTCCAAAGGGCGCCGTCTTCGTGTCCAACGGGGACAGTCGTCTTGATTGCCGAGATCGTCTTCTCGTCGATCAGCACGCAGTCGTCAAGATGCACGGTCGGGAGCTCCACCGAGGGTTTCGAGGTGGTAGTTCTGGTAAGACAGGCATCGCAAGCAGGATGGCCTTGCCCGTCGGTACGCTTGATGTCTCGCCAGACGTTATATGAGCTTTGATAGACGTGTCTTAATCGTCAGCCTGTTGCCCCGAAGATATTTGGCTTACTTCACAAATGCGCCCCCCGCTGATCGATTGCCAACTCGTATCCCTTTGACCGACTTCACCAGACGCACATCGATGTCGCAACAAGTACCGTGCTTTAAGAAGTACTCGCCCTCTTCTCCGACTTGTGCTTCGCAGAGCCATTGGACGTGGCACAGGACCGACAGCCTTGAACCTGTCGGCTTCCGTGCGACGATGTAGCGTACGAGTCCTTCACTGCGGGTATGAGCCGGCTGCTTGACCGCACGATACAACCATTGACGCCCACGTACCGCTTCACCTTCCTTCTATCTTCCAGACGGTCCTCGCACACCACTACGTCGTCGATCTGATGTGTCGATCAGTACATCACCGTCATTCCTCCGTCGCTAGAGGACTGGCTGACCTGTATAGCCAAGTGATGAAGCTGCACACCCCTGTACCTTTCATCCGCTCCATCCTGAGCGAAAGCCCGCCCGAGCAGTCTCGCCCGGTTGCCTGATTGAGTCGGGGTCGAGGCCACATGGTGTTCGAGATGCCGTTTGCGCTTGATCGCTTGCGTTGTCGAGCCATAGTGGACTCGGCTGGATGATCCGGACTCATTGATGCCACTCTCACCATTGCCCGCCGTGGGCAAAGCTCGAACGCCGAGACAAATCACCTCGTCGTCGCTGTCAGTGCTCGACATCTCGCAAAGAGTGATGGGTGAGTAGTGTGAGTTGTGAAGACTTAATAAGCTACTAACCAAGCTGGTCTGTGCTTAGCCCTCAATCATCTTGACGATGTAATGAGTCAAAGGAAGGCAAGCGGTATCCAGGCACCCTTCTCAGATATACTATGTACATGCTTGTCGCCTTGAAACCTTAGAACAACCTTGAAGTATCGAGAATGACCTCTGTCTATGCTATGCGCCAAACCACGAGTTGTGCAGACCGACCGTATCGTTCGGCGATGACATTTGTGAGGCACCGAGTTTTGGCGAGTGGTTGGCAAGGCCGATCAATGAGTCTGACCGTGAGACGGAGATGAGTGAATCTGCGCCGTCTATAAAGGGTAAGCCGGCGGTTGCTTGGATGCGTTATGATCTGTGCACTCACTCATCGGGCCATTGCAGCTGTCGGCTACTGGCTCGTCATCGTGGATGATCGCACTCTTCTTCTTCGCCTTGGCGTTGTCGCTCCTCAACTTCTGGATGTGCTCGAGATATCGCTCGTCCACTCCGCCGGTGACGTATTCGCCAGTGAAGACTGAACAGTCGAATGACTCGATGGATGGGTTCCACGTCCGACAAGATTGCACGAGATCGTCGAGCGTTTGGTAGATGACCAAGTCCACGCCGATCTCGGCGGCGATCTCCTCTTCCGTCCGGCCATGCGCGACCAGCTCGTGAGGTGATGGCATGTCGATACCGTAGACGTTCGAGTATCTGTCGTCGTCAGCGTTGTCTGAGTCGGAAACACTGTCATGTTACTGACCTGATGGGCGGTGCACACGAAGCAAACACGACCTTCTTGGCTCCAACATCCTTGGCCATCTGCACAATCTCCTTCGAGGTCGTTCCCCTCACGATCGAGTCGTCAACCAACATGACCACCTTGTCCTGGAACTCCATAGGCATGGCGTTCAACTTCTTCCTGACGTTCCTGCGACGTTGCGTCTGACCGGGCATGATGAACGTTCGGCCAACATAACGGTTCTTGACGAAACCTTCACGGTATGGGATTCCGAGGTGCTGGGCGCATTGTAGTGCTGCCACACGGGATGTATCAGGTACCTGAAGAGTCAGGCTGAATTCCGCATGTTCAGAAGGTTTGACGTACTGGGATGACCACATCCACTTCTAGGTTCGCCTTCTTCAGCTCCTTCTTGGCGGTCTCGGCCAACAAGTCTCCCATCGCCATTCTGCTCCTGTACACCGAGACTCCGTCGATGGTAGAATCGGGTCGAGCAAAGTAGACGAACTCAAAGACATCTGGGGCGAAGGTAGCAGGTTGAGCAACTTGGCGACGCGTGACCCCTCCTCGAGTGATGATGATCGCTTCACCTGCTCATTGTCAGCGACCGTTCCGCGCTTATCTGGCCTGAGCCTGAACTGACCTTGCTTGACATCCTCCCAGTTCGAGAAGCCCAGGCCTTGTGCCACCACACTCTCGCTCGCGGCCATCCAGTCCGTACCACCCCTCTGTCCTTGACGAGAAGCGATACCCAAAGGTCGAATACCGTTCGGATCACGGAATGCAATCAGCCCAAATCCAGCGAGCATGGCGACGCATGCGTATGCGCCTTTGCAAGTAGCCATGGTCGAAGTCATGGCCGTAAAGATATCCTCCTCGTTGATTCTGCTTTGTCAGCCTCCGACTTCTTCGAAGCACTGGCGACGAGGGAGCTCACCTGAACTTGCCGGTCTGCTGGAGGTTGTCGGCGAAGATGTTGAGCATCAGCTCGGAATCTGAGTCGGTGTTAATGTGCCTGTGCGCCTCGGCGTCGAGCGATTGCCTCAACTGCTGGGTGTTGATCAGGTTGCCGTTCTGGCATGTCAGCATTCGTGCTTGGGTACATCTAGGTGATAGGACTCACGTGGGCGAAGCAGATACCGTAAGGCGAGTTGACGTAGAAAGGCTGAGCCTCGGCATGAGCCGAGCTACCAGCAGTAGGATAGCGGACTGAGTGAATCAGCATTGAGGGCGTGTGGAGGCCTTCTTCTTCATGCTTACCATGTCCGATACCCATCCAGCCCTTCAAGCCGGCGATGGCGGAGCCGTCAAAGACGTCCCGGACCATGCCGTTGGCCTTGACTTGGTAGAATCGTCCTCCAGCCCCGCACGTCACGACACCAGCTGCATCCTGACCACTGCTTGATCAGCGCCTTCTATTCACGGTCAAGTGAGGCGGACGAACCGATGTTGCAGCAGAGAAAGTCCTTCAGCACTGGAGCGATCAGTCTCAACTTTCTCCGCGCAACATAGACCGAGCTCACATCTCTTGACCAGCCAACGACGTTTGGGTCGTCAATGGGTCGTGCAGCAGTAGACCAAGAACACCACACACTGGCAATGTCAGCCGTTGCTTCATCTCGCACGGTGGCTTATTCGCGCTCACTGTTGGTGGCTGTGAATGCAGCTCAATGTCGGGACAGCTACGATAGGATGGAGGAACGGTGCCAGCAACGTTTGAAGTGTTGCCAAGTTGCTTATCGCAGCTTGCTGCTGCTAATAATGTTGACTCGTTCGCTCGTCTTCGGCTTTGCCAGGAAATAATAATTTTGCTTCGGCTACAGCGCGTCGCGCAAGATTACTCAAGCGGCGAGCGCCGCCCCACCTCTCTCTTGGATTAATTAAAAGAAAAGACAAGAGAAATACGAGACCGAGTGATTCCGGCCGCTTTCTGACCGAGGAGCTTATCTGCCGGAACCGTCTCTCTTCTGTCGCCAAGCCAGAGTAAGCAGCTTGGTCTCTCGAAACGCTGTGCACGGGTCAAATTCGATTGCGTCCTCAGATCAGAGCTCAGAGTACGTATTGGCCACAGTCCGGATGCGAGCTTGCGTCGCCTGTTGGCATGCTTGGGATTCGGGCAAATGAGACCCTGCAGCGTTTCCCTTTCCTCCTGGCACGAATGTGATGAGAGTCCATCACCGATTGATGCCAAGCCGTGCCGGTCGGCCCAAGTGGAGGGGCCCTCACAAAGGAAGAACGTCGCGCTCGGCTCAAGTTATAACTCAGAGAGCTTTCCGCTCACATCACTCTATCTCGATCTTGATCAGATCTTACCACTACTTTACAGTATTGATCGCATGATTATCCATAACACGGTATAACACGACACTAGTCGTCTCCGATCGAGTCAACGATGTGGCTGGCAATATTGTTTCTAGCACTGGCGTACGGACCATGGAATGTTGAAGCTCAACTGGACGCCTTTGAGTTCATCTGGCCGACCAATGCGGCCCAATGTGGGGTAAGTTTGAAAGGTTTAGGTGACGATGATGGAGCTGATATAATGCAGGTGTACGATCTGACATGGTCCGGCGGCTCGCCACCATTCACTGCTTTCTTTGTGTGAGTGGCCCCCGGGTGCACGTTGGTCATCAAGCTGATTCGTTGAAGGCCGATCGATGGCCAGCCGGTCGTTCATCAGATACCAAGTTCGGCCTACTCAGGCGGATCGGGAAGCTATCGTGTACGTCAGCATCAAAGTGAATGGCTCAGAGGATTCCTGCTTATAGATGCAGGTCCTGCATCAATTCGCTGAAGACGTCCCGTATGTGGTATATATGTCGGACGCCAATGGCGATGGCACAGGTGAGTCACCCCTTCCTTTGTGCCTCATCATCGCCCCTGGGCTTGACGATCGTTCACAGGCGGATCATCCGTCATCGCTATCACCGACTCTGGCTCTTCATCATGCGACGTGACGTCGTCCGTCAATCACACCACCCAGTCATTCTCGTTCAATGCTTCGGGCGAAGTCAATCAATGCGGCGATGACTTCCACCTCGACTGGGACTACAACGAAAGTATGGAGCCGTACAACGTCTCGATCGTCCCTCTCGATCAGAGTTTCAGGACGTTCTCGGTTAGGATGAATGACGACAGCAATGCTGGAAACATCAATTGGTTAGTGAACCTACAGGCCGGGATCAAGTTCACTCTCATGTTCAAGTGAGTCGAGCCTCGCTCCCTTTCAAGGTCAGCGGTACTAAAGTATCAGTGATGCCACGGGATACGGAGCAGGCGGTACGGGCGGTATCTACCAAGTCGCCCTATCGTCCGACATGCCGTCAAACTGCGGTCTCATTCTCGCTGCCGAAAATGCCCCCCTTCCATCGGGTCTGACGACCGACTCACTCCCCGCTGCGCCCAGTACGACCAGCACCAGCGTTGTCACTGCCTCGAGCTCCCGATCGGGTTCCCGATCGGGTTCACCTACCAGCTCCTCCGGTGCAAACTCGGGCTCCTCGTCGTCTGGTCTGTCCGGTGGAGCCATCGCTGGAGTCGTCATTGGTGTCTTGGCCGGATTGGCTCTGCTTTTACTCCTGCTCTTCTGCCTGTACAAGCGAAGAAAGAATAGGGACGGACACATGCTGCACGAAGAAGAGTACAAGACGGATGAGGGTAGTATGCGCGAAAATCGCAATTCCACCGGTACAATCCCGATCCCATCCGCCATCTCGCGAAACCTCACTTATGGCCACGGTCACTCGCGCAACACTTCGTCTTCTACACCTCAACTCGCCAATTTTGGCGGATTCGAACAATCCGAAGTACCGCGAGAGGCTCAACCTACAGTCGAGCCATTCGTCCCTGGTGCGGCATCACATCAAAGTCCACCTCACTCACCCATGTCGTCCAATGTCGCTGCGCTGAGTCATGCCGAACCGGACTCCGAGAGGAGACGATCTAAATTGGCAATGTCCATGTCGTCCCAACCTACTTTCCGAGTATCGAACGACACGCCAGAGAATCAAGCAGAGATGAACAGACAGAGCACGCTCGACTTGTCTAGTGATGAAGTCCCAACAGATGACGCGACAACGACTTATCGTCGTCTAATGGATGGAGGACGATACCCCGATCATCCTGGAGCAGGACAGGGAGGAAGGATGGTCGACTTGCCTCCCTTGTACAATGATATTCCCAGGGAAGAGGAAGGCGAGCAGAGGAGGTAGGTAGTCGAGGATTGCGCGAGAAAGAATCAGCATATCACGTATCAGTTAGACTTTGTATAATTCCTGCAAAATGACAACCTTGTACTGGCCGCAAGGAGTCGTTCCGTAGCATGCATTAATGAGAAATCGTACAACCAAGCCTTCAGTCGGGCTTGTCTCGCCTGTGTCCTCGTATCCTTGCTCAGACGTAGCAGTCTATGCAAAGCCCACACGTTTCTTTTTCGGTTTCTCCTCGGCCTTGACGCCGTCTCCCACTGGTCGTTTCCCCTTCTTCTCCCGTTTCTTCTCCTTTGCTTCTTTTACAAGGGCGAATTTGGCATCACGCTACGCCAGTCAGCTCACGCCGTGCGATCTCAACTCGGAGGATAGGACGTACCAGCGCTTTACTCCTTTCTTTCTTCTTGTCCTGCCTCAATTTCGCTTTATCGACATTCGTGTTCTCAACGGCTGGTGTGTCGGTCGGATTCCGCCGACGCTGATTATCCAATTTAGTCTGGGTAGCCGTATCTTTGTCTCCAGTGATATTGGCCATAAGGGACATCAGGCCAGCCTGTACCACTTCAGCTTACTCCTCTGTAGATCCTGCTCACGAGCGAAGAAGCTACCCACCTTGTCTTCGAGGAAGATTTTCCCCTTTTTGCCTTCCCCGCCAGCTTTGCGTTTTCGGCCATTACCCTTCCTCGATGTTGTCGCGTCTGAGGCGGTGGGAGGTCGTGATGGGCCGGCTTCTGCGGGTGCGAGTGCTTCGGGCGAGGGGCTCATGTTGCTCAGCAATGGGTGTGATGAAGGACGATCTGCTTTCGTAAACGCAAAACTACGTCTTGGCGGAGCCCCTGACAACGGGTCACGTGATGGGGTACAAAAGCCTGGCTGTGTAGGATCGACTCGCTATGCATGAGGCACGGCCCAGAGCCCATGCGCCCACCTGGTCCGTGCAGACCTCGAGCCGGATGCAAGAGCAGGCGCGATCGGACAGCGGCCAACGGCGACATCGACGAGCACCGCTTGATCGCGCTAAGAAACGCCCCCACCCTTTTCCCTGTTTCGGCACCACGCCAACTTCACATCGACTTTATTGTCTCTTCCTCATTGGATCGGACCTCGCCTCGCTCGTAATTCACGCCAGTCTCGTATCGTCCGTCTCGTCATGGAAGCACCTGACACGAGCACCCCGGTTGCCCTTCCGGCTAGTGGTAGGTTGATACACACACCCCAAGCCGCGTCGCAGGATCAATAAGCTTTGCTCAAACGCGCATGTTGACCTTGATCTTTCAACCCAAGCTTAAAGTCAAGCCAACCTCTCACTGATGTAGCCCTCTTCACACTTAACGATCCAGCCGCCCATCGTCCTGATCAGAACGCACTCAACATGTCCCCTTTCGTCGGTGGGGTTATACTCCTCCTCACTGTCGTTCAGGCCGTCTCAGTAGGCTGGGGCGTCAATAATAAACTCCAACTCCCCACGCTCGATCTCGGTCGACAACCGCTACGATGCTCCGTGAATGTAGGTGGGAAAGTAGCGATGGGTCAGGTGGTAGATGGGGGATGTAGGTATACCCTACGTTATGGCGAGGCGGCGCGGTGGGAAGCTTCGACCGCTAGTAGCGGCTTTGGGTGAGTGTTAATCTTGAGGGTAAACACCTTGTGAGATGGGAATTGAAGAGCAGGAACCTGACGAACGGACTACCACCATATTGTCCTCAAGTCAAGGGATATGCGGACGCTTCTAGTCATTCGGAAGACTGCCTGTACGCGACGGTGTACACACCGCTCAACATCCAGCCTCGAGCCAATCTGCCCGTCTTCGTCTGGTCAGTCCGTATCCAAGCGGATGAGGTGTACTCGTCTCTCACTGACTGGAGTAGGTTCCACGGCGGCTCCTTCACTTCCGGATCAGCTAGCGCCCCGGGCTTGGTCGGCTCGAAACTAGCAATCGAGGGAAACATCATCGTCATCATCCTTCAATATCGATTAGGTGTCCTAGGCTACCTTCCTCCTTCCTCAGCTCCATCCGCCTCAGACCCGAATCTGGGACTGGGCGACGTGGTGCTCGCATTACGGATGATCAGAACGCATATTCGAGATTTTGGCGGGGATGGCGGACGGGTCGTTTTGGGTGGACAGAGCTCGGGGGCGCATATGATCCGAGGTGAGCTCGTCGCACAGGGAGTGGGGCCTGATGATCAGCGCTTTTGGCTGCTCCTAGTGCGAGAGGATACTTCCGAGGCGCTATTCTCCAGTCTGATCCTATGGTGAGCGGCTTCTTGAAACCTTAAACAAACACATGCTGATCAGGCAGTTCTACGGCCTCGCTTCGAGGGCGATCAGTCAACAGCTCGGCAATGCGTTTTACGCACTCCAGCCCATGTCGACGTGTCGCGACTACGCCTGTCTGAAAGCACTCCCTGTCGATCAGCTACTGGGTGCTCAAGCTCAGCTAGTCCAGACCGCCCCATTCTCCATTCCCGGCGTACCCTTGGGTGAACGTACGTCCTCACCTCATCTCATGATGTCCGTGACTGATAATATAGCGATCCGGCCGACTTTCGGGTACCCCTCAATCCCCCACGATCCTAGCGCTCAGCTCTTTTCCGCATCGTCGCGTCTCGCCTCCCCGCCCAATCAACTTCCTCTCTTGATCACTAGCACAGCGAACGAAGCGGGTCAGATCGTCCAGTCCCTCTTCCCCGCGCCGGTACCGGCGTCAAACGATACGCTTCTCTCGACATTGTCCATGCTTGTCGGACCGGGTCGAGCTAAGACCATCACCAACTCGGGCCTATATACGCTTGGATCGGGAGGTGATTCGTTCAGAGAGACGTTTGAGAGTATCGTCAGTGATGGAGTTTGGAGATGCTCAGCTAGGGAGTTCGCCAAGCGGTGGGCCAAGGATGGCGGTCGTGTCTGGGTAGGCGAGTGGACCAAGGGAATCAGCTACGAGAGTAACAAAGGTGGTGGATATTGTAGCCAGCAAGGCAGGGTATGTCACGAGGTAGGTCAACCCTCACCTCCTTCGTCTGCCTGCTAATCTATTAGGACGATATCTACCCCACGTTCGGGAGTGGGTCAGGTCAAGACGGGTTGGTGAAAGATGTGGCTGCGGCCTGGTTGTCGTTCATCAAGAACCTCGATCCCGATACACCTCAATCAAGAGGATCTGCAGGACCCTGGAGGCCTTTCACGTCTACCTCCTCTAGCCGCGACGTACGTCCATTAGGAGGCGGGCAAGTGCGAGAATGCCCTGCGGGCCTTTGGGGTGAACGAGTCCAGAGTGACTGGCAGCTTTATACCTGATCCCCCATCCGATCAAAGATGCATACCGACTTGGTCTATACACTCAACCCCATGATGTGTACACGAAAACCGATACCTCACACCAGGACCAGACCAACGAGACCCATCAGGACGGATCCCATCATGAAGCCGGAACAGTCCCAAGTGGCATGAGCGGCATTGGGCGAATCCGAAGCAGCAGGCGCGTCCCCATTCCTCAAGCCCGAAAGCGAGGACTGAGGGGCCGAAGAGGAAGAGCTAATGCTCTGAGCGGACGAGGACGACGGCATAGAAGGGGTCGATGCGGATCCTCGACCGGATGTGGGAGTGGCCGAAGGGTTGAAGCTCGACAGCGAGGGGGCGCTGAATGACGGTGGCGGAGCGATGGTGGGCAGTTCAGTACCGGTCGGGACGCTATAGGTCAGTCAAGCCCTGACCGGTGAGGTGTAGCAGGACTCACTCTGGGAGACCGCCGGTGCCCAGTGGTCCATCGGCCAAACACGAATCGGAGCTTCCGGATGCTGTACGCGTCAGAGTCCAAGACAAGCTCATGAGTTGGGAAGGTGACTGACCAACTTCGATGGGACCCACGAAAGCCGACCCTTCGAGCGCGGTGTTGGCGCTGTCTCGGACGTTCACCCTCAACCTATCGCCCGCAGCGAGATTGACGAGATAAGTAGTGGACGTCCCATCGACGGGTCCGATTTGCTCCCTACACCACGATCAGCTGCGGTCTCACGAGAAATGAGACTGTAAGCTGACAGGAAAGAAGCTGCGTCGAGGTAGAATTCGGGGTAGATGTATACCGTGTATGGACCTAGCGAGTCAGTCAGGCTCGATGGAAGATTTTGATGTCCGTGCTCACCTGTTCCGCCTGACCAAGTGATGGTGGCTGATTCGCATTGGGCGAATGAGGGGGTCTCGATATTGACTTGCCCATACGCCAGGGCAGTCAAGATGAGCGCAGAGAGGACGTAGAGCATGGTCATTGTGCTTCTTCAGTGATGTGGTGTGAGTGAGAAAGTGTGAGTGAAGTGGGACGATGTGCGCGTTGGGAGGTGGAAGTCCTTTTATAGACACGCCGTCTTGGCACATGACCCCGACTTCCTTTCACCACGTCCACTCTTCTGCTGACCCAGTGACAGACCTTGTGGGGGTGGACAGGGTTGTTTTAGCGTTTCAGAACAAGGTGCTAAAGGGAGAGCAAAACAGAAAGTGGGGTGGATCGATCTCCATTCCAAAGGAGGCAGCGCTCGAAGGAGAAGGACGTTATCGCCGTATCGCCGATGCTGACCACGATCGGGAAGTCTAGTATAATGTCCCCCGCAGTAGATAGTAACGAGTCAGTCATGGTACAGTGACTGTAGGAGGTGGGTAGGGCTACCGAAGGAAATACGGAGTTACGGACTGACAACGTTTGATGGAACCGAACGAGGCACGCTTCGATCGTCTAGTTCAGCCTGAAGCCCGGTGCACCGAAAAGTGGTACCGCCGCGCTCCGTTTCGCCGACGATCTGCTACGATCAGGCAGTCTCGCTATATCTGTTGTGCTTGGCAGTGGACTAGAATAGACAGTGTAAGACTCCAGCTGGACGCCACGTCATGACTCAGACTTGATAGGCAGAGATATGAAGTTGCAGAAAGGCAGGATGATCGTCGAGATCCCCTCTCGTAATGCCACTCGTTCGGAAGACAAAGGGGTACGTTCCTAGCTGCAAGGGTGAGAGCAGAGGCAAAGAACGAGTACGACATTTCTGTTCCGCGCGTTTGGCCGTAAACCCGGAATTACTCTTTGTTCGGTTTACAATCTAGTTGTTGGATGACCTATCGACCTGTGCGGGAAGCACATGATGTGGCTTGCATTTCTGACTCAGCTCTCAACGCAATCTATAATGTACCGCCCACGGGCGATGAAGCAAGAGTTGCCGCATTGCAAAGATAAAGGGGAGGCGTGGAAGGCAAGACACGGGCGAAGCGGGATGATGCGCGTGTGTGTGTTGTGTAGGTCTGTATGTTGCTGCAACAAGGGGGAAGTCTCGCGCTCGGACACTCTACCGCACTCACTCGTCCTCGCCCTTTCCCTTTCCCTTCCCTTCGCTTCTTTGTAACTATATCTCTTGCTGTTGATGTAAACGAGCGTCTTCAGCTTCCGAGTAACAACCCCACCCCGCATCCCGCCATCAACCCAGGTCGAGGGAAAACTTAAACCCCTTCTTCTCCTTCGATCTCATCTTGGTGATCTATCTGTATCCCATCTTCACTATCATTCACTTCGACTTCACCCGCGCAACTGCTTGAGCTCCACGCCACCTCTCGGAAGGCATCTGTCGCTATGGCGACTTGCACCCTCGCGCTTCTTGGTCTCGGTATGTTGGGTCTGGCAAACGCTCTCAGCTCGGGAACGTTCACATGGCCAACCTCGACGCAACAGTGTGGGGTGAGCCTCCGTTCCAGTTCACCTCACAGCCCCTCCATGGTCACGGTGCCATCAGCCCATTTTCCCGGGTAACCTCCTGGTTGGCGAGAGCTAATTCAGCAGACCTACAATGTCACTATCTACAACGGCTCTCCGCCTTGGACACTCGTACTCGCGTAAGCCATGCCGCTCCCGCGACCTTCCCAGTTTACTACATCAGGGGTCCTAACCGTGCTCAGACCCATTAACGGCCAACCTATCTACTGGGACATTACCGCTCCTCCTCGATATGATCCAGCCCGATCAGTCGATGCTCAGGTATGCCCGATTCGCCGGGTAAGATCAACATGCTGACCAGTCTCATAGATCCCGCTCCAGCTCACCTCGGGACAAGCTTACACGGTGTTCGTGCAGGATTCCACTGGGTACTTCAGTGAGTACCCATATGCTGGTCAACATATAGGCATCGCTGACATATCCAGCCGGCGTGAACCCGACTCAGGTCCAAGTTGTCGGCCTAGGAACCGACTCGAGCTGCTTGACCGACGTTATTTCCCACACTCAGGATTTCACCTTTACAGTCGCCGGCTCGACCGCCATGTGCGAGAACTCGTTCGAGCTGAGTTGGCAGGATCAGGTGGGCACTGGACCGTACAACTTCACTGTCCTGCCTTTGGACTCCTCGACTAGCCCTTGGGATCAGCCGCTCACTGGCGGCGGAACCACCACCGGCGCAGCGGAATGGGCCGTCAACATGACTACTGGTACCAGATTCACCATTATGATGAAGTGAGTTTCCGGGAGATAGAACGACCTCAAGCAGTTGTTGACAAGCGCAGCAATGGCCAAGGCTATGGAGCTGGTGGTATTGGCGGTATCTACCAAGTCGCGCAGGGAAGCAGCAACTCGTGTATCACCGCGCCCGTTTACACTACCGCTGCCTGGCCGGCCGGTTTGCAAACCACCACCATCTTGACTGCCGCTCAACTGCCAACCTCAGTCATCACTTCTCGATCAGTCCGACCAACCGACGGCGCCTCCGACTTGAACGGTGACGACGGCGGAGCGTACTCGGACACACCTACTAGTAGTCGACAGACCGCTCCTCCCGTGACCGTCGTCGTCACTGCTTCGAGCGGCTCGAGTGGACTCAGCACGGGTGCCATTGCGGGTATCGGTGCTGGTATCGGTGTCGCCGCTCTGGCTGCCATCATCGCCGGAGTCTGGTTCTTCCTCCGAAGGCGAAAGAACAACAACGCCCCGAAATCGACCTATGCCGCTCCGGTCGATCTGAACGACGATACAGGTCACGCGCCGCGATCGGCCATCGAGCCCAAGATTGAGCCCTACCCCACTCCCGGTCTCTCCCAAGCACCCGAGATGGCTTACGCCGGATCAAACAACAACTTCAGCCATTCCAACATCTCGTCCCCGACCGAAGGTCAGAACTTTGGTCAATACGGCATGGCATCTGGCGCAGCGGCAGCGGCATCCGGGTACAGTCAACAACAGCAATACAGTCCTCCAATCCCCCAAAACGCCCGAGGCTCAATGGCATACAGCGAAAGCCAGATGTCACCCGGCGGAGGCGGACACGAACGATACAGCATGTCTTCGAGCGCGACGCCACAGGTCAACCCTTACTTCCCAACTACGAGCCAGACTCAGCTGGCCGCCGGCCAAGCTGGACCTCTGCCCTCGAAAGTCGATATCGCTCGACAGTCATACCTTCCCGCTGCTCAGCCTTACGGGTCATCCGCCGGTGGTCTCAGTCCTCATTCGCCCGGTTCGGTCTCTGGTTCATCTTCATCCGGTCGAGGTTTGCCGATGCCGCCTGGAATTGGGGCGTTGTCAGAATCAGGTGCTAGCGATTCAAAGACCAACCTCCAGTCGCCCGGTTCTCACGCTCCGACTCAAGGTCACGGATACGCCCCCGTCCCTCAAGAACCCGTCTTCAACATTCATCGGGATGCCGAGGCTGAACCGCCGGCTCCTCAGGGCGGTATGATCGACCTTCCACCGATGTACCAGGACGTCCCACAACGACGCGAAGGTGGCACAGAAGATCAGTCGAGCGCGCAAAGCCCACATCCACCGCACAGTCGAGAGGGTCATGCCCCTTGATCCGCGCGGCTTGCGGAATGAATTTCTCACATGTAGATGATCTAGTCAAGCTCGGACGGTGAGCCTGTACAGTATCCCTCTTTCCCTTCCTCTCTCCTTTAAGTATCTGGTACGATGTACACTTCTTCTCGTAGGCACTCCCTTTTACTTCTCATCGTCGATGCAATCAATGTACGAGTACGGTACAAGAGGACGACACGAATTCGTCATTGTGGCGATCTTTGACCGGCTTCGCGCGCGTGTGCCCTGATTGTCTTGGCAGAAGTAGCTGGCTCACACCCGTTCATTGGAATGACGGCCATCGTGCCGGCGGCGAGAGTAGGCTGAAAGGCGTTACTTCGACTCTCTGCGGCTTTGATCAGTCTGACCTTGACCTCTCGGGACAGAGTCCATCCTGCCCCCAAGGCTCACCAAGGGGTGTTTGCGGTCGTAAGGTGTTCTTTTCGTCGATCCCGGATGACGCCTTTGACCCAATTTCAGGGTCAGAAAATACCGCTAGGTATAGCCGGTTACAACTTCAGCAGATCTCGGTGAGTGACTACCTATCCGGAGTGAGTGGCTTGCAGCGCTTTTTTGACTTTAGGTGCGAGTAAGTAACATATACCGCTGATACAGAATCGAAGTCGACCGACTCTTCAAGCGTTTCACACGGCTCGCAATCAGATTGTTCGACGAGGGAGTGGCGTCAACGAGGTGTGACGGCGAACAACGGCCAGAGGAGCGAGAAGATGTGGAGATTCGTACTTGCCTTTCTGGGACTGGTCGGCCTTTCGTTGGCCCAGGACGCGACTCAGAACTTCTTCTTCTACTGGCCAGATTTCAGTCGGCAATGCGAGGTAAGCTATACCATGACTCTGGCCTGGGCAGAATGTGTGAGGCGCGAAGCTGAACAGGGTAGATCATCGATTTGACATGGGCGAATGCGACTCCTCCGTTCACCGCCTATATCATGTGCGCATTTTTCTGGCACAACGGGTGGTCCGAGGGCTGGACAGCTGACAGAGGCAGCCCGATCTTCAGCCGGCCATTTGTGTATGATATACCGGACGAGGCGTATTCGAATGGGCAGGGCAAATATACTGTCAGTATAGCCTCACTTTCAACAGAGGACCGTAGCCGTGAGCTGACCCTCAGATCGAGCTGCAACTGCAGCAAGGAGCGTACTATACTTTATTCATGAGTGACGCCCGCGGATTTGGATCTGGTGCGTCATTCCCCCTTCCCATTGAGCAGCTATCCCCAGCTAACCCTCGATCAGGCGGATCATCCGAAGTCCAGGTGGTCGGCGCATCCTACGTCACTTCATGCCTCAATACCATCTCTGCCAACGCCACGAACCAACATTTCAGTTTCAGTCCCGCAGGTCGAGCACGGCAATGTCTGAAAGGGTTCGACGTTTCGTGGAATGCTGGTCCGCAAGATCAACCTTACAATATGAGCGTTATACCTTTGGATCAAGGATTTTACCCTTATGAAGTGGAATTGAGTAATAGTGGGTTCGATGGGGATTGGCAAGTCAACATGACTGCTGGAACTAGGTTCACCATCATGCTCAAGTGAGTAGCAATTTGCGGTGCTGAGTGTTACACGAGGGAAATGGCTGACGTTGGTGGTAGCTCGGCAAGAGGGTATGGACGTGGAGGTGTAGGAGGGATATACGAAGTCGACAATTCTACTCGATCCGATTGTATCCTACAAGAACCACAACCTACAGGAAGTTGGCCACGGGGATTAGCAACCAATACCCTCGCCTCATCGACCAATCGACCTGAAGACGAATCGTCTGGACTCAGTGGAGGCGCTATAGCCGGGATAGTCATTGGTATCCTCGCCTTTTTCGTTCTTTTGGGTGTGATCCTATTCTTCTTGCTTCGTCGTAAACGCCGCAGACAGGCTTTGAGGGATAAAGAGAACCGAGTGACCCCGCTTGGCAGTGGAACTGGAGTCGGGGCGTACGATGTAGATCTAGGAGAAGGGTATGATGAGCGTGAAGGAGACGAGGAAGGTACGGTCGATCCGTACAGAGCGGATAGTCTGCCGGATACGGCAGAGGGAGGAACGAGCACAGCCGGACTGGCTGGACTCGGAGCAGCCATGGGTCGAGGTGAAGGTGCAGCCGAAGGCGAAGGAGTAAGAGAAGGCGAAGAAGGGGGAGAGGGTTCAAGACCTCAAGCAGGACCATTACCGCCTAAACGAACTTCATTCGATAGGGACAGACAAGGATTACGGGTAGCCAACCCCGCCAACCCAGCTCGATTACCCACTTTGCCTCACGGAGCAAGTCTGGACGATTCGCCAATCAGGTCACCCGTTCGCGATCGCGAAAGCAGGCAGAGGAACAGTCAGGACCATCTTCGTCAACCTACTTTCCGCCGGCACGAGGATGCGGGTAGATTGAGTGGTCAGCAGGAGCAGGAAGAAGTGGTGGATCTACCGCCGTTGTACACCGACATTCACAGGGATGGGGAGAGCGAAGCGGGGCGCGGGGCATGATACAGGCGAGATTCTGCGTATTCGGTCCGCTGCATGTTCAGGTTTTTCACAATGTGTACTTTAGTTGTCGTTGGCATTCTGCATATCGCATCAGCATCGGACCGATCACGAACGCCCTTCTTGATAACCGATGAGACAAAGGGTGATGATCAAACGACCATTGGTCTAGCAGCACGCGCATTGGGTATCGATGCATGTCCATGCGTCTATGCGAACTCTGGGATACATCCCTCACCAGGTCCAAGGGGCTATGATTGTCAGCAGAAGTCCCCCACGTGACGGCCTCAAGGTGGATTCTCACTTTTGTGGTCAATCTGAGAAAAGGTCAGCGTTATCTCTTCCGTGTCTACGAGGAAAGAACGACTCACGAGGTCAAGCCAGCCGAGTTTTCCGACATGTATCGGCCTGATTGGGGTCCGGGCTTGGGCTTCTCTCCCTTGGCCAAGGCGTCCAGGATCTTGACGGTCGTCTCGGGCGTCAAGTCCTCGTAGTAGTCGTCACCGATCTGCATCACTGCGGCATGTCAGCTGGACTGGTCTCTCTTCGACTTGATGACGGTTGACGCACTTGGGGCATTGGAGCAGGCGCCCAGACACTCGACCTCGAGCAAAGTGAATTTCCCATCCTTCGTCGACTCGCCCGACTTGATACCCAGCTTGTTCGAGATCGTCTCGAGGATGATGTCGGATCCACATCCACCCAATTGACACGGCGTAGTGGTGCACAATTGCAAGAAGTTCGGAGCGACGGGTTCTCGGTTATACATTGTGTAAAACGTAGCGACCTCGTATACCCTCATACGGGGCATATCGAGCAATTTGGCCACGGCGTTCATGACACTAATGCTCGTCCATCCCTTGTTCTGTCTCTGTCCCAGATCCAAGATGGGCATGACGGCCGCCTTCTTGTATTGCGGGGGATACCGGGCGATAATCTCCTTGCATCGTTCAAGGTTCTCGGCGTCGAACTCGAAGGGGATCTGGTAGTCAGCTGTCAATTCTCAGGACATGCTGAGAAGGATAGCTTACGGAAGGGTTGTTGTAATCGGTGTCTCGGTGCTAGAACTAAATCAGCATTTGATCACGAGTACCGAATTGAGCAACTCACGACAAACAGCGATTCTGATCTGCGAGAGCTGGACGAAGTGAATGTCCGCCTGGCAGTCAGGCTAGCAGCCTGCCGCGAGGTACCGAGCAAAGTCCGAGCTAGAGACATGGCGACGAGTGAGGGATGACCTGTGTAGAAGGAGTGTTCAAGATGGTTGAAGAGAGGTAATGATCGCGAGCTGGTTGGCTCAATCAACCGTTAGTCGTTTTCTTTGCCGTCCATTTTTACCCATTTTATCCCGATCGGCAACGGTGTCTGGGGCCCCACATGAACAGAACTTGCGGATCGAGATGACCGGTCCTTGCTATGCTTGTTGAGGTCAGACGCTCTCTGTGCAAATTACTGCTTGTATTGGTACTATTGTCGATTCGACCGCCCAACCAAGCAGCTAGATATCCAGAAGTTTGTCTACTCGCCGATCGCCCCGCATCATGACCTTCGCCTCATCATCTGCTCGCACGATCCGAGCTCGATCTGTACCTCTTGCAACCGCTTCCGCACTCTCCGTGTCGATCTACGCAGTCTACTCTACATGGAAGCACCCACTCTTAGCCGAAGACCTCACTAGCGACCCATCTTCTTCCGCACAGAAAAAGGCGGCAGCGCCTAAATTCGCCCTTCCCGCTAGTACTTCACCTTATGTCCCTCTTGGATGGGGTAGTAATCGGAACTTGACGTTGGTTGCCGATGCGGCATTGGGGAATGTTAAACGCCCTTCTCCATTGGCATTTATTGGTGCGACACCATTGCGGGATCTGGTGCTGGCTGAGAGGTACGGGGCTTGTATTGATGCTCGTGGGGATTGCTGGATGTGGGGAACGGGGTATGATCCGTCAGGCGAGGTCGGGCGAGCGTTGAAGGGGAAGGTGAGTCGTGCTTCCGGGGTATCACATACAGTCTCTGACAATCAACAGAAGCTGAAAGAGCTGGCACCATCTTCTGCCAAAGTGGTAGCGCTAAGTAAGGACGGCCGCTTATACGCCTTCTCATCGTCAAAAACCCTACAAGCTCAGCGGAACGACAAGAAGGAACAATCTTGGTGGTCATACCTATTCGGCAGTGATGCCGGCATCGACTTTCTCGAGTTGAAAGCTCAAGGCGGTCTGAAGAGCGGAGAAAAATGGGCTGGCATCTCGGCTGGCACGCATCATCTTTTGGCGATTACCACGAAAGGTCGAGCGTTCTCCCTTCCCCTCTCCGCGCAGGCAAATACACAACGTCAACTCGGTACTCGACAAGAACTGTCGCCTGCTCTACGAGACATACCTGCCGATACGGATCCCCGGTATTGGCCAACCTTGACTGAGATCCCCTCGTTATCCGGGATTGAGATTGCCCAAGTGGCCACCTCCGACCGATCGTCTTTCGTCCGTACACCCACAGGAAGGGTATTAGGTTTCGGAGCCAACGAAGCTGGTCAAGTAGGTCTGGGCGCGAACGCAGCGGTCGAAACGGTGCAAGTGCCTGTCGAAGTGGTGTTGGCCAAGGGATATCCCGGAGGCACGGCAGTCTCGTGTCTCGATATCAAAGCTGGCGGTACGACAACGTTCTTCACGGTCGAGAGGTCAGCCTCGGGTAAAGAAGGGAGGTTCGTGGATCTTTTGGCTTGCGGAAGTGGAATCAATGGTGCTCTTGGAAACGGTCTGTGGAGCTCAGCAAACGGTATTCCCTCGAGGGTCAAGACGTAAGGCTCAATTCAGTTCTCATGTCGTCTGGACCATGCTGATCAACGTTAAGTGTGAGCGGATTGCAAGAGTGTACGACCCCTGTCTCAACAATATGCTCCCATGACCATGCTGACCCGCTCAGATTCTGAGAAGGCGAATGCGTTCCTACCTCTCGGCATATCATCGCTGTCTGTCGCGCCCTCGCCCAGTGCACACGTCTTCGCCGTCCTCGACTCTGCCAAAGAGGCCGACGAGAAGGGACTGAGAGAGGGTCTCTACGGGAAAGACGTCATGGTCTGGGGTGGTAACGGTGAGTCTGAATGGTCTTTTAGGAGCCCTGCTCTGCGATGGCGCTGACAAGGTAGCGGACTACCAGCTCGGTAACGGCAAGCGATCAAGTCTAGCAGTTCCTCAACATCTACCGGCCTTGGTCGAGCGTTTCGCAGGTGCAACAGGATCGAAACTAGGCGAAGCAGACTGGAGCTCAGGAACTGTGAGCTTCGCTCTACATTGGGCACACCCCAGTCTATAGCTGATTGATCCAGCTATCGCCTATGCCTCACTCTCGGTTGCAGCTGCATCAAGGCAAAGCTCATGCGTACGACCTGCATGGGAAGCTCATCAAGCGGAATGTACGATGTGAAGAGACGATAGTTGCTGGATACAATGCGTCGGCGCTGTACAACAAGATCATCGACTAGATCAAAATTCATTCGCATGTTTCAAATCACAACGCGCGTTGTGCAAATCATGTACCTCCTCTTTCTCGAGCGGGAGCCTCTACTTTCGCTGCACAACCTCCACGGGGATCTCTGTGGAGGATGAGTTGCAAACGCGTTCGTCAGCTCCTGTCGTGGAACGCATCGTTTGCGACTGGTTGTAGGTCGTTTCTTGTCCGCAGTGGGCGCATTTGGCACGGCCGGATTGGCTTTTTACATGCGCCGTCGAACCGCGGAGCTGAGTCTCATCGTCTCCTGCATCTTCGACGAGAGTTCCGACACCTTGTCGTCCTCGTGTCTTCGCTTCGAGCCGGTCGTGGTGTCGTTCGAGTGGCAGCTCATGTCGATTGGTCTGTGTGTGTATTATTCGGATAATGCGTAATGGGTGGGTGATGGAAAGTATGGTGGGAAAGAGCAGCAGGCTGAAGGAGCGAGCTGATATATACGAGCTTTCGCTGAGCAGTGGGGGACTTCAGTGTCAAACGCCGTAGCAGAGTGGATCGCATTGCGTGGGAACGAGTTCAGAGACTGCGTCGCTCCGCTGGGAGTCGAGGATCAAAGGAACCTCACAGCGCAGAAGGGTTGAGACGCGACCGACCTTCCAAATGTCGGTGTTCAGCAAAGGAGATTCCAGGAGACTTGCTGGGACGACTGCGCACAAGTAAGGGAAGTCAAACACCATACTCTCTAGAACAATTGGAGGCCCTCGCAGTGGGAAGTCGGCCTAGCACATCCTAGCTGGGATTCGCGAAGCGGAGAATGGTCGGGAGAGCCTGCTTCAAATACTTTACAGCTCAGCTCCCCACGACGTGCACAGCTACGGCGCCAGCGAGGAAGAGACAATCTTCCCGGTGCTTGTTCCTTTGTCCCTCGCACTCGCAGATTGCCGCTCTGCCTCACAAGACCGCCCTTGCTGTTCTTGGCGTTCGAAGCAGACACAGGACCGCCTAAGAGTGGGTTTGAGTGACGTCGCTTGTCTCTCCAAGAACCCGCAGCGGGACAGACGGCGGCCAGCTGTGTCAGGGGTGCAGATGTATCACGCCGTGTTGGTGGTGATCAGGTCTGCAGGCGGTCGAAATGAATGGATAGTGTGCATGACGCATCATGAATATGAGTACTGGCGGTGAATTGCTTGAATGGTCGAGCCACAGGATGTGGACCGGATATGGACCGTTGGATATGTCATGCCGACAAATGGGATGGAAGTTCAACATCGCTTGGTTTCGGCGCTGCTAGTCCGCTATCGTTGACGCCTACAGTAGTGGACGACTTGGATATCGATTTCGCGCTTGATGGGTCGAGCATTGGCAGCATGTCGCCCAGACCGTCTCCATGACCAAGCGATAACCAGCCAGCGCGTAGCCCATTGTTCACGACAGTCGACAATATGCGCTCAAAGTCCTCGTTGCTGAACTATCATCAGCACAGACCATGTCATTGATCTAAGGGGGACTGACCGTTGTCGCACGTCATCGATCGACTCCTTGAACGCTCCCCCGTTCTGCAACAGATCCCTGATCGACTGCACATTCTCTTCTAGACTTTCTAAACGTTCTCGGACGTCGTCTCGCCGTTTGCCTTCTTTACGATTTGACCGGTATGTTTCGCCCAGTACCAGACCTGCTGCGACCAGGAATAGAAACGATTCTGCTAACGTTGTTGCGCCGTTTTGAACCGCTCTGTTGGCTGTCAGCATTCGATTTCTGGATTCATGAGTCACGTCAGAGCCTCTACTCACCTTGTATCGTTCAAGGGTTTGATGTTCGTAGGTTCAGTATTGAGCAGGCCCATGCGTAGCCGAGCTTCTGTCCGATGCATTCTCTGCGCCGTCAGCCCTGGTCTCTTCGCAGACATGAAGTGTTGACTGACTTGTGCGAGGCCGATGCAGACATTGCGGAAGGTCTCATGCCTATACCCTACACTTCAGTATGCTTCTTGCCTCGCTGCCTCGACACGCACTCGGCCGCTTGTGACTTGATGGTATTTGCTATTGGTTTCGCGAAAGTCTGCTTGTTTAGCGCGACAAAGTCAGTCATCACACTGCCCACTCACTCTGACAGCCAGACTGAACAGCTTCACCGACGCCATCGTACGTTAATTGTGCTATGCAGACCAAGTAGGTTATGACAGGTCAGACTTGACTTACTCGATGACGGCAACGCTCCGGCAACACTGGGTATCCGGCTAAACCCGGCTAAATGTCTTGAGAAGGCACTCAGGTCCCGTCAACAACACAATTGCCCGTTGATCCAATGCACGCCTTGCTCATACCACTTTACCCATCGTACTACAGGCGAAGATGGCGCAACCGTCGGACAGCGGACCATCAAGAGTGAGCCCGCCCAAGTCTGGGCCGTTAGCGGGGGAGACTCTGCTGCTAGCGGCCGACCACTACGATGGGCAAGTCCTGACTGTCCTGGAGGAGACTGCCAAAGTGAGTAACGACATACCCGGCGGGCTTGGCTCATGTCTCTCAGACATTGGGTGCTGAAGTGACCACCGACCGTGAAGCCTGCAGCATCATGGTCATCAATGTTCATTCTCCGAAATGGGAAGCCGAGCGTGAACACCTCAAATACCTGAAAACATCGTTTCCACATCTACCGCAACCCGTGATACGGCCATATCACTGGCTCGTCATTAGCGGCAGAGAAAAAAGAGTGGTGGAAGTCTCGGAGCTGCCAGACGAAGAACCGTTCATGGTCAATCCCGCGGAACCGCACTATCCGGTCAAGATGTGGTGTTCGAAGAACATCTCTCGACATGCCGGCGAGTCAGCCGAAGATGCCCATCTGAATATCACACGCGACCTCGAATCGGTCGGCGCGGTCACAGTCGCTAAGCGCGCACACGCCGATGTTTTGATTGTCGATCCCCACAGCAAGTTTTACGAGACAGTGAAGCGGGAGAAGGACGATCACGGGCGGACTTGGCAGAAGCTAGCCACGCGGGAATGGGTGGAGTTCTGCCTGTCAAGCAAGACGGTGCAACTCAACACGCGTATAGAGGATGAGGAGGAGGGGGATGCGGCGACGAGTGACGGACAGGACAGTTTTGTAGAGGAAGAGCCGGGACCCGTCCGCACTGGACCAGGAAGGCCAACCGGAAAGTGAGTTTAGGTCTCGTGTGCAACTCGCTGACGAGAAGACCACGGATAGAGTACTCGCCTGAAGATGATGACTTCTTATGTCGCTGGCTAGCTGCATTTTACCCTCAAGGATCGTGGTCAAGTCGAAAGACGTTCCAATCATTGGTCAGTTCATGCGTCTCCGGCAGAAACCGTCACAAGTCTAACTCAACAGGCGATGGATGAGGCAACGTACCCTGTGGCGGCACGACACTCTTCGCAATCTTGGCAAGAGCGTTTCAAGAAGAATGCCGGCGCTTTCTCCAGGCGCATACGCCGCTTAGTCGACGAGGGTGTGAACAACACTCTTAAGACGAATCAGGAGAGGAAAGCAGAAAGGGTAAAGCGCGCCAAAATGGCCGAGGGACAGCCGGTTGGAGAGTATGTGATCCCGTGTGGGTGCTTGGACATAGCAGCTGATTCGTCAGACCGTTGGTCCCCACAGTCGACGAAACGAGCTCCGTTCCGCCCGCGACGACTGGCGCACCCGTCGCGGCTGACTCTACGGAGCATCCAACCCAAACGACCTCTTCTGCCACTACAAATCAGGTCCCGATCGCAACAACGGATCCGGTCGAGATTGCAACCACGAATCAGGTCGAGATTGCAGATGGTCCGGGCAATCTCAAGGACGAAATGAAGTCTTCGCAGGCCGCGCGTGACGACACCTCGACAACGGCTCGCGCAGCCGTGTCGTCCGATACTGCTACAGGCGATGTTCTTGTGCCCGAAACACTGTTAGCACCTACACATCCTGAAGAGGTTCAGGGCTCGTCGGCAATCACGACTGCCCATGTCACTGTGACCGAGACCTCCCAAGCCGTGGTGGGCACCATTGTCTCGACTATATCGGGAGAGGGCCAGCAGTCGGTGCAGGGCAGCCAACAAATGGTTCAGCCCGGCGTCGTCCAGGCTGGCTCATCGAGCACGTCCTCGGCTCACGCTCAACTCGAGGGGCCAGTCAACTCTCAGACTGAGGAGTACGATGTCCGTATACGGCCTGCATCTGAACTTCTTGGACGAACCACTGTCGACCCGTCCGAAATTCATACGCCCAGCCCTCGAGTCAGATCGAAGAAACGCCGGACGAGCGAAGTTCCAGCCGGTTCAACACCTCTTCGTGAGGAGCTCGAACGCAGTCGAGAGAAACGTCTCCGAGCGGCCGAACGACTGAATCAGAATCCAGCTCATGGCCCTTCCTCCCACCGGTTGAGCAAACGAGCGTCATCTCCCGACAAGGTATACGCCTTTGTAGGCTTACCGCCGCGACCAATCACGCCTACTGTCGAAAACGAGAACGAGAACACGACACCTGCTCCGGAACCTGCTAATCATCGCACGCCCCCTGCGAATCTAACTCCACAAGAACGATGGGAGAGCGTGCAGCGTGGTAGTCGAATCGTTCATGACGTCGCCGCTCAATATCGCGCCAAGATCACAGCTCTATGTCAGAAGTTTAGTATCGGGGCCAAGGAGATCTCTCAGGCCACGACGGAGATGAGACAAAGTGGCAAAGCTGGGCGGGGTGGACTTGACTGGGAGACTCTAGAGCAGGTGCTTGCGGCAAAGCACGGACGGTCTTGACCGCCTGCCGATGCGAAGCTATGCAACATGACCGTTGCTCAGCATTACGTCCAATATTCTCCGTCAACGAGATGACTACAGGCAGCTCCGTCCAGTGTGCCACTGCCAGATCAACTGAGTCCAGCACAGTCGCTCTGTGGTATGTACAGTGTATACAGTAGGCTTGGAGAATG
Source organism: Tremellales sp. FJII-L8-SW-PAB2 (assembly GCA_022813505.1). Lineage (NCBI taxonomy): Eukaryota > Fungi > Basidiomycota > Tremellomycetes > Tremellales > Tremellales sp. FJII-L8-SW-PAB2. Next base: position 254,450 of record JAKLMH010000017.1, on the reverse strand, counting down.
GACTGCGTTGGTATGAGAGGCATTCCACGAGCGTCCGCAGGCTGCAGCTCAGGTATGCGGCTTGATATTGGTCCGTCACGCAAGGTGTGAAAGATCCCAAGCCCCCTCGGAGCCCATATCGCATGTACAAGTACAATATCTGTAAGTATAAGACTGTACATATACATACGACGCAGGCTGTACACTATACTCCCTGACGATCAATCGCACAAGCTAACAGCGCGATTGGTCATACCTTTGTACCGTCTCGTCTTACACGCAAAGCTTTAGTGCTCGCTGCAAGTCAGAGCAATCGTTCACCTTCTACCCTCACATGGCACGGATCGAAATGGCAGAGATTCCACCTGGACATCATTGATCTGGATCCCGACTCAGCCACTTGCCACCTCCCGGATTCGTCGGACTTGTCCGCTTCGGCCAAGTCGAGAATTGTGGATCGCATCGAAACCTATCTTCAACGACTTCGTCGAAACGAAACGACAGACAGGAATTATGAGTTCATCCAGCCGGCTGTGAGCCCGGGATCGTCAGTGGTGAGCAGCATAGATCGTCTTCCGGAAGGGACGGGATGGAGAAACCGCCTTGGTTTCGCCCAGAGGCGTGCCGGGAAAGGGCGAACAAGCGAGTGATCCAGTTTGCCTAGACGTCGGGCCAGATTCAACCATCTTGTACATTATCTCGCAGCACCTTGTGCCCGGTGCATGGACGAGAGAGTCTTTACTGTCACTCGACATCATTCGCGCCTCCACGTCGCTTTTTCTGTTTCCTGCCCTCCCGATACCGCTTCTTCCAATCCCTAGTCAGCTCCACTTTGTCCTTCTCCCAGATCTCCTTCATCTCCTCATCCGTTCCGTGTCTCCAAAACCCTTGATAGCCTTCCTTCTCCGTATCCTCCCGCATGGCATCTTTGCCACCTTTGCCGAACGAGGGGAAAAACAGCGGGATGCTTGGGTCAGGGTCGAAGTGCGATTTCTTCGATTGCATGAGTGGCTGAAGCTCGGGCTCGGGCTGGAGTGCTCGGTGAGTTGGAGGTGGAGCGAGTGGGATATCAAGTTCTTCGTCCAGCTCGATGTCGGCGTCTAGAGCGCCTAGGAGGGAGAAAGCTGACTGAGCGGGGGCGGGAGCGAACATCGCCTTGAGCGATGATTGAGGTTTGGGCTGCGAAGGTGCAACGGCGACTTCTGCTTTGGGCGGGGCGGGCTTGCTGGTTGGCGCTGACTCATCCGCGACATCGCTGTCGTCGTCGCTGCTTGAGTCGTCGCTCGAGTCAGAACAGGATGAATCGCTCATATCTTCGTCCTCATCCTCATCTTCCGAATCGGCTCGTCCTCCCCTGAGTCGCAGCGGCGCTATGTCCTCCTCGTCCTCGTCATCATCTTCATCGAAACCGGCCCATTCACCTTTGGTAGGCTTGTCGGCCGTCGCGACTGTCTCTCCCAGGAAAGCAGCTAGGAAGCCCAGGTCCCTCGAACGCTCAGCTTTGGCTGCTTCGCGCTGAAGATCCGGGGCAGCATCGTTGCTCGTCTTCGTTGAAGTCGTTCGGTTAAGATCCTCTGACGGAGCGACCGGCTTGACGGGTTCGTCCTTGGCAGGACCCATTGGTGGAGTCGCAGGCCGTCTGGTCGGGAAAAGAGGTGAAGCTGAGCGACGATTGACGGCTACGGTGTTAGACACGTCGGTCGCGCCGAACAAAGCCACGTCCGAGGCCGACTTGTCATCCTCACTATCGGCGATGTCTGTGATTTTTGCGGCAGCCTGGCGACCGGGAAAGAGGGGCGAAGCAGAGCGAGCAGGGCGTCGAGACGCGAAAAGTGGTGAAGCAGATCGATCGCGAGTCGTCGAGTCCAGCAGTTCGTCCGATGCTGTATCGTCCTCCTCTTCCTCCTCAACGGGGATCACGCCTTGGGCTGTTCTACCTTGGACCCATACTTCCTCGACATCATCCTCATGTCCTCCAGGATTCGTCCATCTCCCTACCAAGATCCTACCTTCCTCGTCCTCCCCCCCTCCTTCATCACTTTCGAAGACCCATCCGTCCTTGGCGACGACTTCTCCTTCGGAGACATCACCAAAGTCAGTCTCGGCGAGATGAGAGGGATGCCACAACGAGGGATTGATGACTCGGATCCGTGATCTGCGAATTGGCGCTCCTCTTCCTCGCACACCGCTCTTTTCTTTCGATGAACTAGCGATGGCTGTGGGCGGTAAACTGTGAGATGGCCGTAAGGCGATTGGCCGGATCAGGTGCCCCTCACTGTCCATCGCCCAGAACTTGGAGATGTCAGCTACCTTACGACGTTCGCAATGGATGAGATTGCTGACCTTCTTAGTCTTGTATGTCGTATCATCCGGAACTCGCATATCCTGAGCCTCTTTGCCCGTTTCAGGTCCTCGAGCAGTGAGCACCCGACGCTTCCGCTTCCGTAGTCTCTCCTCGACAGCCTCTTTTGCGGGATTGCGCTCGTTCTCCAGCCTGGTTAGGATATCAGCTACCAGTCAGGACGTAACACAATGCGATCTCACCTGGTCTCGTACCTCGACTTGGCTTCAGCTAGCCGCAACTGGCATCCTCTCCACATTGACCCGGACATGATGTTCAGACCTGGCTCAATCAGCTCGCTATCATAGTCCTTCGCATTCGACGTACACTTCTTCAGCTGACTTGGGGTAGTCTGTATCGTAAAGAATGTAAAAGGCCTAGGTTGACCTGCTTTCGTCAGCTACTCCTCCAAAGAACGAGGCATGAAACTCACCTAATCCGTCGACACCCAGCTCTTCCACGTCTAGGACGTTACCAAATGACTTGAAGCGGTCCTTGATGTGCGCCGGCGTGATACTCGGCGTCAGTCCGCCGACGTGTATCCGCTTGGTGACGATGTCGGTCGAAGCCATGCTTGCTTTATCTTACTAGTCAAATCGATAGGAAGCTCGCTACATCCCGTTCAGAGACAGCTGAAATCTCGTCAACTCAGGCACGGGCGGTCACGTGACTCGAAGCCTAAGACGCGTTCGCGACTGTCAATCTCATGTCGACATTTCGCATCCCACTCTCGCTCGTGAGTACGCCCCAATCAGCAAGATGGCAACGGCACCGACCGACCTACATCGCATATATGTCCAATGTCTTCTAGCGAGAAGAGTGATGAGGCAGGATGTCGCGCTTGAGATGTACAATCGGGCAATCCAGATTTGCCAGCGTAGGTTTCACCTTCTCTTCCTCCTTCATGGCTGCTAATTGGACTTCTGCTATGTCCAGATCTTCTGATAGCTGACCAGTATCAGAGACAACCGCGAACTTCGTGCCTAGGTATAACGCCACCGCCGAAGGTCTGAGCGACTTTCTCGGTGAAGTGTCCTCGATACTGGAGGAGGTGGGGATGACGATCATGTCAGCCAAAGAAGAGACGGGCACAGGCAAGACTTGGGTAACCTTGGTGAGCTCGAATGTGCCTCGTTCTGGCATCGAAAGCTCAGAACGAAGGCGAACTCGGACGCCACGGATGTAGCCTTGATGGCGACTGATTATACGCCAATCGAGTTAACCTACATTCGAAGTGTTGTCAGTACAGCTCTGTTACCGTCGCATACCTACGTCAAGCTGACGAAGCAGATTGACAACATTATCACTTCCTATCCCGCCAATTCAGTCGGCTCGACAAGAGCACTAGCCTTGACGAGTGAGCTGAAATCCACATTCTCCAAGCAACAAGCGGAATTGGTCCTCGCATCCTGCGTTTCCCGAGGATGGCTCAAGCGATCAAAGTCAGCTCGCCTCCATTTTCACCTTCATCCGAGCTGACAATCAGGCGCGGGCGATATAGTCTAGCACTGAGATCCTTGATGGAGCTCGAAGGGTACTTGAAGGAGCAGTACGACGACTATATCTACACCTGCCACCGATGTTCTAAGATCGTCCTCACTGTGAGTCAACATTTCCTTGCTTCGACCTGTCTGCACGCGAGCGCGGCTGACCGTCGTCGTAGGGTAGCAAATGCACGGCTGACCGATGTAAGCCTCTCCCCATGTGGATCTGCCCCGAGCCCGGGCTGACTCTCCAGGCGAGGCGCACATTCACGAGTCATGCTTGAATGCCTACAAGCGACATCGAGGGAACGTCTGTCCCAAATGCTCCATTTCGTTCGTGCCATCACCATTGGGCGAAAAAGCTGTCAGCAGGGAGTCTGATCATTTCCGCAATGACCAGAGGAGGAAGCGTGGTCGTCCATCGCGGGCTGCACAGCAAGAGGAGGATGACGAGGACGAGGACGAGGATCTGGATGACGGGCTTGAGGATGAAATCGAGGAGGAAGAAGGGCAATTGAGCCAAAGTCAATCTCGATCGCAGTCGCAGCAAGCAGAGGGATCTCAAAGAAGTAGGAACACCAGGACCCGTAATGGCGTGAGTATCCCAGACTTCCTCCCTGATAGCCAGCCTGACGAACTCATAGCCAACGTGGAACACCGAGTCTGCGCCGCGCACGCGCAAAAGTCGCGTCTCTGGCACACAGTACGACGAATAGAATGTCGACGTCAACGGCAGGATTGTAAGAAACACGACGCGACACGACCACCTCATGACATTCTAATACCATGCATTCGTAAAAAGGTCGTTACAGTACGTCACAGATCATGCTAATCCCAAAAGGTGTAATGAGTGGTCTCTCTACCTCTATCTTCTCTGACACATCGTCGACTCCGGGAAACCCAGAAGACAGAAATCAATGAGTGATGGCTCTGCCTCTCCCCGGCCGAGCCCTAGCCCGACCCCTGCTACCCCGAAAGATGTCTCTGATGCCCAAATCCCGTCTGACCACACCTCCTTCTTGAACCTCGCTCGCCTCGATCTGCTCACTGCCCGACTCGCTGGTCGGCGGTTGAGTCGATGGACCAGCCTGCTGGACCAAGCCGAGCGCTGACAAGCTAGGATTGTTGGAGCCCACTGGTGAAGTTCTCGGACCAGGACTCCTCCCTCGCCTCGCCTCTTCGAAGTCGACCGGCGGCTGAAGATTGGTAGTGGCTCTAACTGGGTTATTGATGGTCGCAGCCCGTGGTCGACCGGTCCCTCGCCCTCGAATTACCGACATACTGCCAGTCCTGCTCCGTGCGACTTGATGCGGCCCGAACCCTTCGATCTCGATGAGGTGGGGATCGGACGCTGATCGTGCCAGCCCACGGGGAGAGGGTGGTACAGTGCGAGGAAGAGGCGTAGGCAGGGGGTGAGTCCGAGCTGCCGTCTGGTCTTCCGGAGACGACAAGGGCTGGATCAGGCGGGGGAACATGGGGGTGGAAGCGGACGAAGCGGTCTTGCGTATCGATCCGAAGTGGCCGGTGGACGGAGTAGGTGGCTGGGAACTCCGGACCGTCATCATTCGCCTGATATGGTCAGCGTCGTCACACCCTTACAGAGGAACAGCGGCTCACTTGGAGTACTTGCTGGAGATTTTGGCTGTCTCGCTGAGTCGCTCGTACGATTGCTGCGCGCTCGGCCCGGCGGACTGAGGTCCCGAGCGTAGGTTACCAAACGATGAAGTGGACGAATGACCTGTGCGCGGCAATTGAGGACGAGGTCGTGGAGGGGTAAGTATCGTGGTCGGCGGAGGGAAGTCTCGCTCATCTGGCGGCGTGAGGAGCGGTTCGGCTTCGGGCTGTCCAGGTCAGTACGTGAAAGGCGGTGGTGACTGACCTGACATTCGGATAGAAACTCACATTGCTACCACATTGGACCCAAGATTGGAAGAACTCCTTCAAGTGAAGGCAGAACATGGCGAGCTTGCGAGGTCGTTGGCGATGGCAGGCAATGAGTGGGAACGATGCGTAGTGTTTGACGTGAATGTGGATAGATGGAACTCGAAAAAAAGTTGACACTGCTTATATGCAGCGCGTTTGCCACACACAAGCCATCAAGTTGACTAACCCGTCAGCAACGAACAATACAGGAGTACCATCGGACCTGGCGAGAAGTTGAGAAGTATCGAGTGGGGTCAGGTGGTGTGGGCGATGCTCTCACTAGCCCCAGCTGCCCGTACTGCGGATCGTGCCAAAGTTTACACATCCCTACGGCAGTTCCCCCGGCTGACCTCACGTAAAGAGGAGTAGGAGGGACGTCGTAAAATTCTGTGAACTCACGTACACTCCACACAGCTGGACTTCCGGTTCCTCGCCGTTGGCCTTATTGTTCTCGTCGGTTGATCGGGACGAGCGATAGTCACCGACGACACACCGCCATCACGAAGGTACCACAGTACTCGTACGCTCTTTTGTCTGAAGATTCCTTCCGTTGTCCACCCCACCTTCTAGTCTTCCTTCTCCGTCTGCTTCTTTGAATAAGCTATGCTGAGTTGACCGGACTAAGGAAACAAAACGAAGAGAGAACGAACAGAAGGGTGATGGGGTGGTGGTGACCTTTTTGCGACCCGAGGCAAAGAAGGGCATCAGCTTAGCGTCGGCCTCGATCGTTTAAATAACAGGTACTGTAACTAAGTCGAGGGACCGGCGTTGGGTCGACAAAGGAGGTCTTTGTCCTTTTCAAGTCCCCCACTTTCGTTCGTGAAAAAGGGCGGGCTAGGCTCTGACGACGGAGTCCTTGTCATCGTTCACCAACGCCATCGATGGAGGCCAAGGCGAATAGATAGGGCGACCGAGCGACCCAAAATTGTGATGTGCAACGACAACGGAGGGGACAGAGGGGGCGTCCAACTAGCGCCGTTTTTCGCCATCTCTCGCATCATCATAAAGGACATCCGACTCAACCTTCTCGGAGATGGTCACCCGCCTTTCGGCGTCGTTGCGAGGCACACACGTGTAGAAAGTGCTGGGCGCAGCAGGGGCGCTCAGGCTCATTGTGTGCGTTTGTGTGGGATCCGGGACGGTGAGAATCTCCCGGACAGGAAAGGAGGCGGCGAGTAAGCACGAAAAGATGGCGGTGAGCCCTTTCGAGACGATGAGAAGTTGGCAAAACTTCCGGTTCGGCCGTTCCCACCGTCCAGGACCGTTCCTGCTGTCTTTCGATCGGGCGGTGACGCTTACCTAAATGATGTCAAAAATCCCTCCCCCCCTCTCTTCTGTGAGTAATCACTGCCTTCTTCTGCCCTGCTGGTCCAAGCGCATCAAGCCTCGTTTTTCTGGTCGGACCTGAAACGGGGTCAATCCTGCCTTTATTGGTTTCTACATCGCGCGGTCAAGGGTGGAAAGCAGACTGGGGTGGTCTTCATTTGTACTTGGCTGCTGGTGCTAGCTCGTTTACAGCTGCAACCGGTACGGTACGCTACTCGTACTCTGCTCCTACATAAATGCTGGTGCAGACGCCACCCCTCTCCGCCTCATTCGGTGGAATTGATTCCGTCGAGTGCCACAATGAGATCAACACGAGCTAGTAGTGATTCTGAACCTACACCGCCAGACACCCTCGCAGTGTTGAGACATTCATAGCATCATATCCCGCATCTGACCGCTCTCGATCGCAAGAAGATAGGATCAAGCGAGAAGCACCGTGCTACCAGCTCGAAGTAACGCACGACCTAGCTACCTTGTTCCGTTGAACGCGTGTCGATTTGGCCGCACGTGTGCTAGTACCCGGTTCGCTGCCTCGCGCTCGTTGGTTGTCGCGTTAGCTGTGCTGTGTACCAAATCGAGAGGGCCGTCATAGGTGCAAGGGAATCGGACCGACAGTGAGCCATCATGTGAGTCACTGAGGCCGTGAAGTAAATGTGGACGTTGCTCGTTGTGCCGGGAAGGTGTTATTGTGCGCGCTGATTCGCAGGAACTACGTTCAATTGGAGAAGCTGGGTGAGGGGACGTACGCGACGGTATATAAGGTGGGCTCTTCAGCCCCTGCTTGTCAGAGACACGCGGGATGCCGGTGTCATGCGTACAGGTGGACCCACACGGCTCAGTCAGCTAACACATTGCAGGGACGGTCACGTACCACCTCCGAGATCGTCGCGCTCAAGGAGATTCATCTTGATGCGGAGGAGGGAACGCCCAGTACCGCTATTCGTGAGATCAGTCTCATGAAAGGTTGGTTCGGTCTTCCCAACATCACCCGACGAGTCGGCGCTGATCACCACAGAGCTCAAACACGTCAATATCGTCCGACTGCATGACGTGATTCATACCGAATCCAAGCTGGTGCTCATCTTCGAAGTGTGTTACCTATGGCATATTGGGGCGTCGGTCAGCTGACAGCGACAGTTCTGCGAGCAGGATCTCAAGAAGTACATGGACACGTATGGAGACCGCGGAGCACTGGACCTAGTCACAGCCAGAAACTTCACATGGCAGCTGCTGAACGTGAGTAGTATGGTCCGGCATTCAAAGTCTGTCTGACGACTGGCAGGGAATTGCATTTTGTCACGAGAACAGGGTGTTGCACCGCGATCTCAAGCCGCAGAACTTGCTCATCAACCGAAGAGGGGAGCTCAAGATTGGTGATTTCGGTTTGGCGCGAGCGTTCGGTGTACCCGTCAACACGTTCAGTAACGAGGTGAGTTCCATAACTGGGACTTCAAAGGCTTCCACTGATCGCTCAGGTTGTAACGCTGTGGTACCGAGCTCCGGACGTCTTGCTAGGGTCACGGACGTATAGCACTAGCATCGACCTATGGAGTGTCGGTTGCATGTGGGTGACTTTCTGTCAAAGCGTTGACGCAGATGGCTGATTCCCTCAGCTTTGCCGAGATGATCACCGGGTACCCCTTGTTCCGAGGGCGGGACAACAACGACCAGCTCATTCAGATCATGAAGATTGTTGGAACGCCAAGCGAGGCGACTTTGCAACAGATCAAGCTGAACTCGGTGAGTCGGATGTCGCGTCAGTATAATTGGTTTTTGGCTTCCTGCTGACTCGTTCCAGCCCGAAATTCAGCTCAAAGCGCCATTGGCCAAGCATCCCAAACAGCCTTTGCAGGTCATCGTTCCCAAAGCTCCTCGTGACGGTGAGCATAGCGATTTGAGTACGAAGATACTTCGGCTCACACATATAGCAATCAATCTCCTCGAGAATCTGCTGCAATTCGAGCCGAACCGCAGATACGATGCCAACGGCGCTCTCCGCCATCCATACTTCACATCAGCACCCATCGCCCCTCCTACGATGCCCGCTTCCTCTTCCTCGTCGGCCGCCTCGTCGCTAGCTCTCCCACCACGTGTCGCTGCTCGAGCTTCGCAAGCTTCCGCTGCGGTCCAAGCGCAACAGCAACTGCATGCTCAAGCACAGGCGCAGGCTCAAGCCCAATTGTTAGCACAGCAGCAACAGCAACAGCAGCAACAACAATACATGATGCAGCAACAACAGCAACAACAGGCCGCTGGGCACTATGGTGCGTATTCTGAATCGTCGGTACAGAAAATTGCTGACCCTGCAGATCCCGCGTACATGCAGGCTGCAGCCCAGGCGCAAGCGCAACAGGCCCATCAGATGCAGATGGCACAGGCTCAAGCCCAGCGTCAAGCCGACCCTAACGTGCGCTCATTCTCACAACCGTCGTCTAATAAGGACCGAAGCGCTGACCCGATAGGCCCAGCAATACTACATGAATCCCGAAGGCCGATACTAGAGCGTTTCGTTGCACCACATGACCTCACAGACTCAGACACTGGACCACGAAAGAACTTATAAACCAAGAGTGCAGTCATTTGTAGCGAATGCAATCGTTATACATGATACAGTAGAGATAACCTCGACACCCTCAAATCTATAATGCGGTACCACGCTCGAAGCTGGCTTGGATTCTTGACTGTCAACACACGCTAACAGCGGGCAGTAGGGACGCAACGCACTCTGATGTGTATTTGTCGAAGTATCGAGCGACCTTCTTGTTGAAGACCTTGTTGCGCTCATTGATATACGTGACTGGCTCGTCGCTGTCGTCCTTGTCCTTTCTCTTCTTCTTGCCAATGCTATGACTAGGTCAGTACTCGCGTCTGAGCACTGGGCAGACGAGACATACCTGTTGTTGATTTTAGACGTGACGCGATCGATGGCTTCTTCACTAGGCTTGTTGTCGCCATATGACAGCGTGTCTGCTCCTCTGTACAGATCCTCACTGGCTGAAAGACCCTTGTTGCTAGGTCCAGCGACGGCGAGCGATTGACTCGTAGCTCCAACGGGAACGAGCGTGCCGGGAGCCAAACCAAGAGCAGCCTCTTTCGCCCGTTCGTACTGGAGTAAATCGGGTTTCGTCGTCCTGATATTCCGGTTGTACCTCTTGAAAGCATCATCGCTCGCATCTGCCGATATCAGCGCCAGGATCCGTGGACGGATGAGTTCCTTGACCTACTGTGGAAATGCGAATCGGACCTCTCCTTTTGTTCATCAAGCTTCTTCTGCCAACGCTCATTCTCTTCAATACTCCATTCCCAATTCTTCTTACGCTCCATGTCCACCCCCGACTCGTCCGCCTCGGCCTTGAGCCGTAATGTTTGCGCGAGTTTACGTTGTTTCTCCAAACGAGCCAATTCTTTCGCTGTCACTCGGGACTTCTGATGGTCGGCAATAAGGTCGCGGCGGTTGGCGGCTGTTGATTGGTTCTGTCACATGTCAGCCCGGTCCATCCTACAATCCGTATGACTCGGGCCCTATCACGACGCCGACAGACTAAGCGCGGATGGCTCGGAAGTCGCGGGGAAGGCACAAGCGGACAAGCGGCGAGAGCTGACATACCATCCTATTTCGAAGCTCTTTCATCTTGGCCATCCTCTCCGCCATGGACAACTTGCCATCCCCAGACACCTCAGCTTCTCCCTCTACCTCCTGACCCATCTCCTCTGCCTCGTCGTCCACTGCCTCCTCCTCGGCATCTTCCTCGGTAACCGTCGGGACGGCAGCAGCACTATCGTCGGTCGCGTCGCTTTCCGCCGTCTTGTCCGACCGAACCGACCTGGACCTAGTCGATTTCGGAGCTGGCGAAGCCGATGGAGCTGCAGAACGCTGGCCGCGTGCTTTGGCGGGCATTGTCTTGCAGGTCGCAAGGTCGATGGAGGGAAAGAGGGAGAGAACTGCTTGATGTACAGGAAGGGGGCGAGGGTGAAGACAACAGTGGCGAGTTGCCTTACGTAAAATTGCTGACCACGTGTCTCATCTCCAGAGCCGATCTAGGCGGATGAGGGGTCAAAGGGTTGACAGTGTATGTTGTGGTATGTTGTGCTGACATCGACGTTGATTTACGAGTATGCATCGATTGCAGATCGAAAGGGGGTCGTTGACGACTCGCTGCGTACGGTATAACAACCCCTGCTGTCAGACAACACTGATGATACACGTTCACTACACAGCGAACAATGGCTTATTGCACAGCGTTCCCGTTTCTCTTCGACTTAGTTGGCTGTGATCTGGAGACGATCGTGAAGGCTCTGGACGAAGGGCAGATCACTAGCGTGTCGTTAGTCAGGGAATACATCAGTGAGTAGTATGATCTCCTATTTGCGGTCGGTAGCTCAGCTTTCACCAGACCGGATTCACGCAGACAATCATGCCGGGCTGGAATTGAGAGCCGTCACGCAGCTCGTGCCGGAGGAACAGCGTCAGTCCACTTCCTCCGTGGCTATGTACAACTAGCTCCGGATGTCCCCTCACGGTCATAGTCCTGGCGACTGCGGCCAGAATGGACGCAACAAGGGGTATCAACCGACTGAGCCTCTTGCATGGCATTCCGATATTGCTCAAGCCAGTTCACGCAGAGGTTGCTTGGTCAATCGGGTCGACATACTGACGGTGCAGGGACTCGATTGCGACCGGGCCCGAGCTCCATCTGGACACGACGGCGGGTACACCGGCATTGAGTGAGCTTGATCTCCATCTCCCGTCATTCCATACCGTTGACCAGATAGCCAACTCCCGACCGAAACAAAATGCACCTCTCGTTGATCGCCTCGTTGAAGCAGGTCTGATCGGTAAGCGCATTTGACCTCTAATATCGGGATACAGTGCTGACTATTGCCAACAGTGTTGGGCAAAGGCAGTGTGAAGATCTTGAGCGGGTGGTATCACCCAGGTATGCCAGGCGGATGGTCACCGGTGGGCGGTCAAGTCAGATCTGCCTATGGCCCTGAGCACGAAGTCTCGGGAAGCAGTACAGGGTGTGCGGTGGGGATCTCCGCTGGCATGTGTCCCATCGCCATTGGAGTCGAATCCAATGGAAGTATCGTGCGTGACATGACACAGCCACAAGCCTTGTCGATCAGCCCGAGTTGACCCTCAGACTGCTCCGGCAGACCGCGCTGGTATCTTGGGGTTCAAGCCAACCCACGGGCTCTTCAGTAGTGGTGAGAGCATAGTCCCGATCAAGTACGTCTACAACATCTACGGTGTCGCTCATCTGAGGGTGCTCGCCGGCTCGTCTGACCTTGATTTAGTCACGACTTTGATACCCCTGGTCCGATGGGCAAATCGGCTTTCGATATCGCGGCTCTCCTCGACGTCTTGGTCGAGGGTCCGACATCTTACCTCAGGGACTTGGAGCGGGACATGCACGAGTCCCAACCTCTTGCTATTGGTGTCTCCAACCTCTCCAGATTTGACACGATCGACGCAGAAGGAGTGGAGCTCTACAACAAGGCGGCCAGCCTCTTGGGCCACAAGGTCGTCAAAGATACCGGGATCTACATCGATGGTCATGTCGAGATCGAATCCGATGAAGACCAAGGGGTTGCTCAGATGTACAAGATTCACATGAAGGAGGATTGGGTCCGGTATCTCGATGGATGCGAAGGGGATATGCGGACGCTCGGTGATATTGTTGCGTGGCATGACAACCATCAGGTGGGTCGAGCACCGGCCTGACACGGGCATAGTCGTATCGTTGCTGATTCTGTGACTCAATAGACCGAATGTTTCCACCCCGATTTGCCTGGACAGCAGTGCCTAGTGGATGGTCTTCAGTATGATGCCACTACCGACGCAGCGAAAGTTGAGCCTGCCATCAAGGCTGCGCAGCGTGTCACGGCAGCATTGAAGCAAGTCTTCGCCGACAAGAAACTGGATGCAATCGTGTTCCCTTACGAGAATGCCTCTCACTTGTCGAGTGCGAGCGGATTCCCCGCGGTATGTAATCCATGCTCACCTACTGCCTCAATTGGCACGTCTCATTGACGGGCAGGTATCGGTACCGTGCGGTATGAGGAGTAACGGACGACCATTCGGAGTCGTCTTCATCGCTCCTTTTGGTCAAGACAGTGATCTGCTTCGGGTCATGTGAGTATAATTCTTCTATCCGACGACAAGCTTGGCAGGTCACTGACGGACAGTCGCCACTGCGAACGAGTCCTGCCACCTCGACCCGTCCCGAACAGGCAGATTGTCGAAGATATGATGGAGGAAGACTTGCTTTCCAAGGAACCGAAACTCGAGATTGTTGCCTGACCCGTCGTCGACGTCTAATTGAATAGCTCATGGATTCAAATTCTGCTCTTGACATGAATTGTGTATACAATACCGTCAGCAGCCACCAAATCCTCACCAGGGTGATCATGAAAAGCATGTCGTCTGCTAGCTTCGCAAGCTTGTTTAGTCGACTATGAGGATGCATTGTAAAGCTGAGACAATCTAAGTGTATGTGTTCATATGCGAAGCCTAGGAATCAAATTGTTGTTCTATCTATTCCGATTCGGTTCCACAACCTCTCAAGCAGAGCAGGCCCCTCGCATCACCAGTCCGGACTGATATCCTCAACATACTCCATATCCCATTCCTCGTCACTACGCTCCGCATCTGCCGAATCTGACGCTCCCGCTTCTTCATCGTCCGTATCGGCCCAAAATCCAAAGCCGTCGTCGTGATAGCAGACTTGCGGGTCGTCGATCGATTGAGGCGAATCAGGTGGCGGGGCAACGTAGTCTTGGTCGATGAGGAGAGGGCTGTCGATCGAGCTGATACCTGAATGGTGCATCAGCGTGACCCAGCATAGAAGCACTGCATCAGACTTACCAATGGCGACACCACCTTCGTCGCTGGTCTTCGCTTTCGTCCTCAGTAAAATCCCCGCACGCTTGTTCCTGATCTTGTTGGGCATGCCGTACAGCATCGTCCCGTAAACTCCAAGCTCGCTGACGACTTCGACCCGCCGCGGATCCTCACCGCCCTTGACGAGATGGTTGTATACGCCTTGAGGTGGCTGGATAAGCTCCATGAGCACGTACCGCTCCCATGGACATCGGCCGTTCGATAGTGTCTGGCTGGACAGCTGGTCGAGGAGTGGCGGGATGTCTGTCCGGTAGATATTGTTTCCTCCTCCTTCCCGTTGAGGCTTCATGACGAATCGTTCCGGCTCCGTCATAGCCAGCGCCAGGCCTTCCTGTCCCATCTCGTTATCGTCCAGTGGCCACATGTCGACCCAGGTGCTTCTGATCAATTTACACCAGATTTCGTCGAGGTATCCCCGACCTGCGCCGAAGCCTGTATCGGGTCGATCCGAACCGAGGAGGAAGCCTTCCAGGACTCCCGGCTCAGTAAGGACTTGTTGAACCTTCTTGGCACCGGCGAGCTGAAGTGCGAATGTTGGGCAGACGAATGCTTTCGACTTCTCCATAAGGACTCGGATGCGGAACTCTTCGCGCTCTTCGCCGTATTCTTCTGGTGTGTAGCCGGCTCGGAAGTAGACGACGGCGACTTCGACATCACATGCCTCGCCGTGTTCGGGCGCCTTGATGTATAACAAGTCCTGGCCGCGACGGACACCAAGGCCTTTCTGCTTGATTCCCAATTGCGCGAAGGTACGACGCTCCACCCGGATCTGATATCTGCACGGTCGTCAGGTCCACGACAGGGAGCACTTTCCGCGAGAAAGAACTCACTTGTGAAGCAGAATGAACTCGATGGCCTTCTGGTCGAAGACATTCCGCTCGCCCTCTTGCACCACAAACAAGATGACCGGACTTTTCCGGCCCACCTCCTCGCAGTATTGGAAGTGAGCGTCCGCAAGAGAGGCGGCAATGGCCGAAGCAGATTCGGGTTCGGCGTAGTTCGCACTGTCGCGTAAAAGAGGATGAGACTTCCAGTATCCGCGTGTCGCCAGTCCAAGATGTCTCAGAGGGTCAGCGTACTCGTCGCCCATTCCCTCGTCGATCATGATACATACCGGTGCAGGTTGACGGCCTTCTCCGAGAGACCGCCGAAGGAGGAAGCGATCGTGTTGAATTCGACCTGCTTGATCTGCAATGGCTTGCCAGGCTCGGTTTGATGCAGCAGATAATCTGACCTGAAGATGCCGAGCGCTCGTTTCTGGATTGGTCAGCACTTCATCGCCTCGAAGAGGTGAAGAAGCTTACCGAGTTAGGCCACCGCTTGACTTGGTGATAGTAGTAGTACAGCCAATTCTGCCATGGGTCCACATGGTTCACACTCCCCTCAAATACCTTGCACAAGAATTCTTCGTCCATCGCAATTCGCATATACAGTGAGTTGAGGATCGGTTGAAGCGTTTGGGCGAGCCGAAAAAGCTGACGAGGAAATGGCGTAGGGAAGAGCGATAGGGGGGCATGAGAGACGAGTGCGCGTTTGTACGATTCGGCAGGGACGATGACGAAGCCATTGCTCATTGACCAAGCGACGACTTTCTCGTGCAGCTTACGGAGCTGGTCATCATTGACGTTCGGAGGCCATTGCGGTAAAGCCGTGACGGTGCATTGCTCGAACTGACCATTGGCGCCGACGACTTCATCGACCAATTCGTCCGCTCTGAGCTTGTTGTGATGGTCATGCGCCTCGGCTCGAGCAGCATAGTTCTCCTCGATGACCTTCCTTCTGGCGGCCTTTTCCTCGGCGCTCAATTTCGGTCGATTTGCCCGCTGGGCTTCCCTCGATTTGGTCTTCTGTGATTTCCCCTTTTGCGCCTCCTTGACATCCGCCAAAGCCTTGTCCCCCGTCTCCATGGTTTTACCAAGAGTTTCCCGACTGCGGTCGACTTTGCGTACCTCTAGCTGATTGGTTCGGGATGCCTCCGATCTTGTCTTCTGCGTTGTCGTAGCGTTACGAGCCAGCTCCTTGAGGGCGGCAGTGTCTTTCATCCTGCTTGGACCTTGTTGCACGTCCGACGACTTGTCCGTGGTGACTGGCTCGTTATCGCGCTTGGAGGGATGACCAGTGCCTAGAGTAGTCGAGGCTGCCTCGTTCGAGGTCGAGGGCTTATCGTGAGGTTTGGTCGTGGCCGTTGATGTTTGCGCGTTCTTGTCGTCTGATGACCTGTCTGGCGCCACCTTCTTCAGAAGCCCTTTCATGCCAATTATTTGCGACCGACAATGATAATCTCTTGTAGAGACGGTGGTCCTAGAGCTGTCAACAGAGGGCTAAAGGGTTGAGACAGACCTGATCCCAACGATGATTCATCAAGTCGTGATCGCTCTCGGAACACGTGGCAAAGGACGGGGACCCCACAAGGCACGAAGTATTCAGCCAAGATTTTGCCCGTCCGAACAGTGTTGATTCGTCACCCACACGTGCATAACAGCTAGGATGGCTCAGCTCAAAGAGAAGAAGGTAGAAAAGCAGGTCGCCACAGGAGGAGACGACCTGGACGACGGCCTCGAGCTCGATCCTGATCTTCTCGCATCGGACGATGACGAGGGCGATGACGAGGTAGACCCGGATGCCGACATTGGCGATGAGGAGACGAGACCAGAAGTTGATGAGGATGATGAGTCTGGTGCGGAGGTCGGCGAGAAGCGGAAACGAGATGAAGACGGTGATGTTGATGAGGAGGAGCTGAAGGCAGAGAAGCGTAGACGGAAAAAGGAGAAATTCAAGGAACGCAAAGCAAAGGTGGGTATCTCTATCTTGTCTTCGACTTGGCTGACTGACCGATCTAGAAGCAAGCTGCTTCTGACCCACTGGCCTCGACACCGGCTACCCATCTCAAATCCGCCCAATTCACTTCACTCTTGCTCGCTTCAATACGAGAGACCTTCCCCGCCGCCACACCAATGGAGATTGATGATCTCCTCATACCCGAAGACCGTATACTGCAACCTCCTCAATTCGCTGCACCGGAAAACAACCCCAAGGCGATATTTGCAGCGGGGAAGAAACGTATAGAAGGCTTGGTGAAGAGCTCGAAGGGAAGTGATAATGGTACACCCAGGGTGATCATGCTGTGTCTTTCTGGATTGAGGTGTGCGGATGTGGTCCGGGATCTGCGGAGCATCAAGGGCAAGGGAGAGGTAGCCAAGGTGCGTCCTGGTCAAGCATAACCCAGTGGAGCCACCCTCACTGACGTGATCAGCTCTTTGCCAAGCACATGAAAGTGCAGGATCAGGTCCGATATCTGCAGGCTACACGGATATCGATCGCTGTCGGCACGCCTGCACGGGTCGCCAAGCTAATCACCGAGGGTGAGCAGTCTACTCCGTCCTCTGCTCCGACACTGACTTTGCAGACGCCTTGATCGTCAACAAGGACACGATGGTCTTGCTGGACATCGGTCATCGTGATAGCAGTGAGTACCACTCACTCGCCAAAGTCAAGCTGACAAGGCCAGAAACGCGGACGTTGTTGACCATGCCCGAGGCAAGAACGGAGCTCTGGAAGTCGGTGTTCTCGGGAGAGGTGCGGAAGCGTCTGCTCGTTGCCGGGGCACATATCGGAGCTGTATAATCATGCACTTGTAGTCTGACACCATTGACGGCCGAACAGTCCTGAAGGCGAGTGAACGACGCAGGACGAGGCAAGAGCACTAGCGCTACATAGTTATGTTATACTGAACAACGTACAGGCACCCCTCAGACTCTACCTCAGGCAGCAACACCCTCCCAACCCCAGATCTGCCTGCCGAGCGCGTGACCGCATCCGGAACGATGGGCTGCGTCCATACCGCCTCTGCCATCCACCCTCTCCCCTGGCTCGGCTCCACGCCTCGCCGGCCCATCACAGTCCGGTACCGTGCACAGCACACATGACGCGGGGCGGGAATGGTCATTTGCGTATTCTTCCGCCCTGGCCACTGCGTCGAAGTAAGGGGCAAGGTAGTCTCTCGCTTCCTCGGGGACGACCTCGATTAATCCCTCGGTCGGATCATGCGGGTTGATCTTGTGTGAACTGATCTCCTCGGGCGTGGGGTAACGGAGAAGGCGAATGTCCATTGGTGGTCTTGTCCTGACGGGCGCTGGTGCGCTCTTGCCTTTGCCCTTATTGCCAGTGGCCGGTTTGACAGTCCCGCCCGACAGTTCCTGGATCCGCCATTCGTCGGCTTTACGCAGAGCTCGCTCGTATCGCTCGGCGATGTGGCCCGCCCACCCGAGCACTTTTCCCAGCCCATCTCTCCAGCCAGAATGGAATTCATCTTCCCATTCCAGCACGCGCTTGCTCGACACTCCGTGCGCCTCACCACCGATGCTTAGTGATTTCAGGGTCGGAAGAGGAGGTAAGACGAGGTACAGCTTGTCCTGAGGCGGGAGCGGGACAGACGGTCGTAGGGCAGTACTGGCGGTTTGCCGACTACGCAGCGGTCGGTCCCGAAGGGAGATGGTGGAATGTCCGGCTGATCGATGACCACGTCGTGAACGAGCGATAGCAATCTGCCTCTCCCTCTCTTCTGCTCGAGCAGCCGCTTCACGAGCTTCCGCTGCTTCCTCATCCTCGCTGTCGTCGCTCGCTCCGCCATTGCCGCTCGTGCCCCTTCGCTGAGCATCAGCAGCCGCCAGTCGATCCGCTTCTGCCTCTGCTATCCGAGTTCTCTCCGCCACTTCCCAAGCGGCAATGCGCCTCTCCCTATCCTTGCCCCTTGCCAAGCAAGCGGACACGCACATCCCACCGAGCTCTTTGCACAGTTCCGCTCCCTTGTCTTTCGCCATGAACCCAAACAAGTTGACTCGGTCCAGCACCAGGTGTTCGAGGTTGACGTAGTTCTTGAGCAGCGTCGTGAGCACGGCATCGAGTCGAACATTCGTGGTCGAGATATCGAGGTATCGCAACGAGGGGAATAGTCCGCCTACTCCGCCCGGTCCGACCAAGACAAATGCCAAGTCACGACTCGGCACACGGAATCGCAAGTGAGTCAAATTGGAAGCGACGGCCGAAACGCCAAAGCGGGCGATACACTTGATGTCAAAAAAGACGATAGGCTGAGCAAATGACTTGGGTTTCGAGTAGCCCATCTTCTCGGAGATATAGGGAAAGGGTCCGTGACCCGAGTACCCCTTGGCGACAGCCTCATCTGCCGAGGTAGGCGGTGTAGACTGATCGGTCGCAGCTTGTACGGAAGACTCATCCGAGTCGTTCAGTGAGAGGTCGACCATGCTGTTGTTGAGACTGGTAGCTTGGCTGTTGACGGCGCTAGTTGCCAGGCTCTGAATCGCAGTAGGCGGGGCGGTATGGCGAGGGGGCGGATCCTGAACTATGGAAAAGTGAGTAAAGGATGAGATAGCAGGCCAGTGCCTGTAGAGCGACTCGATGGCAGTGTCAAAGTACGAGCCTGACGCATTTGTCAGCTTGCTGTGAGCCGCCTCGATGAGTTGTTCTGCTCACCTTTGAGGAACTGGTAGTATGTAGCTTGCTCCACATAGGGCCGAAATCGCATCTCCATCCTCTGTATATCCAGTCTGGGGTCCTCAAACATCTCCTCGAGATGCTCTGGGGCGAAGTTGGTCCCGATATTCAGCATGAGCACTCGCAGGTCAGGCAGACAGCGTAAAACACTAATTCGTCAGCATGTGCGGCCGCAGGCTCTCTGGGAAGTGGTCCTACTTGTTCAAGATGTCGGCATCGCCCTTCCATGTCTCCTACCACTCATTAGCCAATCGGATACCCTGGTGGAACGCTAGAAGTGGGCTTGATGTAGCTCACCATGCTGAACGTTCGGGTCGCATGTGGACCGCCATCTTTCCGCTTGCCCTTCATCTCTTTCATCTTGTTCCACATTGGCATCATTTGTCTCGGGCTACGAGCGACCACATGCTTCCACAGATACCCTCTCGAGATGGGGTGGTCCGGAAAGACTCTCGATAGAGCGAGCGCCGTCGACTGAAGATCTTGAGGCGGGACATGGTGGAGAAAAGTGTCGAAAAGCTCAGGCGGCAGTCGCAGGATAGGTGCTAGTTCCTCCCTGGGGCTGGCGCCGGTGGATACGGCGCTCGATGTGCTCAGACGGCGACGAGATGGACCGGACTCGGCATTGTCCATGGTCGTTTGACGGAGATAGATTGAATACTGGCCAGGACACGACCTTCCAAATCTGACTTATCCCGCACGAGATCCAGGTTATTTACCCGAGATGGAGGTGGCAAATGACGACGCCCATCACCAGGTCTGGACTTCCTCATTCCCGTCTCTTCCACCTGTACTCGCCTGTCGGAGTCATGATGAGGCGGTTCCGAGGTCAGACTGGATTCTGCTCTATACCGAGGCCATGCATGCAGATCTGCAGTCGTGCTCGCAATGACTCCCCCAGAAACGCACCTATCGGCGCAGAAGTATCGCTCCGATTTCTGACTAGAGTACGTACTACGTAATGGGCTTGTCTCTCCCACCAGCAGATCAGATCCCATCTCTCGTTCTGAGAACCCCTTTCTCTTCATCTCATCTCCAGACAAACCCGATAACACTCCGATTGACATAAGACACCTGCATAGACCGTTCATGAGCAAGTAGATTCGGGCGATACTTGGCTATCGCCATCGCATGACCGGAAACACGGCGGGGCGTAAACAATCATTCAAACGTCATGCCGACTGAATCCGCCATTCCACCTCCGACTCCGCCTTCTCAGGCTCAGAATTTCCCATCTCCGAATGCTGGGATCCTCAAATGCTCCCTCTGCGGCGCTGGTGGATTGTCATCCGCTCCTCAAAGGAGTAATGAAGGGGTGGTGCTCTTGCATGACCCGATAGAGAGGATATGCGGCGGATGTGTACGGGCACAGGATATCAGGAGGAGGATGGACGGGGCTGTCTCAGAGGAGGGCGATCACTTCGCTCTCGGTCTCGGGCTGAGGGGGATGAGAATCAGAGAAGAGAGCGTAGAGAGCTCGACGACGGTGGAAAGCGAGAAGACGGATGGGTCATCTTCAGGAGAGGACACAGTCGGAACGAGAGTGGAGCCTATCGCTATCGCTCAACCGCCCACTTCTTCATCGACCACACCAGTCCAGGCTCAGTCGCTACCGCCGGAGCTTGCTCGCCACTGGTCCACTTCGACTCCGTCCCGAGCCGTGACCCCGCGCAGGGAAGAGACCGTGGAGCCAGAAGTGGAGGTGGAGGAAGACGTGGTGCCGAACCCGTTACTGGATATCTGCCGATCCCGCATCGACAGCTCAGGCAAGGGCGCATTGTACCCAGGTTCGATCTTCAAGGGCACCCAAACCAGCGGAAGGAGTGCATATGAGGTGGAAGTGAGGGTGGTTGTAAGTTGAAACTCTCATGAGTGCATAATGCCTTCCGCTTATCAAGCAGGACGTGAACATTGGGGAATCGAGCGTCTCGGGTTACTTGACCATCGCTCATCTCACCGACGCCCATCCGCAACTCACGACATTCTTCACCGGGGAGATCATCGGACCGAAATACGGCTTTATCACCGGCCCACGCTTTGGCGCGACGGAGCATGACGATATGAGGCATTGGGGCCGATTCGAGCAATTCCGTCGCCCATCCACTCGAGGCGATATGCTCCGTCCTGAGCTATTTTTCCGGGACCCATTACCCGATCGCAATCGGGGTGAGACGAGGGCTAAAGATCGTGATTTCCTGTTTCTACGGATCAAGGAGAAGTTCTTGGTGCCGGACCATAAAGTCAAGGATATCTCGGGTGCCAGCTTTGCCGGTGTGTATCGCGGGCCCGTAAGAAGCTCGCACGGATGCTGATGTGACAGGCTTCTACTATGCGATGATTGATTTCTCACCCAATCTGCATCAGCCGCAGATTGAAGCACCGCTCCTATCGCCCACGTCACCTCGAACGCCTGCGATGTCGCCGCCACCTCTCGGTCGACGAAGGAGCTCGACAGAGAACGCGATGCAAAGGCGAGCGTCGATGAGTGATTATAGGACTGCTCAAGCTCGAGTCAACAAGGTCCAGCCGGTCAAAGAGGCGGTCCCTACTGAAGCGACCATTCGAGGGGTGAGTGCCCTTGGTTAGCTCCTGTAACCTTCGATGCTGACGTTTCTCAGTACTACTTCCACTCGCTCAATCAAGAGCCCTTCCAAGAGCTGTTCCTGACACATGTGCCGACACGCAGCTCGAGCACTTTCGAGATGCGATAAGAGCGTAGCAGAGGGAGGCCGAGGGGAGCGCTCGGAGAGAGCGCATATATTGATTTGCTGGAAGCTGCAGTGATCAGGTTGTATCGGATGTTGTCAAGCCATACAGAGATAATCTGGTGGTTCCCCTTAGCACGGAGTGAGGAACTCTGACGATGTATAACTATAGAGACTGGACAAGGTGGAGCATCGAGACGGGATCAAACGCGTTCTAAGATCAGTCGCGTCATGTCGAGCGAGATGACCTCTCACCTGTTGTCGATTTCCTTTCCTTGCTTAGACCGTTTCAAAATGGCGACATTCGGTGCGAAGCCAGCTGCTCAAGCTGTAGACCCAAAGCTACAACCATGGGTCGAGAAATAGTCAGTCATGATCACACCGACATCGGCTTGTACTGACCATCCAAGCCGACCAAAGACGATCGACGATGTGTCCTCTCAGGACAACACTGTCAACGTCTTAAGGAAGGCATTGGCTTCCACGAATGTATGTCCCAGCTACTCTTAGCCCGATAATATAAGGTGTACATGCCAGCTGATCTTGTCCAGCTGCCGCATATGCTGTTCTACGGTCCTCCAGGAACAGGTAAAACGAGTACGATCCTTGCTCTAGCTAGACAGCTCTTCGGGTAGGCTTCAGGACTCTTTTCGATCACCGACAAAGGTCTAAAGCTGACTAGTGTGAAGTCCTGACCTATTCCGCTCACGAGTGCTCGAATTGAACGCCTCGGACGAACGTGGTATCTCGGTGGTCAGGGAGAAAATCAAGACGTTCGCTCGTGAAACACCTAGACACGCCGGAGCCTCGTCGTAAGCCATTCTCTCTCCACCTCGCGTTCTGTCGAGCGAGCTGATGTGCGGATGTAGAGATGGCAAAACGTACCCTTGTCCGCCTTACAAGCTGATCATCCTGGACGAAGCCGATTCGATGACTCAAGATGCCCAATCAGCATTAAGACGAATCATGGAGACGTACTCGAGGATAACGCGATTCTGTCTCGTCTGCAACTATGTCACCAGGTCAGCTGCCCTGAGATCGTGCTAGCTGGGGAGTTCCAGCTGATCATGGCAGGATCATCGAACCTCTAGCTTCGCGTTGCTCGAAGTTCCGTTTCAGACCGCTGGCACAGGGCAGCAGTCAGGCGAGGATCGAGATGATCGCTGGAGCCGAGGGTGTCCAAGCGGATGACGGAGTGAGCACTTTGACTCTCGGGGAGATCACGAGTGTGGAAGGCTTACCAGTCAGGTCCTGCACCTGATCCTGGAACTGGCGAATGGTGATCTGAGAAAAGCGATCACGTACCTCCAGACGGCACAGCGGTTACATGGACCTACAAAACCGCCAACACCAATATCAGCCATGTCCAGTTAGCTCGCCTGGCCAGATCCTCTCGGGCGCAATGAGCTGATATTCTCAGTACACGAGATCTCGGGTGTGGTACCCGGAGAAACGATCACTGGTCTTTTATCCGTGATCGGTGTCGATGAGGGGGGAGTCAATCCGAGTCTGGCTTGTGGAGGATTCGAGGCGGTGAGAAGCGCGGTCAAGAAGGTTGGCAGGGAGGGCTGGAGTGCAGGACAGGTTTTGGAGCAGGTGCGTTTGGTTTCTTCCCTTCTCGAACCCTCAAGTGCTGACCAGTCCTCCAGCTCCACGACGCAATGATACCGATGGCAACGATACCGGCCATGCCTAAAGCTTACGCCGCCCTAGCGATAGCCGAGTGCGATAAGGCATTATGTGAAGGAGGCGATGAAGAACTACAATTGCTGGAGTGTTGTTTGAGATTGAAGGAAGCGATGGCCAAGGCATAGTAGTGACAGGTGTGTTTTATCCCTCGACAATGATTCCTGCGGGGTTCATGCTTTGCTGAACGTCTAGTGTAATCATCGATCATCTGGGCATTTGGATGTATCACATTTTCGCATCATCTCTTCTTCCATCTTGCTCTGCCCGATCCTGCACGACGCGCAAGTGTTGCTGAACGAGATCCCATCACAACGACAGGTGACTGATCGAGTCTCGCCTGACAAGCGGGCCCTCGATCGGTAATAGCGGCTCGTGTCTGACACATTAGCGATACTCAATCAGACATCAGATTCACCTGGGCAACAACATCGATTCGACGAAAGTGGAGTAACTGCTCGGTACGCCACGATACGAATTTTCGTCGGAACTGCAACTCGGTTCTCGAGAGTGAGGAGGAGTGATTCGGACCGGTTTCGAATGATGAACTTCGCTGTCGACTCGTTTGAGTATCGCCTCGTCCGTCAAGTCCTCATCTCGCCGTTCTACGGGAGCAGTGAGAGGCTCAGATCTGGTCTCGATGCTTGGGTAAGGTAAGGTTGTGGGTACAGACAGGCTGGTCAAGGACGACTGGAACAGTTTCGTCGGACTGAGACGTGGATGTGGTACTGATTCGCCATACGGAACTACCGCGTGTGAAGTGGAAATGGGTATTGAATCGCCATATGACGGTCCCGCTTGCTGGACGATCAGAGGCGGTTTGGGCTCAGGCGGACGTTGATACGCCGGATTGAGCGGGAAGGGGACTTTGACGCAAGATGGTGATCGTGCGATTCGAGGTCTCGAGGGGGCGGAAAGTGGGTAATGGGCGATTTTGGGTCGTGGGGACGGGACCGACCCAGCGAGGTGCGCAACCTGCTTTTGGGTTGCACCCTGCTCGTCGCTTGCGCGGAGCTGAATAGGCGATCCGTGGTCAGATTGGGCGGAAGGCCGTGGTGAGGGAGGTAGAGTCGTGGTGGACGAGATCGAGGTGAGCGAGTTACCTACTAGCGGTAGTTTCATCGTTGCAAGCGAAGAAGACGGGCGCTAGAAGCGTTTCTGAAGTGAATGGGGGGAAAGGGGAAGAGGAAGGTGACATACACAGAAGAATGAGGATAGGAAGATCAAGACAGCTTAGAGAAGGGGAAGACTCTGCTCCAACACGCTCGGAGAGGTGGGGCGTCATCATGACGAAAAGTCGATACTCCGACTGTCAGCGCCTCTTTCCTCGAATCACAAAGGATAATCGAGGGTGGAGCGAGACCGCCGGACCCTAAGGCGAGAACGGCGGAGCTAAGGATCAATGGAAGCTTCCAAAGGCCCACGGTGGAGCCGAGATTGAATGGTGCGGTACTTTGGCGTTACACCCCAGAACGTGTCTGGTGGAACAGAAGGAAAGAGATGTGTGCGCACCTTCGAAAGTCAGCTTCTTTCGGCGAGTTCGGCGGGACACGAGGCCGGTGTAAGCGACGTCGGGCCATTCTCATCGTTGATTATAAGGTATATAACGGAGGCGCGAGTATGCTTCCATCCTCTATCGCGCACTCACACTCAAACTGCTCATCACTACCTATCCAAATCAAGCCAGTCAGCTAAGATGTCCGACACCGTCAACGTGAGTCTCATCATTCCCAGTATCCACGTCCTTCTTCAACCTTGGGTACCGCATCATGGGCTGACCTATCACAGGTCCTCGTCAACAACTGCGACAACAGCGGTACCGGCGGTGCCTGCAGCTCCTGCGGCCACAACGGGTGAGTAACCGATTGCTTGGTAGCGTCCTCCAAACCCCTTCTTCCTCCCTTTGGCCTCTCGATCAGTAGTGCCCGTCCAATCCGGTTTAGACTGACTTCTACAGGTGCTCGTGCAGCTGTTAAGCCTCGAGGCCGATAGTCGAGAGACTCTAAACCTCAAGCCCTCCCCCTTTTGATCTACCCCACCCCAAGCGTTTTGACGCCACTTTCATTCTTCGATCAATCTACTTGGTAAAAGGTTGTACTTAAAGGCAATATCGTCTCATGCATCTCGCTTCCTCTTTACATAACTTACATGCCTGAGTGGATCTGATTTTCGGAGATGGCTACTCGGGGCCGAAAGGGCTTGTCCGACGCTGATGATCCGAGCCGGCGGTCTACACACACACAGAGGCACGGGAGTACTAGAATCAACATTCCACTCTTAGCCTACTGCTTGACCTTCAAGCTCCTCTGCCCTCTTGGGCTGTTCATCGATCGACTGTTGACGGCCGGAGCATGCTCTACCCAGACAGAAGCGTGGCTGATGTGGACCACATCAATCTCCGACGCCCAAACTGCTTCGGGGTTCGGAATATGCGATCGGACACACGTCGGCAGTGAACATATCACCTGTCCAAGCGAGGTGGATCACGCGACCATCAAGCAAGGTGGGGAACATGCATACCGTAGCGGATTCGGAGTCGGACCAGCAGGCTTCTTTCTCCTGTCTTCTGATGTTTCAGTCTGACCAACGTCATGTCGTGATTGCCCCTCGGGACAGAGATATAAAGCCAGGACAGGCTAACTTGTGTTCGTCTTCCCATCGGTCTTCAGCGTTTGTCAACCACTTGAGCTCTATCCTCGTTTTCTTCGTCTCCCACTCACCTCTCGTCGTCAATACCATCTCAAATCTGTCTCCAAATGGCGGCCCTCCCTGCCCTCGGTATCATCAACGCCGGTGTCGGAATTGGCGGTATCATCGTGAGTCCTTCACAGCGACGAGCAAGGGCCGTTTGGCTGATATACTGATAGAGCGACCTCACCCATCAGCAGCCTGAAGGTACCGCGCCGATGGAGGTGAGTTCTATGGTAGTCTAGCATCAGCGTCAGAGGAGCACCGCCACTGACGCTACGCGTGAGTAGATGACTCCCCAGACTGGCAACTTTGGACAGACTTCGTACGGAGGAGGTCAGCCGCCGGCTGATGATGGAGGATGCTGTGATGCCCTGTGAGTAGGATGGTTGTTTGGCTGGCTACCCACTTTCAGGCTGCTCGATAGGACTGTTCAGCTGATCGGACAGTACCGGATGTTTCTCGAATTGTTGAGGCGCTTTAAGATGTCTATTGTACCGAGTGTTTTGGGGCGATGTGAATGGTACCTTGAGCACTGCACCGTGGACACATACAGCTTTGTCGTTCTCCTGGTGGCGGGAGAAGCTTGAAAATCTAGACATAGTTCAGCGTTCGATCAACGCTCGGATCGTGTGGCACATGGGCGTGAAGTGCACGGACCTCTTCCTTTCGGTTCAATGAAAGCGAGTAACCCAATCTAAGACATTGTTTTGATGGACCAGATCTTCACTGTGGTCGTGCACGATAGACATGTGCCTCTGCTCTCACGAGCCAAGTGACTCGAAATAGCCATGCGGATCGAACGACACACGTCTTTTGTGTATGCAATCGAAAGCTGGGCGAGAAGCTGTTCCCGTTGTTGGCGGAATCGGGTCCAGGAGCAAATCGCTATCTCTTCAATCGCACTGCCATCAGTGCCCTACAATATAAGTAGGGCGTAGGCTATCTTTCTCACCGTTCATCTTATCCATTTGTGACTTCATACCCAACAATAGCCATTAGCTCGTGACATTCCCCAACTCTGGGTCACTTACGCCAAACGTCTAATCAGTCATCCCTCTCCTGTTGGTTCCTTCGCCGCTCAACCTTCGCATAGCTATTCTGGGCTCCTGGCTCAACCCCGAGTCCGCCACCTCGCCTCTTGTATCCACAGTCTGATTCAGCTTCCGCCAGATCGTGCTCGTTATGGCCGCCTTGCTCGGACCCATCCTCAACGCCGGCGCCGCCGTCGCGACCATAGCAGTAAGTGTCTGTCCCACCCTCCCTTCGGAAGTGATCGCCTTCTTGATCATGAAGAAAGCGTCCAATCAGGAGAAACCGGTCGAGCAGCCTCCTGAGACTACACCCCCCATGGAGGTGAGTCAAGCGGACAGTTCAGCTAAGCGTGTCCCTTGTCAGCGCTGATGCATCCCCAGACGACACCACAGAGTGGCGACTTCGCGCAGACCGGCGGAGCGGGTGCCGACGCAGCCCCAGCCGATGATGGAGGGTGCTGTGATTGGTTGTGAGTGGCTGCCGCTTCGAATCTGACGGCTGTCTCGTCAAGGCCTGATGGGTTCAGTTGTCAGTGTCTCGCGGGGTGTTGAGACTGTCAACGCTGGATTCCGGGGAGCAGAGTGGGTGTGATGTAGTCGACGGTCGGCGAACCGATTGGAGACAGTAGAGCTTCGGGGCTTATATAGACATGAGTCACTTCTATCGCCTTTTTAATTTTGTGACGGGTATCATCGAGCGTCTCGGGACATCGAGCTGAGCTGTCAGCTGTCGGCAGTAGCCCTCAGCACGGTATTGCCGCATCCTCTTGCGCCATTTGCTTCGCCACGTTCCGAGGGTACTGTAAGTTATCGTAACCCTCGAGGCAAAGGTCGAGGCAAGTGGGGGCGTCAGCACACACAAACACACCTTTCAAGTTCGTCAACACCATTTTGCTTCTGACACTCGTTCCTCGGCGCCTATTGTTCAACTTACTGTGAGAAGAAGGTGTTCTGGACCTTCTAATTCCCATTTCAGAAGTAGGTAAGCCCGCCGGGTGGGGTCGGTGAGATAAGACCGACAGGATATAAGAAGGGTCGATTCGCCCTGCTTGAGCCATTTCCTCATTCCCAAGAATCTCACCACTTTCCATTTGATCGTCTTCATCACTTCATTCAAGTTTCAACATGTCCAACACTTCCATCGTACGTCTCGTCCTGATGGCTGGTTGAACCATTACTGATCAATCAGGTTCTCGTTAACGAGTGCAACAACGCCGGCGCCGGCGGATCTTGCTCGTCCTGCGGCTCCAGCGCGTGAGTCCGCCTCGACGGTCACCGGATGCTCGAAGAGGACGACTGACCGGTCAGCTGCGGTTGTGGCTCGGCTTGCCAGTGTTGAGCAGCACGCCAACCCTTCGCTCCCTTCGGGTCGAGCATCGCATCCATACCTTTGCGTTCGGTTCGCTAGTTAGTGCTTGATGAGTATTGTACGGTAGGAGGTGTTCCGGAGGTTAAGGATGTATCGAGAGGTTTTTGATCACTCGCGTGCGAACGGTCCGCTTGCATCTTGCATTCGTATCATGAAGGTTGACTTCGATGACGAAGCAGTATAGACGAGAACGATCTAGGCGCATTCTGTTGTCAGCCAATGCCGCCTTGGGTGACTTACGTGCAGCTCTAGGTAGTGACCGGGTGACGAGACTGAGTCTCTGGACAGTTTAAACACAAGTCCATCTAAGCAATATCAGCATATTGCGAGGGGGTATCATGACGTTGAAGCGAACCTGGTAATCGCGATGGCTCTTTGAGCCTGAGAAGCACTTCGAACAGCGGGAAAGCGTTTAAGGCAGCGGTCGCGAGACGGAGGCCTTGGTCAACAAGCCATAATCCAGCTTGGATCTGTTCATCAGCTTTGATCATCAGCACAAGAACGTGAAGGTCCCGCCTGACCAGGGCGAACAGCGCAGCGTAGGTCAGTACAGTCGGGAAGAGGAAGGCAGAGACCGTGAATAGAAGGGTACCAAGGAAGAGCTGATCGACGTCGTAGGCGTATGAGTCGGTTCGTTGGCGGAGCACGTTCCATTTCTTCCCTATACCTCCATCAATAGGGCTCGCTTGAAAGCACGGAGTGACCTGAGACTTACCCCTGAACAGATTCCATAGACCGCCAAGACTTGCGAGCTGCCATCGGACAAGATGTAGGGTGACGGTATGGCATAGTCGAAGATGAAGGGTGATCAGGGCAATCGTATCGCGCAAGACGGCGAGGAAGAGGCTAAGTCCGCCGTATCCCGTTACCCTCAGAAGGCGAAACGCGAACCGAGCGTGCATCACCAGATGCGGCGTGAGCCAATCTGACAAGCTCAGCGAGAATGAGACTGGGAGTGAGACATCAAGAAGGACTTACTGCTCCATGCGCTGATGATGGTGGTGAAGGTGATCCGGAAGAATCTACTCAGTGATGTATTGAGCTTGAGACCGACTGGCCAATCGTCCAGCCAAGCCAGGGCACAGACAACATCTTCAACAAGGTAGCTCTGCCGTTCAGCTGCGTACCGTTCCCATCTGCACGAGATAGCTGACCTGGAAGCACGATGGCATTGTCCGAGCGAGGTACGGAATGGCGAGCTCAACCAACTCTCTCGCGCAATATCCCAATACGAGGTCATTCTGCTTCATCAGCTGATAACCTGAGGATGCACGGTATTACATACCAAGATGAGCCAGACGGTATTCCAGAACTTGACGTATCGGACACTCCGGACCCCCAGCGAGACAGCCGGGTCGTGAAGGGTGTCTCGAAACTCGGACGGACCATCGAGAAGCTGTCTGGACCGTAAAGCAAGCTGCTGTACTGTAGGGTGTCAGACAACGTCATCGGAGAGTCATAGTGGTTGCTCACGCGTTGCGCTGTAGGCCTGCAGATCTATGCCGGATATGCTGAACGTCGACACCATGAACACTGGTCGCAAGACCAAAGCGAGAGGGTAGATGATCGCGCTGGCGAGCCACACGCTTCCGGCATGAACTCGCTTGAAGTGGGTCCAATCGTGACGCGATGTCGATGCCCCCATCTGATCAAGCTCCCGCTGTGCAGCACGGACTCTGTTGAGCTGCGCAGGTAGTCAGCGGGAGAGTGTCGAGGCTAATCCTGGGATGCAAGGTACTGACCATTTGCAAGATCCGCGTCATGCCTGGACTATTTGACCCAGCTGCTCCGACGCCGTAGCTGTCCTGCTTTTCGAGATGCGATGAGCGCTGATCGCCGGTGGGTCGACCGCAAGTGAGGTAGCGAAGCCTGACGGGGTCTGGCGGGTCGAACAGGATCAAGCTCGCCGGTGGACTGGCAGTCAGCAAAGCCCTGACATTAGTGAGGTGTGTGGAAGCGACTTACGATATATCGACTGGCCGAGTGCGAGAGACGATAAAGCGCAGACCAGATGTCTCGCGAGTGTCGGAGTCCGTTGACCTTGCTCGACCTATGGCCTCCAACGCCAATTGCTTCGTTGCCCTGTCGGCCATCTGACAGTCAGCGTCATCGCGGCTCGGTAGACGCTTTACTCACCCATTCCTCTACGATGCCCACTACCACCACTACATCCTCCTCTCTCCATCCCACCACCACACCTTCGTCCCTTCTGAGCCCAGTTGTCGGCCAGAAGACCTTGGAGGTCATGGAGGGCTTCTTGTTAGTGTCGTCATAAAGGGCAAACTGCACGACACAGAATAACCCGGCCGTGGATTACCGAAGGGACATGAGGGGGGCGAAATTAACTTTAACCACCCCTCGTAATCTGATAACGGTCACCGCCCCGCACAAGACCCAGCAATTCCCATCGACCCTCTGTATCTTGTTCATTTGCCCTTCTCACTTGTTGCCACGGATTCGCCGAGATCCGACAGGCAGCCATGTCGAGCCCACCACCCGATGTGATTGAGTATCAACTCTCAAACATCTCGGTCTTACAATCTATGTACCCCTCCCCTTCGGAACTCGACGTCGTCCCTTCCTCCCTGCCGATTCTGAAAGCACTCCAATCAACTCCTCCCGGCCCATTCAGATCCACAGACGACCGAATAGAGCTTATTCACACGACGACAATCGATCAAGGCACCTACGAAATCGCTATTACTCTCCCGCTCCATAGGGCTCGAGTCGAGTTATCTCTCCGCCAACCGAGCTGGCTCACGCGGTCCGAATGGGAGTCTGTCAGAATACTAGAACCATCAATCGATGAAGAATTGGTAGTGGAACATTTGGTTCAGGCCCAAGAAACGATACGACAGCGTATAGAGCAGTTACCGAAACACGCACCCGGGGACGTGAAACCCGATATCACCTCGCACTCCTCAGGGGGGCAACCTTCGAAAAGCTGTTTGGAGAGGGTCTGGTTTTGGTTCCCATCTCTTTCGTCAAAGGAGAAACGTAAGGATTTAGTGGAGTATGCGGAGGAACACCTCTTGAGCGGGTTCTTATTGGCAGGTACGTCTTTGTAGCCGAGCTTGGGGGCCGAAAAGGCGACTGGCGGGCTTGAGGAAGTGCTGATAAGGACAGGCAAACCAGGATTGCTATGTGTAGAAGGGTGCGGAAAAGAGATTGACAGATACATGTCCCGTATCAAATCAGAGAGCTGGTCAGATATCCCATCTTATCAAAAGAAGGTACGACCAACCCTCCAATCCCGCTGAGTCGCCCAGCGAGACCAGGCTTATCAGCTCGTGTAGGTGACTGAACGCCTTCGCCGCCCGCTTGAACAGCATCAGCGCTGTTTTCAAACCATGGTCGATATCACAGATCAGATCTCAAAGTATGGGCAGTACAACCATAGAGGCGAGATGGGCGAGGTCAAGCGTTTGATGGACGCTTGGGGCGTAGGTGACGACTTTTCCGCCGTCGTCATGAACTCCTCGTAGCGGAGCAGTTCCAAGGACAGTGTGAGTAGAAGACTCGCCAGTCCGTCCTGTGTGGGGAATCCCCATGTGTAGGCAGACTATCAGCGCCACGGTGACACGCAGCGACTTGTAGGCCGGTGTAGATAGTCAATACGCGGGCATGCATGCAAGAAAGACAACAGCACGATGAGAAGAGGGTATGTTTCACGAGTACCACCATCTCGCCGAGATCGGGGTACCTCAAAAGACCAAATGCTCGAGAGTGATGCTATCGCGACGGACATCCTTGGCTGGTGCACTGCCATCTCTCATCCCCTCACTTCGTCTGTCAATACTTCCTCCTTCCCCTTCCTTGTGCACACCGCCGGGGAATCCTTGTCCACACCAGCGAGCATCAACTCGGTGGATTTGGCGAGTCGCCTGGAGCCCGCCTATGCACATCGTCTTTCCTCTGCCCTGGTCGCCCATCGTCTTCTCGCTAGAACCGTCTCCCAGCACCTGGCGGTGGCGGTCCCCGGTTCGGTGCGCCGGGTGCACTACGTGCCATCCTCGGATCGCGGGGGTCAAAGCCATTAGGAGGCGGACGGTTAGACGGATGACCATTGACAGGCGGACGCATCTGTGGTGGAGCGCCACCTCGAGGATCCGAACGGAATGCGCCGGGTGGTGGGCCCTGCATGGGAGGTTGACCGCGCATAGTCGATGCTGGGCCGGTACGATATGCTTGTGCGAGGTTGGAGGCGGAAGCTGGACCGCGAGGTGGGGGAGCGGTCGAGGCGATACCTGGGCCAATAGGTCGAGGGCTCGATGTGCCGTTACCGTTGGCTCGCTGGATAGGACCTGGGTTGGGACGTGTCGAAGCGGGTCCGGAAGCGGTCGCAGCGGGAGGTAATGACGCAGCGGCCTTCTTCTCGGCAGCTTGCAAGATCTGGTCACTGGGTGGATCAGCCATTGTCCCAAAGTCGGCCGGCCGCTTTGAGGCACGCGGGGTCTGCTCCCATGCTGTGGTTGAACTCACTCTAGCAGATTGAGGCAAGCACAGCAGACGACCCATTCCACACAGTCCTCGTTTCCCTCGCCGAGCGTCTGCCAGACCTCCTTCTCGTCGTTGCTCCTTCCAGTGATGGTGATTCTCGTTCCTCCACCCTTTTCTGGCGGGTTCTTGGCAATTTTGCCAAACTACGACACCTAGTCAGTGCCATCTCTCACTGGACATCCGCCCCCCAATGGCGGGACTCACCTCTATTCGCTTAGGCGGGATCTGATGTCCGGCATACTTGAAGTAGAACATTGTCCAGAACTCCGCATTAGGATTAGGTTTCGAGATTTGGTAGAGCGGCGTGTCGTCCTGATTGACGATCTTGTAAATGGGGCTCATGACTCCAGTATTTTCGATGGTCCATCGTAGGTCACGGCTGGCCTCACATCGAACGACATTGTTCTTGACTTGCTGTTTCGAGATGGTGGGGACAGAAGAGGAGGAATTGCCATTGCGCTCCGGCGGGAAGAGCTTGGCGACGCACAGATCACCTTGGGGTGAAGGGGTGAGGAGGTAGTTGACGCGATTCTGGAACACAAGTCAGACCACGTAAACAACCTAAACCGGGAATCTGTCTCACTTCTTCTGTGTGTCTGGGCTGGTCAGTGGTGTTCAGCGTGCCAGGAGAAAGACGAGAAGGACTCACAGGAAGGTGTATAACACTTGGTTGGGCTGACCTACGTTGAGTTAGCTCAATGGCCTCGTCTCCCGCAGCATCTGGTTCCAAGCCATGTACGCACCATGCGGGGTGACGATCAACGTCGGCAGGTGATTTGGCATAGGCGCATGGTGGGGCGAGGTGAAGCTGGCTATTGTCAGCAGCTCCTCGACGAGGGAGAACCCGTTTGACGTACACAGTATAAATGGCTGCATTGTCCGAAGCCATGATCCAATTGCAGGCAGTTGATGGATCGCGAGGATTGATCGACGCGTTTTGGATAGTTTAGAGTGATGTAAGGGAGGGTGGTGTTGACGAAGGAAGGTGCAGTGAGGGGCGACACGTCAACAGCGAGATCGAGGTCAAAGGTACGAGCGCAAGCGCGAGAAGGGGGGGTGTCGTTAAGTTGCGATATCGAAGGTGTATTTTGGGTGGAGGAGGTTTGAGAGCAGCAGAAAGTCGTTTCATCAGCATTCGGTTCGAACGAAGTAGAAGAAGCAATGGGATAGATATTCCGTAGAGTCGCAGTCAGGGAAAACAGTGTAAACACGGGGGTTTTGAAGGAAGGGAAGAGGAGGGATGGGCACGACCCAAGCAACGGAGACTCACCAGACATGATGAATGCAGGGCGTGTCGTTGGGAAAGATGCGCGCTCCCGCTTGGTCCTCCTTCTCTCTCCTCGTGACTGACTTCTTCCTTCTCTCTCCTTTCGCTCGTGTCTTCAGAACAAGAACCGAGATCGAGGTAACAGGATCGTTGAAGTTGAGATGTCGACTAGGTAGGTAGGTAGAAAAAGGCTCCGAAGGCGATGGAATACCTAGTCACTTCTTGGACCTGGAACTGTAACCCGACGGCAAATGCGAAAATGCGCGATAAACAAACAGCGATCGTGTGATAGACCGTGGGTATCGAGGTGGTGGTGCTGGTGTTGACGTTCAAAGTGTCGATTGTTTCGGTAGCGCGAGACTTCCTTTAATACGCGAGGGGGTGTAGAAGGGGGGTCATAAGGTCAATCAATGCTTGGCTTGATTGGAAGTACCGCAAGCTCGAATGACGGTGGCCCCGGTGTGAGTGGCTGTGTTCGAGTGATGTCTCGGCAAAGAAAGTATTTAGAAGAGAGTCGTATGCAGGTTGTATGTAGGTTGTGATTGACTGCGGGAGTTGCCAGTGCAGCGTTAATACTTAACAGGGCTTTTACCGTTTTATTGGACGACGCGTCTAAAGAGCAATCGCCTTGAAAGCCAGAGCCAGCAGCCAGGTCCAGGTCCAGACTAATCCTGCCAAGACTCTCGAGATCGACCCCGGAATCCCCTTGTCTCGTGACTACCTCGGTCACCTATGCATCTATCAATAATGCAGTGCTTTGACCATAGGTGTCTGCCGTAACATATCTCACGACAGCGCATGCATCGAGCTCCACTCAGAAGTTGCATGGGCAACAGGTATCCCCTTCTGAACTGACGCGTCTCGCTAAGATGCAAGCGGGTCAAAGCGGTGCGTCCCGTGGAGAAACCAGCACCGAGAAGGTGGCGTTCTTCTAGAATTTCATTCTGGTGTCAACATGATTTGAGCTAAAGAAGCAAGTCTGCATAGGGTGGATCCAGCCAGCATGCACGATCATTGCAACAAATCTATACATGCACATGCAAAACGCTAAGTCCTGACGTCCTCGGCGGCATCCTGCCATGAACCCGAACTACCACTGTTGGCCTGACTGCCGTCTGCCCTTACCACATCCTCCCTCTCGGGCTGATCATCATCGACGACGTAGCCAGGTGAAGCCCTCGCGTCAATACTTCTCCTAGCTTCCAAATCGCCCTCTGCGTCTCCTTCATCTTCTAGGAATTCATCGTGATACCTCAATGCGGTCGATTCGTTCAACCTCGCATCATCCTCTGCATCGCTCTCATCGCTCGGTCCATCGCCAAAGGCATCGTACAGCTCTTTCGTACCTGCTGCATTACCGCCCTGCCCACGACCGAGTTTACGCCTGCCCCGTTCGAGTAGACCCATCGGGACGTCGTCCGAGACCGGTGCGTAATCACCTCGAGCACCGCCTTGACCGTCATTGGCCAAGCCAAAGAGGTTGCGTCGTTTACTCCTTCTTCGGAGAAGGAAGAAGACCCCGGCACCAAGCCCGGAGAGGACGATGATACCGCCCGCACTGGCTAGCCAAGTCGAGTTGGACGCCAAATCTCCCACACCGCCGAGGAATCCAGGTTCTCCCAGCTCGTCATCCTCGTCGGATGGTGGAGTGGTTGGTTGAACAGTGTCGGCAGCGGTGGTGGTGGCCAGACCGGGCAAGTGAGATTCGCCAGTAGCGGAAGCGTGATCTTCGGGCAGGTGATCGGTCGGCTTGGGTTTCTGATTGATGACCGTGGTCGGGTCCGATCCAGTCTGCTCTTCGTCCGGCTCGCCTTGCTCGGCCGGCGCCCAAACTCGCGCCAGAGCTGGGTCGATAGCTTCTCCCCATAGTTGAAGTGCCCAAGCTACGAATCGGCCGCTTGTATCTGGGTTGACTGCGTCTTTGACAGTGATCGTCCAGGTGCCAACCGGGTTCTCATCCCTGATCGACTCAGCCACAGAACCCTTTATTCCTGTCCTTGACGACTTACCAGTGCTTGACGCTCATGAACTTCCAGCCCGGGAACCCGGTCGTGGCCTCGTCAAATCGCCTAGGCCGAGCCAAAACGCTTGTGATGCCATTAGGACTAGTGATCTCCGCCTCCACATCCCCTCGTCTCTGATGATCGATCCAGACTCGCACAGTGATGTGCTCGAGGCGTTCGAGATTGGCGTCATTGAGCATATCCTGCGCGACTTCGAATGTCGATTTGATGCCTTCAGCGGTGATGTAACTTCCGCTGACCGGGACGACAGGTCCCGGATTAGGGTCGGGCTCCTCGACTTCGCCTTGCTGGTCTTCCTGCCGGACTCGCATTGAATCGTTATCATCGTCCGGGATAGGCTCAGGACTGCTCGGTGCCTCATCAGTGGGGAGGAAGACGGCGGGAGAGTCGAACCAAGCTTGAGGCTTGACGAGATCCCAAGTCCTGGCTAGATCGACAAATCGCCCCGCATCGATACGACCGTATCCGTCTGATTGTCAGTCGTTGAACCACTCATGTGCGAGCACAGGTCAGCTTACACTTGTAGCTGTACTTGCGCTTGACGGCGGTCTCGGACCAGTCGGGGTCGTCAGGGTTGAAGTGGACCGAAGTGAGCACCGAGATGTGCTGCATATCGCGCCAGGTGAGCTCGGGCCTGATCGTCAGCGATGTGGCAGATACAGTCCTCACCAAAATGAATCTCACCTGACTCCTAGCGCGAGGGCGAACACGCCAACGGCAAGGGGAGCCGCAGCCGAAGTACCGCCGTGTGTGTGCGAGCACTTGTCCTTTCCGACGTCGGTTGTGTGCTAGAGGCTGTCAGCATGTGAAGTTCATAGAGGGGAATCTGAAGCTTACGATATGATCACCACTGCCCGAGCTTGGCGCGACCATCATCATGGCGGAGCAGAGTTCCGAGTAGTAAGGGTGCAATCCTTTGCGGTCGATCGCTCCGACAGTGATCGAGAAGATCGAGTTGGTATACCCATCGAAATTGCACTGATCATCCACCCCACCTCCATTACCAGCCGCAAAGACGAAAATCGATCCTTTCCCATCTCTGCCCTTCTGTACACCGTTGACCATAGCTTTCAAGATGATTCCTTCCGGAGCTTCCATAGATTTCCCATCATCAGGCGGACCCCAAGAACACGAGTAGATGTCGTTCAGCTGGTATCCATAATTCAAAGCGGCAGCTTCGTCGGCGTCTGAAATGGGTGCGGAGAGGATACGGATACCGGCGACTTTGGCGTTGTAGGCCACTCCTACTCCGCAGACATCGTTGGGGATAGCCGCGATTTCTCCAGCACATCGAGTTCCGTGTTGATCATCCGATAATCGTGGTTTGGGCAGTTCGGTATGGTCGTTAAAGTCGTATGAGCCCTCGGCGAACTGCTATTCAGCACATGATTCCCTCTCGTCTGAGGTGTCGAAAATGGGTGCACTCACGAAATTCTCTGCCAGATCATCACTCTCCATATCTAGCCCGTCGTCTATAATGCCAACCCGCACACCTGATCCAGTAACGCCCTCACTCCATAGACCCGTCACGTTCAACTCGACCTCCTTGAGCTCCTGGTTGATCAAGTGCCATTGCTGATTGAGCATCGGGTCGACCAGTCCAATCTCATTTTGAGCAAAGAGGAACTCGGTATCGTCCCGTCCATAAAGGTGTTGAGGTCGGTCTAAAGAGTGGGGAGCGCGTTTGGACCGTTGTTTCAACGTCAGGGGAGTGAGAGACCGCCTGGACCCATCAGGCCGACTGAGTTGACTCCATTTCCGAACGACCGGGTCGGTCTGATGTAGGCCGCTACGACGGTAATGTTCGTGCTCGTGTGTCTGACCTGGTGTGCGCACGATCCAATGTCCAACTAGCTCGCCTAGCGGCTCGACTACCTCGACACCTAGCTGTTCCGCTATGCTCTGAGCATGTGCGAGGGAGGAAGAAGGTGAAAGTTCGAGCGTGTAGTATGCGTGTGTATCGTAGGACCGAGGTTGAGGTCGACGAGGAGCGCTACCGAGACATGGTGATGGTGTCGAAGCCAGAAGCAGAAGCGCGAGTAGAGTAGACGACAACATCGTCTTTCTCACCCTACGAGCCCGTTCGAGGACCGTGTTTTGGGGCTAGACAAAGGTGATGAGCAAGTGCACGTGATTGATGTACAGGTGGTCGATGGGACAGCTTGGCGAGGCGTGATTGATTCTGGTTCCGGAAAAAGGAGCGCGTCCGGGCCAGACTTTTGGGATGGTCTCGATAGCGGAGCGACAAGAGTCAAGTACGAGATTTGGACAGCTCAAAGCTGGCGATCTCGAGGCGAGCGGAGTGCTGCACCTATATTTCGTCTCTCGTGATGGGAATGCATGCTATAGGATATTTTCGGTTCAAGCTGGACCGACGCCCCGAGGCGGTGGGTGGCTTCGACGCCACGTTTCAAGCTCAGAGTGGAGGTGAGACGCGTCTTTGCCTGACATGTCACAGTCATCTAGCACCGCGCCGATGCTCGAGACATGACGAGTGAGCTGCCCAAGGCGGAGACAGGGCTACGGTTACTGTTGGCCCGGTATGCTACCGCGAACAGCAAACGACAGCCGCTCGTTGAGGCGGATGTGCGACTGCTCGCAGTTTCTTTGGTAGCTGGACAACCTCGCTCAACGCATTCACTCGCATACCTGATTCTGTCGAAAATCGCCAATGAGCCGTCCGAGCACGAGACACTACGTGATGCAGTCGTTACATATATCGAGTCGGTCTTTCTGCAAGATACTGAGGACGACATCGACCCGCTCAAGCTCGTCCCGTTCACTTCGCTCGTAGCTGCGCTCTTCCCGCTCGAACCAACTTCGGCCAAAACGCTCCTCGAATACCGATTGTCGATCTCAGCAGACGATAAAGCAGTAGATGATCCTCTTGCTGTACTGCTCGAAGCGGCCGAGCTTCCCTCGCCCCTCCAGCTGGCTGTGGCCGACATGCTCGCACAAGCCTCGGGCACGAAATTGGGACGAGACCTCGTCCGGTCAAGAGCTACCGAGTGGCTGAGGGGTGCGTCGGAAATCGGGAATAATGATGCCTTGGCAGCAGTATGTGCCGTGGCGCTGAGCAAGCTGGGTCAGGAGGTCATTCCTGGTCAGGAAGGGGTCGGGGAGGAGGAAGTGATGGGTTTGTGCGATAAGATGGTCTCGGCACTCAAGGCTAGTGGGGAACCAACGGCGGCGACAATGACTTCGGTTGAGGGGCTCGCGATCTTGTCTACTCGGTCCGCCGTCAAGCTCCGGCTCGCCAGCGATCAAGCCTCTCTCAAGGCTCTTATCGATCTTTGTCCGATCCCTCGGCCTAGAGGTGGATCACTCCCTATTACCCCTCGAGCGAGTATGGAGATCCCTATGGAGTACGTACCGGCCGACGCGGGTTTATGTTACGGTATAGCCACCATCTTCGTCAATCTTACCAGTCCAAAACCGATCTTATCAGCCGAAGACGAGCAAGTCGCGAAATTGCGTGCCATGGCTATATCTGGGAAACGCAATACGTCCGAGGTCGCGCAGGACGACCCGGCAGACGAGCCGGAATCAGTACGACAACGGGTCAAGGCGGTGTATACGGCTGAAGGTGTCAAGGCTTTGACGGGGTTGATCAGGGCGGAGAGCCGGACGGTGAAAGAGGGATTGGCTAAGTTGTGCTTGAACTTGGTCGAAAGCAAGGAGGATCGACTGGTCTTTGTTCGGGACGGAGGATTCAAGGTGCTCTCGACCCTCATACGGGATCTGACTCCAGCGGTATCAGCGACATCGAAGCCAAATGCTGCCAAAGTCAACGTCGCGGGTGCGGGGGCGTCAAACACTCGATCATTCCTTCATGTCGCCCAGGCTCTCGCCAAACTCGTGATCACTACTCCGCCGAACCTCCTCTTCCCGCCTCCGCTCACTACGACCTGTCTCGACGCCCTCACACCGCTCTATCACTGTTTGAGCGATCCCTCGTCCACCCTGCTACAACAATTCGAATCCCTAATGGCACTCACCAATCTCGCCTCGATCGAACCCTCCGTCGCTAGCCGGATCGTCGAGGCTACCATCACTCCCGACCAAAGTGCAAGTGGCATGTGGCGCGGGACTGGCCGGGACGATAAAGTTCGCGTACTGCACAAAGTCGAGGAATGCTTGATCAGCGACAACATCCTCGTCAGACGGGCGGCTAGCGAGTTGATATGTAATCTCGTTTCGTCACAGCGCGGTTTCGAGGAGTTCACGAACGAGCAAAGTGGACGAACGGAGTCGAGACTCAAGCTCTTGCTCATTCTTACCAACTCGGACGACCTGCCCACTCGCTTAGCGACGGGTGGGGCATTGGCGATCCTTACGGAATCCCCTCACGCCTGCGCTTGCTTATTGCGGGATCAAGACCGATCAGTCTGGACGCGAGTGCTCGGAATGTTCATCCCGCAGGACACCGATGAGGATGGCGCGAGTATACCGGTCATCTCTTCGGATGTACCGGACGAAGCATCCTTGCATCGAGCAGCGGTCATACTGCATAACCTGGTGGTATACATCGCGGGACTCGAAGAAGAAGAGGAACGGAGGAAGCAGTTCAAAAGGCTAAGACAGGACGAGGTTGAGTCAACTTTGACGGCCCTCCCCACGAAGCGTATAGACAGATCTGCCCTCGAGCCCGTGGTAGAGTGCTTGAAAGTGATCAAGAAGCATCGTTCATAAAGTACAATAGCCATTACACCCTTGTATGGATCTACGCACACCAGCTTGTAAAGAGGTGCCACACTCGGTAAACTCCGTGATTCCAGGCGGGGCGCGTGATTGTCTACCTTTTGCCGCCTAAGTTCGTAGATTGTTGCTTGATACTCGCATTGTTTTGTGGGTCATCCAGTAAAGATGGCAGCTCTAGCACAGTGAGTGTACTGGTAGGCTCTGTATACTCGCGTCGTCATGCTGATTTGGCAGAGCGCTTCCGGCTCCGGTCTACACGCCCGTCGTGGAGGAGCAAGACTCGACACCTCTGCCCGCTGGCCCCGTAGCTTCGTCCAGTATCCCGGCATACGGCTCGAGAAAAGGATGGAAGCCCAAGACAGCGGCCGACTACGGTGCAGGCGGCGCGTACCCCGAGGTATGTCGTGAAAATCTCTCGCCATGAAGCAGCAGCTGACATTTGCAGTGCCACGTCGCTCAGTACCCTCTGGATATGGGTCGGAAGAAGGTCAGTATAGAGCGTTTCAGTGGACTGTGTGCTGATGAATCAGCCTTCTGGCGCTGGAACTACTCTGGCTCTTCAGGTTGACCAGGATGGGACGGTGCGGTATGATGCTATCGCACAGCATGGGCGAGCGGCCGGTACGAGGGTGCAGTCGAGCTTCAAAGGTGAGCTCTCTACATGATTCCGTCCTAATTGCTGCGAAGCTGACTTGTCATAGACCTCGTTCCCCTCGCGAATCGTAGCGATGTGACGGAGCAGGACCGGGAGATGGAGCGTCCGGACGAGGATGCAGTCAGGTCAACAGCCGAGCGAACGCGATTGGCATTGGAGAAAATCACACACGGCAAGATCAAGGCTGCCCAGCCGAAACACGTTCCGAAGAGCAACAACGACGCATCGTATATCCGTTATACGCCAGCCAACAACGGTGGAGAAGAGGGTAAACAGAGGATCATCAAAATGACTGAAGTGCAAGAAGATCCTCTCGAACCGCCACGATTCAAGCACAAGAAGATTCCTCGTGCGCCTGATGAGCCGCCTCCCCCTGTTCTTCAGTCGCCTCCTCGTGCTGTCACGGCTCAGGATCAGAAGGACTGGATGATCCCGCCTTCTATCTCGAATTGGAAGAACAACAAGGGTTATACCATCGCGCTCGACAAGCGTTTAGCAGCCGATGGTCGTGGTCTACAAGATGTGGGTCTCGACCGATGTGTCCGTCAGAGACAGGTATGCTGACGATCAGGTCCACATCAACGACAACTTTGCCAAGTTCTCAGAAGCGCTTTACGTCGCAGATCGACATGCCCGAGAGGAAGTTAGGGCACGAGCGCAGATGCAACAGCTTTTGGCGCAGAAGGAGAAGGCGCAAAAGGAGGAAAATCTACGTCTACTCGCTCAGCGTGCCCGAGAGGAACGTTCAGGTATCACACCGTCGGTCACCGGTGCTTCGGAAGCAGGAGGCTCAGGCAGGGCACCTGCTCCGATCGGGATGGGTCTTGGAGGCTATGGATCCGACAGTGACGAGAGTGAAGAGGATGAGGCAAGTGACGAAGACGAAGATGCTATCCGGGAGAGGGAGCAGGTGCGAGCGGAGAAGAGGCGAGAGCGGGAGAAGGAGATGAGGATGAGCAACATGGGTACCGAGATGAGGGCCAAGGTGCTGGCAAAGTGAGTTCTCCCCTCTTCGATCTGATATCGTTGAACCTGGACGGCCGCTGACGTTTGCAGGGAGCAGAACCGAGACATCTCCGAGAAGATCGCTTTGGGTCTGGCCAAGCCTTCTGCCTCAAAGGAGACGCTGCTCGATTCCCGTCTGTTCAACCGAGAATCGTACTCGACCGGTCACGGCGCCGACGACTCTTATAACCTTTACGACCGACCGCTATTTTCTGGCTCTTCAGCCGCTGCCGCCATCTACAAGGCCAAAGGCAACGATGTCGGTAATGATGAAGCATACGGCGGTGGTACCGAAACTGGTATCCGTGCAGAGATGGAAAAGGACCGATTTGCTCTGGGCAACGCTACGCGCGGTTTCGAAGGTGCCGAGTCCAGCGAGGTGCGAGATGGGCCTGTGCAATTCGAGAAGGACGTGGTCATCTCGTTGGACGGTACATCAGATCCCTTCGGTACGGAACAGTTCTTGAACGCGGTCAAGAAGGGAGGCAAGCGGACAGCGGACGAGTTGAGGGAGGAGTCACGCAAAAGGCAGCGAGAGGCGGATGGAGAGGAGTAGACCGTCGTCGTCTCAACCTTGCTACATCTCTGTCCAGCTCTCCTTGTCTATATGTTGTGCTACTACCTCGACGTGTTTGGCGCAGCCCAAGTCATGCTCATCAAGTCATATGTAACTTATTGCCTGGCCACACTTAATACCGGTGACAAATTGTCGTACGGGGGCCGTCTGGAATACGACACGGTCTTTTTCTCGGCTGCCAGCTTGTACTGTATGTAGCCCAGTGCGTTATTCCGTGGAACAAGATGCGGACGACCGGGCTTTTGGGTAGCGAGCAGAGCGACGTGGAACGGGAAAACACCGGCACCCGGAAAAACTTCGGCTGGGCGCTTAACTCGCCTCTTCTCTGCTCACACCCCTTCTCCCCCTTCTCCCTCTTGTCCCTCTTGTCATCGGTGAATAAAGCCGCCTTCTCTGCCCTTATAACGAGCAGGGGCTCCCGCATGATGACCAAGACCGCAATGACCAGACCGCAAACGACCGGGTATCACGTTTCTCCGAGAGGGCGAGAGTAGTGAACCACACATTCCCCGACGCCCGAGACCACCTATATACAGCAGGACCCCTAGGCAAACGTTCCATTTCAGCCCCCCTTGCTCTTGCTTCTTCGATCTTACACTGTACACCGCATAGCTGCTTCTTCGTATCAAGATGGCGAAAACAAACGACCAGCTTGACCGATCTTTCTTGGATGTCGACGTCAACCAGCTCGTCAAGCAGTTGACCGTAGATGAGAAGGTGTCGTTGCTGGCGGGTGCTGGATGGTGGGACACGGTCCCTGTGCCCAGGAAGAATGTCCCCAGGTGAGCTTCAGCGATCGATTTGCTTTAGTGTGTGCTTCTGAGCAGGCGACTGATGGAGCAGTATCAAGGTCACCGATGGCCCCAATGGTGCCCGTGGAGGATCCTTCTACCACATGAGTCAGTCTTCGTCCATCGACTCTGTGTATCCGGACGCACATGCTCATGTGTCTCTAGCTCCTGCTTCCGCTCTCCCCAATGCTACCTGTATTGGAGCAACCTTCTCCAAACCCCTCACCGAGGATGCCGGTCGATTGCTCGCTGCCGAGACTAAGGCGCGTAATGCCGTCTGTCTTCTCGCCCCTACCATCAACATTCAGCGATCGCCCCTTGGTGGACGAGCTTTCGAGTCGTTCTCAGAGGACCCCACGCTTTCCGGTACCATCGCTGCATCCTACATCAACGGTCTTCAGGGCGAGGGCGTCAGTGCCACCATCAAGCACTTTGTCGGAAACG
Organism: Tremellales sp. FJII-L8-SW-PAB2; assembly: GCA_022813505.1. Classification (NCBI taxonomy): domain Eukaryota; kingdom Fungi; phylum Basidiomycota; class Tremellomycetes; order Tremellales; species Tremellales sp. FJII-L8-SW-PAB2. Next base: position 209,533 of record JAKLMH010000017.1, on the reverse strand, counting down.
ACCAGGAGCACGAGCGAATGGGCGAGGACTCAATCATGAGCCAGCGAGCCTTGCGAGAGGTGTACCTTCGACCGTTCCAGATCGCCCAAAAGCTCAGCAAGCCTTGGGCTTACATGACCGCATACAACAAGGTCAACGGTACCCACGTCTCGGAGCACAAGCAAATCCTGCAGGATATCCTCAGGAAGGAGTGGAAGCATGACGGACTGGTTATGAGTGATTGGTACGGTACCTACTCGGTCTCGGAGTCGATCAATGCAGGGCTCGACCTCGAAATGCCCGGTCCCGCCCGATGGCACGAGCCGGGACTTGTCGCTCACTTGATCAACGCCCACAAGATCGATCCCCGCACGATCGACCGAAACGCCGGCAACATCCTTCGATGGGGACAGAAGCTCGCCAAGCTCAACCCAGACATCGTCTACGCCGCCCCATCCGAGGAAAAGACGAGGTACGACGACAAAGAGGCCGATGCCAAGGTCATCCGACGAGTCGGTGCCGAGGGTATTGTCGTTCTCAAGAACGAGAAATCAGTCCTCCCCGTCACCGACAAGAAGCTCGCCGTTATCGGCCCCAACGCCAAGGCCAAGGTCTTGACCGGTGGTGGATCAGCTCAGCTCCGTGCTGCTTGGTCATCAACCCCTTGGCAAGGTCTCGAGGACAACAAGCCTTCAGGCGTCAACCTCGAATACAGTCTCGGATGTTTCGGAGCCAAGTTCCTGCCGATCCTCGATGATAGCTTCACGACCGTCGACGGAAAGAAGGGCTTCAACCTTTCCCACTACCCTATCGAGAACGGCAAGCAGTCTTCCAAGTCTGGTTACGACGAGGTTTGGGACACCAGTGACATGTTCCTTGCGGACTTCGCCCCTCCCGGACTTGGCGACCATTGGTTCACCGAACTGAAGTCGGTCTTCACCTCGCCTGTTGATGGCGAATACGAGTTCGGCTTGACCGTCACTGGTCAAGGTTGGATCTGGGTCGACGACAAGCTTGTTGTAGACAACTCGAAGGACCAGAAGCGAGGTGAAGCATACTTCGGTAACGGGACTGTCGAGGTCAAGGGCAGCATCAAGGTCCAGAAGGGCAAGGTGAGTCCAATCTCTCTTGAACTGAGTCGTGTGTTGACGAACAGACCTACAACGTCCGCATGCTGCACGACTCCCGAAAGCCTGGACTGGGCTCAGACGCTGGCGGTGTTACTCCCTTCTCCGTCAAGGGTATCCGCATGGGTGCTTTCCCCGTCTTCTCCCCCGATCAGGCTATCGAGGATGCCGTCGCTCTGGCCAAGTCATCGGACAAGGCCGTCATCGTCGCTGGTCTCAACTCGGACTGGGAGTCTGAGGGATACGACCGACCCGACCTCCTCCTTCCCTTGCGTCAGAACGAGCTCATCGAGCGTGTCGCCGAGGTTCAGCCCAACACCATCGTTGTCATTCAAGCCGGTTCAGCCGTCTCTATGCCCTGGATCGAGAAAGTGGCCGGCGTCGTCTTTGCATGGTACGGCGGTAACGAGACTGGTAACGCGATTGCCGATATCGTTTACGGCAAAGTCAACCCGAGCGGTCGATTGCCCATCTCACTGCCTGTCCGAGAAGAGGACATTGCCGCCAACCTCAACTACAAATCGGCTCACACTCAGATTCACTACGAGGAAGGTATCTGGGTCGGATACAAGAACCACAATGCGCGAAAAATCGCACCCTTGTTCCCCTTCGGTCACGGTCTATCATACACCAACTTCGAGTACTCCGATTTCAAGATCACCTCGAGGCCCGCAGACAACGCTTCGCCTGATGACTGGAAGCTCAAGGTTGCCGTCACCGTCACCAACACGGGCAAGATCGCTGGATCCCACTCAGTCCATTTCTACACTTCGCCTCCCAAGCCCACTGCCACGAGCTTGGCACACCCCGAACACGCCTTGCAGGCATTCGAGAAGATCTACGATCTCGCTCCTGGAGCCAAGAAGACTGTGGAGGTTACGCTCGACAAATGTGAGTCAACTTTGCTGTTCTGTACCTGTCACCCGCTCATGTGATCCCAGACGCCGTGTCGCATTGGGACGAGGTCTACAACACATGGCGAGTCGAGAACGGAGAATGGAAGGTCGAGGTCGGCAAGGACGCCCAAACCTTCGTCGCTTCTGAAAAGTTCGTTGTCGAGCACGACATCGAGTGGACCGGATTGTGAGCAGCTTAACGAAAAAGCAAACGAGAAAGGAGGGGCGGTCTCCGCCCGATTTGGGCTGGACTGCAAATGCATTGGATAGCAGACAATCTTTCAAGTGAGGCAGGGTGACTGATTGACGACGGGACCTCTCGCACTGCTGATGGCGCTTGTTCGACGCCTACCTCAGGTCTGAAGACCTTTCTCCAATTGCCTCTGACGTCTTCAAGGGCGTAGTCTGCCGCGATCGGTGCGTCCCGCAGTAGTGAACCCACCTAAAAAATGACGCTTCCGCACGACCGGACTTGACCTTCCTTTCCTTCACTGACAGTCATGCCCTTTCACTTTATGCTCTTTCATGGTTTTCTGATAAGCGCTCTGTCATTGGCGTACCATGAGTCTACACGACACCAAGAGTCGTCTGGTCAGTCCTCTGTTGAGCGGCGCTGGCCCCGCGCTCACGCTTCAGGCGGACGAGAGATCGGAGAGAGAAGAGCGAAAGAGGTACAGGCTCGACAAGCAAGAGCTGGAAGAACGAGGGCGACTGCTTTCGAAGAAACATGAACTCGAGATGACGATCTTAAAGAGGGACAGTCAACAGCTAGACGACAGGGAACGATATAGGCGGATAGACGCTAGACTCGCCGATTTCGCCTCGACAAGTTCGAGGACGAGTACGAGTGAAATTAAGGTGAAGCGCGAGCCGGAATTGAGCTTGAGCGATTGCAGAACGGCGGGGGACGTGGGTGACGGAAAAGAGAATGAGAGTGATGACGATTCGGTCGTCCTAGTTGATGAGAGGATACTGGACACTTGTATCTTCAGAGGTGCGAGACTCCGTAAGTCAAGCGTTCCCTGCTAGAACTCTGGTCATCAGGAGCTGATCAGACCAGTCATCAAGCAAGAGCCCGGTAGTCCCGACGGAGCATTACATGACACAAGTGGTCCTTGCGACAACATTCGTCAGCGATCGCCCACCTGTCGATCCGCTTCTCATGTGGAAGTGAAGAGGGAGTTGGAGGACGCCCCGCCTGAGGAGAGGAAAGGAAGACGAATTAAACCCAGTCGCTCGAGCGATCGTCACATATCGGTTGATTCGCTTGATGATCTCGGTTACGTCGACCCGTCTGCGAATCAAGCCCCTAACGGATCTCGCGCCGTCGGTCGCAGGGAGATTCACTCCAAGCGAGCCTTTCGAGACCATCACCACTTCACCTCGAACCGACAGCAGAAGAAACAGAAGGCGCGTCACCAACTCGAGGTCGAACGAGACGACTCAACCAGTGAGGATGAGGGGTCTGACGAATCTCGCACTCCATCATCCGACGAGAGCGAGAGCGAAGAGGCTCAATCGACTGCCGACGAGTCCGACGCCGGAAGTGATGAGGAGCCGGAATATACTGTCCACTACGCTGGACCACTGTTACGAAGACTTTCCGTCGAGGTCCTTACGCAACATCTCGATCGCGAGCTGGGCCGAGGACGCCTCGATACACGCACTCTGGCGGACTTGGCAAGATGGTGGCCGAAGGCGAAAGTCGCGTATGTTCATCAACTCGACAAGGATCAGGTTTGGCTCCTCACGCATGGCGTTACGCTCTGGTGGGGCAGACTATTGGACAGCGTAAGGAAGTCGACTTATCGATGGCCGCGATCAATCAGTTCGAGCTCGGATCGAAAGTCGATGCGATTGAGGATCGAGGAGATCTATTGCGAGAAGAAGAAGTTCTCGGTGAGGGCTGAGAGGGAGATGAAGGAGGCTGGTAGATCTGTATCTGTGAGCAAGGTCTACCGACTCGGAAAGATATAACCAGGGTGGGCATCAGCACGAGGAAACAAACGGAAGAGAGCATCATCGTGGTCAATAATCATCAATAATGTCATGCATGGCTGTCAATGTAAAGAAAACCATGGGTCCTGTATACACATCCTAATACTATACTTTGTGTGATATCGTCTAATCGTGAGGTATGATATGTGATGTTCGGTGTCTGCTCTCTGGAGTTCAGGCAGGCGCGGCGAGATCGACGATCGAGCTGTTTCGAGTCTTCCTTCCTCGACCATGTCGGTCCGCATCATGGATCGCCATGTGCCGTTTAAGCTGATCCGGCCGCGGAAACCGTTTCTCACATCCGGGATAAGAGCAGGCGAATGGTCGTTCTCCCGTGTCTACAGCGCCGTTAGCCAGGCCAAGGTCGACTGGTCAAGACTGTCACTGAGACTCACGGGTGCGGATGTGTTTGGTCAAGTTTGAAGCTTCGACGAAACCTTTGTCGCAGTGTGGGCACACGAAAGGCTTCTCGCCATTGTGAGTACGCTATGCACGTTGAATCTCCAGTCCTCTTCAGTGAGAATCAATTTACTCACCATGTGGATGGTGAGGGAGGAGGAGATCGCGAACGTCTTGCCGCATCCCGGATGTTCGCACTTGAATGGCTCTGTGAATATATCAGCCTGGCGCCCCAAAGACAGTGAAGAATGGTATGGACCTACTCTCTTGAGCGTGTCGTCGCTTGTGTGCGGCGAGAGGGGCCGCCTCGGAGAACGCTTGATCACAGACTTCGCACACATAAGGCTTGTGTCCGATATGCGACTGTAAATGCCTCAAGACTTTTTGCCTCGACTTGAACTCTCGTCCGCCGGTATGACCACAAGCGTCCCATAGGCAAGTATAGGTGTTTTTGCACTTGCCGATATGTTCGTCCGAGAGATGAGCCATCAACGAAGCGGTATCAGGGAAAGGGTGAAAGGCGCCACATCCGGGCCATAGGCAGATCAAGCCTTTGGTCTGTGGCGGGGGGGATGAGGTGTATGTCGAAGGTGAAGGAGTGGGGAGGGTGGGGATATGGTGATGATGAGGTTTGACCGGATGGATCGGAGTGATGACGGGTGTGGTCGCGGCCGACGAAAGGGAGGGTAAGACGGGAGTCGAGGTCGGCACGGGCGGCGGCATGAGCGGCGCGTTCCAGGATAGATCGCCTGGGTTCAAGCCGAGATGTTCCTCGAGCACGTGTCGGAGCATGGTTTGAGGGCTGAACGGCTCGCCAGTCGAGTGATTGTGCGAGTGACCGTGTGATTGACCGTGTACGTGTCCGTGCGTTGGCGCGTTAGACTGCACTTGACCAGTGATGTCGTGACCCATCTGCCCGTTGTTGGCGCCCAACGCCATGGGTTGAGACATCGCAGGTATCGATTGAGCGTTGCTCATCACCTGTGAATGAGAGTGGGAGTTGTCGAGGTTGAAGCCGTTCAATGACGACATGTCGGGGTTTGAAGGGAAGCAGTCGTCCCACAGACAAGACATGAGCGGATCGACGCCATTGCTGTTGAGTTGCAGGCTCGAGAGGTCGAATGGCTGCGTGTTGGTATTCGACGTGTCGAGAATACTGGCCATGTTGTTGATCATGTCCGAGTCGGGCATAGGCCCACTCGCTGGTGGCGGGGCAGCGATGGCGGGAGCATTGAGATGATCGGCCGCGATGTGCGCCAATAGTTCAGGAGTGGTGCCAAAGACTTGATGACAGTTCTGCCAGTGGCAAACATTCGGAACGACAGGGTTTGCGTTCATATTCGAGCTCGGCATGTTGTTGACGCCGCCCGACGTCGTCGAGGTCGAAGTCAACGGCTGTGGCCATGGAGCAGGAGGCAATTGACTCGGATCGAACATATTGTTCGCTTGGAAGTTTGGGAGCTGACCTTGATCGCCGTTCATGAAGGACTGATTGAATTGATCGTTCGTGACGGCTGAACCGTCGTGATTGCAGACGACAGGTGCAGGATGCGGATCCGTACATACAGGCAGGGCGCAGTCGTCCTGCGTGCAGCACTCGAGCTGAAGCTGGTCAGCAAGGTATAAAAGGAGTGACTTGGTTGATGAAGTGTATGGGAAGGAATTTTTATCGGGGATAGAAGGCACGTAGAAAGGATTGATATGGCGGGAGGGGTGTTTCACGAACGTCCGAGATGAGGAGGATGTGAAGAGTGAAAGAGGTGTTGAAGGCGGGAACCGCTTCGAGGGAGGAGGGAATCACGAAGATGTTGACGATGACTCACGTATTGTTGTATTGCATGACAGCCCTCTTTCGAGCATGCCCACCTCTCCAACGCTCGCATGCTCTCTGCACTGTCCGGATCGCCAGGTAGAGCATTGGGGTTATGTGGGAAGTGACAACCTTCATCCTCACATATCGCTCCTTCCTGACACGCCGGGTCGGTGCAGCATTCGACGACGTCGGCGTCGGGGCAATGTGTCTCGTCACAGCACGTTGCCGCAGGCACGTCAAAGGAAGCGACGGTAGATGTCGATGGGTGCGATCGATGCGTGGCTGAGAAACGGGCTACCGGGGTTGATGGTCGGGATGTCGAGGCGTTATGGTCGACATCGCAGCAGATGTAATTGTGTGCCCAAGGTTCGGCATGCGACAAATGAGGTGGAGCGAAATTTGGAGAGTGGTTCGGAGTCGAATGTCCAGAGTTCATCTTGTCCTCCAATCCCTTGCGACGGGTTCGTGACCTGCCAGTCCTCCTTATCTCCCTAGTACCGCTTTGTAAACTTGAAGGAAGACCCTTCGACCGTCTTGACGAAGGCAAAGTCGAAAAGCGAAACTTGTGGTAGCGAGCGGATCGTCTGTTCGGCGCCTCGGACAGGTCTATTGGCGCACCACACTTTCGTTCTTGCGTGGGGGGGATGTAGTGTATAGCTCGACCCACCACAGAACGTGTGTTCGGAATTTCCGGGATGGCGTGCTTCTATTTCGTGGCTCTTTCGTCCCCTGTCGTCCGGATGTATCGGTCTAGACTTCCCCCTTGTGCTCCGTCTACCTCAGAGTCAGGCGCTGGATTGTTCCCATTGTGTGTCGTCAGTAGTTGGGTTACCCGCTATTCAAGTTGGTGACCATCGAGTCCTCATCTAAGTGGTTCGCGCGAGATGAGATCACAGTGAGGACCCGACCGGTCGTCAATATTTACCGAACTAGTCTTATGTGGGAGGTTTGAATAGCGTTTCATACGTCACTTAACTACCTTGACACGGGTGAACTTTTTTTTGATAATTGCAGGCCAGCTGCATGCATAGTCACATCTGTCTACTATACAATGCCATCGCTCTACCTCTCGACGCTCCCACCTTCCTGCTCACTTGCCGACGCCGTTGCTGTCACCGGGTCAGCAGTTATCGCGAAACGAAAGGACAGCCGCAACTTACAAAGGCGACAAGTTTCCAGCAGCATCAGCTTGAACCGCGTAGGTATCGCTCTGCGGATCTCGCGAAAGGTCTTTGGCCTGTCGTTCTTGAAGAGATCGCTTTCGGAGGAAAGCCTCCTCGTCGCGCTGATAGAAGTGTCTGATGTTGCCGTTACTGAGCGCAGCGCATAATTTTGCAGGTCGGGCGGGGTGAGCGATATGTATTCGGACGGATCGGTTATTGAGAAGGGCGACGGTCAGCTCACTGTGCAAGACGAAGCCTGACGAGACTCACGCATCACTCCTCACCGCAACGTGGATAGGCACATCGCCTGGTCGAAGAGCCAGCGCGGCCGGGGTGAGGATGGCGAGAAGCGAGAGGGTGATCCAGGATCGCATCGTCGTGAGAAGGGGTTGCGAGCGTCGTTCGGGCTTATGAGCTTGTTGAGGTTCACAGTCGTTCTAGGCGCCAGGCCGCAAAACGAAAAGAGGAAGGAGTATTTGTAGAAATGGTTGGCATTCCCGTCTACAGGGCCAAGTATATATGCGTTCGTCGCAGGTCAGAAGGGCGCCATCATACGGCGCACTTTGGTCGGTCGTCGTGTATCGTCGACCAGACAACAGTACGAAGGCGATCGCAGACTTAACGACAAGGTCATTGCGCTGGCGTTACGAAAGGAGGTCAGAGCGTCTCGACCTTTCGACTCCTCGTCGTCATGGGCGGTTGGTCAGTTTCACATCAGCACGCACACCCAGAGACCGCGCATGGCGACGACACTTGTCGAGTAATCTGAAGGCGATCTTGCCGACTACATGATAAGATGTGGGACCCGGGATGGCGCTGTTCTAGGGACTATTTTCGGTTAACTGGCTCGCAGCAGTGAGGGATTATAATCTTCTTGCCGTGCGCCTCTGATCGCCACGCCTATCTTACGTGATGTTTCGCTCGGACCGGTCGGCCTCGTCGTTTCATACCACGAGCTGGCGAAAGTCGTGAACTCGACTTGTCGCTCGTCATATCCACACAGACGACGGGATGATGAAGGCTACTTGCTCGCCGACCTTGACTTTGGGCGATAACACGGCCAAGGAGTAAAAGCGCGCAATTGAGTTTGGGTGGAAACCTGATATCCGGAACGTGGTCAAGACCTCTGCTCGTACGCCTTTTTTGCCCTCGACTTGATTGAAATGTCCCTGAAGGTATTACGACAGGGATCGTATTTGCAGCAACCCTCAAACGTCGCACTCTTTGGGGGATCATCCATCCTTCTGCCTGCTGATGTTCCGCCTTTAACGCGCTCACATTGGGATTTTCAATTTCAATTGGGACCTGTACCTTCCAAAAGATAATCAAGACAGACAGCCAACCAGCCAGGCCAGCCAGCCTCGCCCAAGCTTGCACTGCACTGCTCCTGCGGTCAACTTTGATTCTTTGCATGACGAGCCTTAGGTTTCTATCGTCGGTCATCGGCACTTCGCTGCCCGTTACATCCTGGCCATGACCATACCCTTGACCCATCCATCATACGATTACTCCCCATCAAACCGTCAAAGTCCTACTACTACTACTACTACTATTCCCTCGATATCGTCAACAAAGGAGGTTCAGGTTCACCGCAAACCAGTATCGATCTCAACGGCACACGGCAGTAATAACAAGAATAAATCGCGCTCAACTGCAACAACACTTAACGCCAACACCGCCGGCCCTGCTTCGGCCACTCCCATCATTACGCTCGGCCTTTCCGCAGGCCTCCCCGGCCCTCCCGACCTATCATCGTCCACTTCAAAATATAGAAGTAGAGCTCGGACGTCTTCCATTGATATAGGATCGTCGCCTACCCATCAACATCTCTTTGTTCCAAGGAGAAGAAACAGCGGATCGATTGTCACAGCTCCTGCTGCTGCTGCCTTTGATCACGTCGACACGGACGATACCCCTCCTCACCGGGGACTCAACCCATCATCGGGCGCCAAGGTGACACGGCCACAGCGGTCGAGCACTTTGATCACCACTTTCAACGCTTCGGCATCGCGTCCTCAATTACGCTCTCGCGCCAATACAAACGTTCGACTACCCCCCGAGGCCGCTCCACCCGGTCCGGCTTCACCGCCTTCACCTACTACCTCCTCTTCATCCTCCTCGAAAGGTCGTCGCCGCCGCGCCATGTCCTCGACACCAAGGACGGCGCGTCAAACCCACCCATATCGCAAAATCATCATCATCTTTTCCATCCTCGTCAGCCTCTTCCTCCTCGGCACGGTCATCGTTTTGTCGAGCGTGTCTTACTACCTCGCCATCCCAGATGGCGCATTCTTGAACGAAGAGGAGGTGCCATGGACTGGAGACGACCTCATCGCGCCTTTGAAGGAGCCCGAGCCAGAGGCGGAGATCGTCGAGTTGGGCAGGAGACAGGAATGGGAGGAGCTGGATGGCGAGGATGCGGTCTTGGGCGCCGAGACTATCCCACAAGTATGGGACAAATTCGCCGACGAAGCTATGCCTGTGGAGGATGACGGTAGCGTCGTGTCGGCACCATCGCCTGTGGAAGCGACCGAGGCAGATGATTTGTCGGGTCCTCCCTCGGACGCTTACAACGAGGGCGCGTGGGGCCTCGATGGGAAAGGGTCTGGCGCGTATTGGATGAGGGAGGACTGGGACGGAGTCGTTCGCGACTCGTCAAATTGGGACCGATTATACAACGTCACCACCAGGTCAGTCATCTCGCGGCGCACGTGAAGCACAGTGCTAACGGTCATAGGCCAGGCGAGAAGATCCCTCGAATCATTCACCAGACCTGGAAGACGGATCAACTACCTGAGAAATGGCGGCACGCATGGAAGGAATGTCGCGAAGGCATGCCTGACTAGTGCGCACGGTCTTTGATCTCTTCCTTCACCTGTCGCTGACGGATCCAGCGAGTACATGCTATGGACCGACGACCTCGCCCATGAGTTTATGGAGACGCACTACCCTTCCTTCCTCCAGATGTACGATTCGTACAAGTACAACATCCAGCGAGCCGACTCGATCCGGTACTTCCTGCTACACCACTTTGGAGGAATTTACATGGATCTGGATATCGGTTGTCGTAGGCGGATGGACCCGCTGATCCAGGGAGATTGGGAGGTCATTCTACCCCTCACCAAGCCAGTATGTCCACATCTCAGCTCACTTCTGACCGTTTGATCTGACGAATTAGGTCGGCATATCAAATGATCTGATGTTCTCGTCCAAGGGATCAGCCTTCATCGCGGACACCATCCATGGCCTCGCGGCGTTCAACCACGAGTGGTTCAGCAATTACCCCACCGTCATGTTCTCCACCGGGTGAGTCAAATGCTCGTCCCGACACATGGTCTTTGCCTAACGTCTCCAGGCCAATGTTCTTGTCGGCGCAATACGCCATTTACACATCCGCCCACCCCTTGTCGGAGACGCACCAACGTCACGAAATTCGGGTGCTGCCCAAATCGCTCTACGGCAAGAACGCCGATCCCGTCACCGTTCCTCATTCCTTCTTCTCCCACTTTTATGGTTCATCATGGCACGCCGACGATGCCGGATTTATTGGTTTCCTCGGTACATCGGGTATCACGGTCATGTGGATCGCTGCCGTCGTCGTGGTCGTCCTGGTCATCCGACTCGCTTGGCAGAAGTACCATGCCTCCAACTCATCGGCTCAATATCAACTGCTTGGTGGGGTCCTACCCACATCATCACCTACGACATCCCCTGGTGGCCCATTCCAGATCGAGCCGGACCAACTATCAGGTGGGGACATCTCGAACGCATTCAAACGGGCCGGAAACCTCATCCTCACCGCGCCAGCCACTCTCCTCTCGTCACGCGGGCGGAGACGTACCGGTCTGCTGTACTTCGTTCCGGCAATGTTCCAACCGACCAACACTGGCAACCGCCGTCGCACAGCGAGCGAGGCTTCTCAACTACCCCTCACAGTCCGACATCGACACGATAGCGGGAGTGGCAGTGACACCGAGCCTCATCTTCCTCCACCACCTTACCAACGAGAGAGCCAAGATTGGACGATTCAATCAGGTCATGCTGCTCGTATAGCAGCAGCTAAAAAGCTCGACAACGTCAGCAACATCACAGACGAGGATGACGAGGACGACTTAGCGACAGGATCGGTCATTCGAAGCCCTAGGCCCGAAGAGCAGGAATGGGAAACTTGGAAAGAGACGAGATAAACAAACAACACACTTTGGGGTTAGAGCGAGTACGGGACGACCAGTGACGACGATTTGATGACCATCTCCGCGAGCAGCAGCAGCATAGGGGAAAACACACGAGCACAAGCTAGTTCAGTCTCTTTACTACATTCTACATTGACAAAACCACTTCAATACTTGTAAATATCGCAACAAAAGTCATGTAGTCATTGCTCGCTCCATATGGGTCGGCTTCCAGCGTCTTGCGAGCGTCGAGGGCTACTGCACGCTCGAAAGAGTCCTTGCGATACCTATTAATCCATCGAGGCGGTATGCTAGGAAAATACATTTGACCGAGGCAACGATGAAATGACGACACGACAAGAGTTTCAGAACTTTCTGCTTGTTGACAAAATTATACCTCTTTCCACACCGCATATCCTACTCCTCATGCCGTCTTTTACCCGGCGTATACCTTCCTCGGCCCCGCCTCCTCTGCCAACACTGATCAAGACCGGCGTCCCATCGCTCGATGATCTATTTCACCTCCCACCATCATCGACCACAGCCATTTTCTCGCCTGACGTTCATTCTTCATGGCCGCGTTTGATTTCACGGTACTTTATAGCTCAAGGTTTCCTCTCTTCGGAGAACGTTATCGTCGTTGGTGATGAGGGCAGTGGGAGAGATTTAGTCAAGGGATGTATGTGGGTCGACGAGCGGAGTACCGGGACGAACAAGGATGCGGAGAGTGCTAGTGAAGGTGAAGGGGAGGGAGGTGGGGATGATAATCGGACGAGGATAGCTTGGAGGTATGGCGGTATGGAAAAGTTCAAGACTTCTATCGGTAAGTCCCGATGCAAGAGGTGTGTGCTCATGCTCGAGTAACAAGGCTGAAGGTGGGTACAGGTGAGAAGGGTCAATTGAACTTGTCTACTTCGGTACCGAAAGATCTCCTTAACCAAGCCGAAAAGGGAGGCCATCTGCGATACATCGACCCTAATGGCGGCAACGGCAAGGCCAGGGATGAGCCTTCAGGCTCGTCGAAGAGCTGGACAAACATGGCAGCGGTTTTGACGGAACTGCAAACGATGATCGGGAAGCATGACGGGAGGAGCACTACCAGAATCATCATCAACGAGCTCGGCGGTGCTGAGTGGGATGAACTGTCTACACATGTGAGCCTTCATATATCCCAAGCACTCATCAGGAGACAATGCTGACTGAAATTGTAGGAGGTGCATCGATTTTTCCATGGTCTGAGGAGTTTGGTACGCGGTCGAAACGCCATTGCGATGGTCACTATCCCGCCGGCTTCGGTCAGATCACTAGGCGAGGAAGGCATTAAACGACTTGGGTGGGCCGTGGATGCCAGTCTCGAGCTGAAAGGGTTCGCCGGTGAGCTTATAGCATAAGACTTCGAGCCGAAAGAATATAGCTGAGATTGCAGACGACCCGACCCTCCAGCCTATCTTTCACCCGCTTCACGGACTCATCACGCTCCACTCATTCCCACACACTCAGCTTCTTCCACCGACTATCAAACACTCATCCCTCCTCGGTCTATCGGCCGGTGGAGGCGGAAGTGAGAACAATCTCGGATTCCGAGCTAGGAGGAAGAGGTGGGGAGTGGAGACTGTCCATTTAGGAGTGGAAGGCGGAGTAGGCGAGAGACGGACTGAGCCAGCGCCAGAAGTCGGCAGGATGGTCAAGACGGTTTCGACGACGCCATCGCAGGCTGAAGGTGTTGAGCGAGCGACGACAACGACGGCGGTCGAATCGGCCTCTGTCCCTGCTGAACCCGCGGTGGCGCCGAAGAAGGAGAAGAGGGCGAGGGTCAGATTTGGGGACGATGAGGTCATGACGGACTCGATACCTTCGCGAGACCACGAGGATCACGGTCCTAATGGTCATGGTCATACCCACGCTCATACGCCGAGGATGACGGTACGCCACGATAGACCAGATCTGTACGAGTTCTGATGTATCACGGAGATCATGAGAAAATTCAAGTTTTCTCTCGAGAGAGAGAGGCTTGCGGATACAGGTGGGGCTCATTCGACCAGTTCGTGCTTTTGCGACCAACCTGCGCCCCAATCAGGGCGTCTAAGTGTATACATAAGTGCCGTACGAGATGTGTCAAGAAGCGACTAGCGGGTGAACACCACCTGTGCTCGTTGATACTCGCTCTCATCGCTGAAGCGCGAATTTCGATCTGTGGGCAAGGAGGAGAGTACTTCCACTGACGGACCAATGGACCAATGGACCTTACTAGGTGGAGCTGTCTGAGCTCATCTGTCTCAGAACTTATTGATGGAGGGAACTGCTGGAGCGCATCGGCTTTGTGTCGGGATTCCTACCAGATCTGTTGCATATCAAGAACTCGAGAGCTACGGAGAACGCACTTCACATGTCTCAATGAAACACATTGAAAACTTTCCGCAGGCCTGAAGCCAAACAAGCCACGGATCACCTTTGTACCCTTCCCGCTTCGATATTTGGCTCCAACTCGAAGCGCTTCCCACGTCGCTCTCGCTAAAGCCACTCCCGACTCGCTCCGAGTACCTCTTGCGAGCTGCCCAGTACAGGCCTTCCCGAAAGCTTTTGTCCGTCTGCAGTACCTGGTCCGGAGACTCGGTCACTTGCGAGAAACGCTTTTTGATTTTTGCGGCGACCGAGGAGAGGAACTTGCTTGCCGATGAGGGATTGTCTTCGGTTTGACAGTGGTACCAAGCACGTTCCAGATGGAAAGCAAGAAAGCGCAGCCCCTCTTCGCCGTCAATGGGGTCGAGGACCTCTGCGCTGCGTCAGCAGGCGTGTTCGCTTGAAAGGGGTATCCATATACTTTCGAGTTCCACCTCTTGACACTGACTGATGTCTTTTACGGTCCCGAAACACTGATAAGAGTATTTAAGAGCCTCCAGATCATCTTTGTCCTGCACTGATTCCAAGCGCCCGTCTTTGGGCGTTCGTAGGCGCCGGAGCAGGGATGGACACCTCCTAAAAATCCCTCTGCTGTCTCTGGACATGGCATCCAGGTCCTGTGACACGGCTTCAATGCTCTGGTGTTGACGTGAGTATCCCTCTCGCAGGATTGCTGTTGAATCCAGCTCACCTTGCGGGACGTATCCACTTATCGTCCACTCGACTTTTCTTGTTTGAGCACGTCCCAGCCAACCATTGTGTATTGCTCCAAGCCGTCATCATCTCTGTAATTAGAGTCTGGCATTGGAAGGATGGAAGAGATACTTGGCAGATTCTCGATAGCGGTATTGCTTCTCTGCATTGGTGTAACCCGATTGCAACGGGCTGAACGTGCACGTATAAAAGGCTCGAGAGTCTGGGAAGGCGACTGGGAGCTCCATTGATGTTGCCGCTCTCACGAATGTGTGAAAGCAATCCCCTTTGACGTGCACAGCAGTCGAATCATCGAGCACTTGGCCAGTCTTCCTTTCTTTGTCCTGCAGTGAGGTATCTGCGTCTTACAACGGTAGCCATGGAGTAGAGTACAGCATTGAGCCAGTCGGTCGTAGCTGAATTTACACTGCCTAGTGCTTTCCTTTGATCTCGCAATCCCCCAATGTATAGTGGTCTGTACTGTAAGTACATATGACGACATGAATACGCTTTCCCATGGCCCTATCACAGCCCCATCACATATTAGCCCTGCATTGTGTTCACCCGAAGGAGTCGTATCATTCAGATCACTCTTGCAGGAGAGATCTCGTGTGACAGGCTCTGGGTCGAAGGTGCCAGCCTTGCCGGGCAGCGCCTGTATTGTAAGTCACATTTTAGACATAGCTCGCTATCCAGGGTTGGGGCACATGTACGGTAAGAGGAGGTACTCGAAAGAAACGCCAGTATGTGTATATGTAGCCACGGTGCCGAGTATTCACAATGAAGGGCGCCTCGATCATCATATGTACAAGATCCACCCTTCCAATCCAACTCTCGGCGTCGTTGTTGGGCTCGCATCATCGTCTCTGATAGGCGATGGAGCTCGCGTGCTGACTTTGGAGAGTCATCGGGTGCTTGGTGTAGCCTGGATAGTTTCGCGACATCAACCCGTCAAATAGCGATTGATTGGTCTCGAGGACTTTGGTCGATTTGGAATACATGTGATTTAATTTTTTCACGAGATTGGCCATGCTCGTCGCTCCCTCTTTGACCGACTCTTCCCTGTTGTGTTCGGCCCGAGTAATACGGGACACAAAGTCTGAGAGCTGTACAGGCGATTCAAAAGTCCGAAGAACCTCTGTGCAGTCAGTGGACAGTGAAAGAGGCCTAGACGGTGACGCAATGAAACACTACCTGCTGTTTCGACCCCCTGCTCCTCGGATAAAACTTTCAAATCGACAAAGTCGCTACAAGAGCGGCCAAAGATCTTCATTCTCAATGCCACACCTGATTCTTGAGAGATCGAGCCGGGTGTAGCCCCGGCACTCTCGAGAATCTTCGACTTTGTCGGCTGAAGCCAATTGAGCTCACTGTTGGCCACGATACCCACGACATGGCGAATCTGCAATCAGCTTCTTTTGTTTTTGCTTAGTCCAGACCCGGCTCACCTTGTTCCGATAGGCCTCGTCTTCTGTACCTGGCTTCCCCTTGGACACAATTCGGTCGGTCAGACGGTCCAAAGCGTCTTCTGTCGGTATCTGGGCGGGCATCCCTGGGAAGACAAAGAGCGAATTCGTCAACGGTGAGTGGAATTGTGAGGAAAGGGGAGGGAGGCGATCCCGCTTGATGTCCCTGTTTCCCTGGCGGCCGTCGACTGTCCAACACCTTTCATGTCGGCCGCCATGAAGGGTAGGCAGTGTCTCGGCCTATGCGTACCTTTCAGACTGTAGTCTTTCTCACGCCACCTTTGACGAGATAGCCGGCGAGTTGCCCTTGGCCGATGTGGCAGAGAGCGTCCCTGATCAGCGCAAGACTTATATCGCGCTCATGGTATATATGCATCAAGGCCCTCTTACTCGGCTCTCAAGCTTCACAGGCCACATCGCTGAGTCTGCCCAAGTAGATCGTAGCAGCGGACTGGAGCGTGGAGCGCTGACGACCTATCACTGTGATGCCACGGTGGCGCTCGAAGCTGCCACATCGTCGCTCGCTGTCGCGCAAAAGAACCTTCGCGTCATTGTCGTTCTAACACTTCAGCTCATACGAGCGAGGGTAATGGCTCAATCGCAAGAGGCCGTCAAGGCCTACACCTCCCTTCTGCTACAAGCGACGATCCCACTCATCCTAGGTTCCTTCAAGTCCCTCAAAGTGAGCTCAGCCCGTGTCATTTCGCAACGATATCTTCTCTTTGACTGATTCATGCCTAGACGCCCGAATCGACAAAACAGCTTCGCCGTGCTCGCCAAAAAGCCCGTCAGACCATCCCGGATCCAGACGATGATGAGGCGTACGACGATGAGAATGCGATTGACGAAACGCTCACTTGGGCCGATACCCTCATTTTCCCCGTTTTTGGAAGTGTGGCCTTGTTGAGTCTTTGGTTGGTCATCAAGTACGCTGGGAAGGAGTGGATCAACCTCTTCTTGGGTATTTACTGTACGTCCTACTTCAGTGGGAGTAAAAGGGACAGAAGACTGATCAGGCAGTCTCGGGTGCAGGGATGTTTGCTATCCAAGATGTGAGATTGATTTCGTCGAGTCGAGTGACGTAGGACTGACGAGCAGACTTTGGGCAGCGTGGTACACTGGATCCTCACGAAGCTAGGGCGAGAGCCGAGCTACTATCATATCCGCGTGTCCTCCTCTTTCAAGCGTGAGCCCGCTCTCATATCGTTCAGCCAGGAGCAGTTCGCTGACCATCGCAGAGGTGTTCCACTCGCGCATCTCGCTGCCTTCGTTACTGCTCCTGCCTATCTCCATCGCTGCGCCTTTGCTCTACATTCCGCTACAACAGCATTACTTGCTTTCGAACCTCATCGCTCTTTGTCTCGCCACGTCGACTTTGGCTCTGCTCAAGCTCGACTCGTTCCTCACTGCCATCGTTCTCCTGTCCGCGTTGCTAGTATACGACATTTTCTGGGTACGTCTCCCTACTCCAGCTTCTCCCGCACATGAGCCTGGTCTGGCTGACACCCGCCCAGGTCTTTGCTACACCTGTGATGGTCGATGTCGCTACCTCCCTAGACGCACCTATCAAGCTCCTAGCGCCTCGCTCAGCATCCGGAACAGACTTCGCCCTGCTCGGTCTAGGCGATATAGTCATCCCGGGCCTCATGATTTCCCTCTGCCTCCGATTCGATCTATACCGATATGCCAAATTCAACCCCGATGAAGAAGTGACCAGTAAGACCAAGTTCAACCGATCTTACTTTTTGGTCGGGATGGCAAGTTACGTCTTAGGCCTGGGGGGATGTATGTGGATAATGAGCTATTTCGGTCGGGCTCAACCTGCTTTACTCTACCTCAGTCCTGCCTGCAGTGAGTCCCTTTCATGTATGACATCCAACTGCGAGACAAGCTGAGTAAACGATGTAGTCATCGGACCGCTTGGCTTTGCGCTGTTGAGGGGCGAATTCCCCTTGCTTTGGTCATTTACTGATTCTCCCGCTCCCGAGTCGGCAATGAAGGACGACACCATCGAACCACCCGCTGAGGCTGCTCAACGTGCAAGAGCTGAAGCTCGAGCAGCAGCCGACGCCAAGGCCAACGGAACGGACACCAAGACCTCGCCTGATGAGAGCGAAGTGGACGGGACAGAGGAAGTTGGTGATACAAACATCGACCAAGATGATAGCTGGATGAACGATCCTGTCGGACTTCCGGGTACAGACGGTAAAGCACGAAAACGGAAAGGAAAGAAGAAGTAGATAGCATTAGAGAGTATACATGCAAGGTATCAATGAAAGTGAGGCCGTCTATCACACCGGTCGAAATTATCGTCAAAGACTCCTGCGGTACTTGATGAATGCCACCAAGTTCTCGTAAGTCTCTTCTCCCCGTGTTCGAAGTTCACGATCTTTCCGTCGGTCAATCTTCTTGACCTGTAGAGACTCAGCTTCATACTCACGCCGCCGAGGCGAGGCTGATCGACGGTCACTCACATCGTTACGGACCCGGTTGACTTGCGTGGCTAGCGATTTGACGTAGCCGTTTTGAGTGAAATTGACATCGTACGAGCGGGTCTCGTCGGCGTAAATGTCGATAACGGCATTGACGACAGAAACGAGGAGATCGGGGGTCAGAGCATTGGGAGCTGATGCCTCAAGAGACGAGATGAGGAAGTCTCCGATCACCTAGTTGGCGTCAGCAGACACTCACTGCATTAAATACTCGAGGGAGAGGGAATTCACCTTGTTCTCTTGGTCAGTGACGTTTGAGCGAGAAGCGACCAATGCGAGTGTATCGATGGTCCTGCTTCGAGCGTCGTTCGATCGAAGGATAGGCAGGACGTCGATGAGCAGTTGGAGTTGTGCCGAAGTCATGTTCTGTCGACAGTCAGCATACCGCTACAGTCACGCGGGTAGAGAAACTCGACTCACAATGGCTGTCGATTCGAGCTTGACCACCCCCCACAGACATCCAGTGACCATGTCCAGCACCTCACCTCTCATCTCCTGTCCTCTGCTACCTAGCACGTTCGACTCGCTCGCAATCATCTCCACCACGGGAATCAGGTCGTTCCAGAGCTTTTGCGAGTCCATCTCGCCAGAAAGAGGCTGGTACATGTCGGCCGCGGCGAAGGTCAAAAATAGGTTATTGAGCGCCTCAAGCGCACGGAGGTGAATGGTCGATAATTGTGATGTGGTAGGCGGGTGAGGTGAGGGCGTGGCTGTTGATGGAGGGAAGGAGAGCGGTGTCAATGATGCAAGTTTGGCTAGACGGTTGGGGAGTTCGAGTTTGAGAAGTCGAGTGCTGGTAACTGGGATGTGGACGGATGGACCGGCAATGCCGGCGGAATCGCCGTTGGTGTCTCGTGCCAAAGCGATGAGGTCCTCGTCCGCGACGTCCTCGTCCATCTCCTCGTCTGCTTCTTCTGCGTCAACTGCTCGATCAGCTGTGACTCGATCCTTACCATGCCGCTCATAGCTTACCGTCATCGTCTTCGGGCGCTTCGGGAGCATCGACCTCCTGAATACCAGCACAGATGCCCGTCAGAACCTCCAGCCCGATCACCACAGTGTTGAGTTTGCGCTCGATCGCGTCGAGCTCAGCCTCGGCGGGTGAACGATGATCCGTCTTGAGCTCCTGACCGGCCATCTCGCTAGCTTGAGTTGCCTGGCTACATCAGCGTTGAAGTCTCCATGTCTCACGTGGCACTTACAGCTTCGTTGACGAGCTCAAACACTCGAGCCACCGTCCGTGTAGTATCGAGCGAGACCAGCTCATTGATGAACCCAAGGGCGAATTCGTTGGTCAAGCGATCAATGTGGACATATTGGTCCGCTTCGCTATCACTGTCGACGATGTTTCGAAGCACACCTTGAGCCGTCAGCGGAACGCGCGCCCACAATGATGAAGCATGTATGACTTACCACACGCAAGAAGTCTGAGGAAGTTGGACAAATCCTGTACGTCCTGCTTCTTTTCTCCGTCTGCCTTGCCCTTGCCTTTCGGAGGTGCTTTCGAGCCAGCTTCATTCGTCACCACCTGCGCCAATATCCGAAGCGCCTCAGGTTCGTTGAGCATTTTCTTGCGGAACGGCCAGTTGTCCTGCGAGAGTGAATACATCGCCTGCGCTACAGGTCAAGTCTCAGCGTGTTTCTCTTCATTTTGCTGCCATCTGGTGTTCAGACATACCAGCTGCGACGGCCACACTCAGACCCAGCACATCCCGCCCATCGAGCACTTTAACCAACAACTCCTCCACGCCCGCGGCGTTGACAGCTTCCAAAGCTTTATGACTCGTCTCTGCCATTGACCAAACGAGGGACAAGACATTCTCGGTCAATCCCAATAGGTGTTTACGAGCTTGAAGCGCTTCGTCCGAGAGTTCCGTCTGAGCCGTCGTAGCGAATACAGAGTCGATCGTACCGGAGATCTGAGGAGTCAGCCATACTCCCCGAGTAAAACGGCTCGACGACTGGCACAGAGCTGACCTTTTGGATGAGTACGATAAGGTGGGCCATGACGCCCTTGTTAAACATTTCGGCGCAGAGTTCGTGTCCACCATCAATAGCCAAGTTCCTGACCGATCAGCCCAACTTGAGCTGCTTCATTGACGTAGACTCACCTCAAAGCCCCGCTCGCCTCGACGACGACCTCGTCCACCGAATCGCTCAATCGCTCAATGAGCGCTCCAACGGCATTATGACTCTGAAATAACCGCCTGGTAGCAGGATCGTTCTGAATGAGGTTACAAATGGCCGAACAAGCCCATGTCCGATCCGAGTACTCCCCAGATTTCAACTACGCCGTCACATCAGCGGAGAGTACAACGAGCCGTACGACCTCGACCTGACTAGACCTACCTTGTTCAAGACGGGGAGCATCTGTTTCTCTTTACCCGGATCGGCCTGACCTTCGCCCTTCCCACTGGGCAAATGAGCGTCGGGCACTCGAATTGGGTTATGGCGCCATGACTGCGTCTTTTTCTTCTTCTGCGCCTTGCCCATCTTTGCTATGGCCGATTTCGGAGTGGAAGGTGATGGGTGAAATGTTGGTCAGAAAGATTTTTCTGAATGGCCCAAAAGTCAACTTCGCGACGTCAAGTGGAGGCGGGGCCGCCAAACATACAGCGTCCGTGAATGACTTCTCCCTCAGAACCTACGGAACCGCCAGGCTCATGCACCCAGAGGGTCAGTCTCGATGAAGCTGAACCTCGCTGCAGCCAGACAAGTCGCTGAAAATGTATGCACTCCGGGTATAAACAGGAAGAACTATACGGGCCACTGACCCATCTACCTTCAGTTGAAAAAAAGAGGAGAACAATGAAGAATATACAGTAAACTAAGAGAAACAGAGAGAGTCAAAGATCTATGCACATGATGAATGTCGTGAATCTCCTCATCGTCGCCTCTCAGTAAAAGCTCGGGAGTGGGGTCGTCATCGTTTCCTTCTGTCTCTCTCCACCACAATGTCCAGATTGTCCGAGTTGATATTGAGAAAGGGGGATGGCGAAAATAGAAGAATTGGTACTTGGCCTTTAATTGAGCGGGTTGACTTTGGGGGAAACATGTCGAGCCGGATTGAAGTATGAAGGAAGCACCGCCTTAGACGGCAGGTTCGGCACCGCCAGCGACGACCATGATTTGACCGTAGTTTGTGACGAGACCGTTGATAGCTTCCAAGTTCGAGTTGACGACCAGAGGAGCTTGGTTGGCACCGTTTCCGCCGTTTGCTCCGGAACCATCGGCAGTCGAGGCGGAAGCAGAGGAAGCAGACGCAGACGCCGTACTCGAGCCTTCGACGGACGAGACGATGGCGTAAGGGTTGGTCGAGTTGGCAGAGGCAGAGTAGCTGCTGCTGGCCGAAGTGGAAGAAGAGGGAGGCGGCGTCCAGGACGAGGTGGACGACGAAGGGGGAGGGCTCCAGGTAGACGACGTGGAGGGCTCGACCCAGGTAGAGGTAGACGAAGGAGGAGGCGGGACCCACTCGGAAGTCGAGGTGGTGGTAGGAGGAGGGGGAGGGGGAGGCGACCAGGTCGAAGTGGGCGTGGGCGAGGGAGAAGGAGAAGGCTGAGGGTTCTCCTGACCGTCGAACCACCAAGTAATCGAGATGACACCGGCGCCCTCGTTGGCAAATTCTCGGAACAACTGAAGGGAGTTAGTGGGAACCAGGGATTCAATCATCGAAGTATATGCTCACGCCCGGGGACAAGCTGTAATCGTCAGCATTAGATCCGACAGACGTGAGATGAGCTAGCACTCACTCAAGGTCACCGTAGCCACACGTAGGGCACTGGTCCCTAATCTGAATACCACCTCGGGTCTGGCCGTTGGCCGAGATCGAGATGTACTTGAAGCACTCGGGTCCGGGGTCTGGTCGTCAGCAACGGTGCTCTCCATCATGCGCGTCCAGCCTGGCTCACATCCTCCTCCGTACTGAGCGGTGTCTGAGTAGTAGTCAGCAAATGATCCCGCGTGATATGAGACGAGACTTGACTCACTCAACGCGACGGTCCATTCGTTGTTCTGAGACAATTGGCCTGTGGATCGAAAGGAGCGCGGCGGAAAGAGAGGGTTGGGAGACAGTAGTGAAGGCGAGTGAGGGGATGTCAAAGGGGCGGGTCGAGGAGGAGACACGGTCAGCACTAGGGCCTTTTCCTCTTCATCTTCATGGAACACTCACCACAGGCGCCCAGTCCAACGTCGGTGTAGTAGAACGTTCCTCGACCGTTGAATGCCCTCTTGGTGAGGGTGACATTGTGCTCATCCCTCACTTCAATGTTGCTACGCTTGGCGACGAGATCATGGTCGAGCTCGGCTTGAGCGGCTCGGTGTTGATGTTTACGCGTGAGTCGATTACCGTGTCCTGCGAAAGCGGTAGGGACGAGTGCGAGTACGAGGAGGGATAGTGCCGACTTCATCGTGTGGGGGTTGAGATGATTATAATTCGGGGTCTACTGGGTTTTTATAGCTTTACTAGAGAGTAGAGGGAGAAAGGGATATTAGGACCTGACTGAATCAACAGTGAGATGCTAATGGAGGGGGTGAGGTGATCCGAGCGTTGAAACCCGCGGTCGGACAGTAAAAGGGAAAGGAATGAATGTGGTAGTGTTAAAATGAGCGTGGTTGACCAGCGTCGGGAGGCGGCGGTCGGGTTGATCACACAGTATAGTCGAGCGAGAACGTCGACGAAGAGATGTGCGATGCGAAGGGTGGATCAGTGATCGTCTCAAGGGGTCGAGTGTCGATAAAGTCGTGACAGAGTAAAGGAGTGTGGTTCGTCGAGTGTCGAGAGTGTCGAGAGTGTCGAAATGAATGATGATAGGTTGAAAAGAGTGTAAGTGAGTGAATCAAAGGGAGGACAAAGCTGAGTACAACATCCCCTCGTTTCAGTTTGAGCTTGGACAATCCCCTATTCTCCCCCCTTTGTCTGTGTGTTTGGCGGATAGGCGGCCCATGCATCTCTTCTCACCTCTCTTCTCCCTAAGCGGCAATCACCTTCATCATAGCTCGTCCATTGTGCGCCTCTATCCTATATCGATTCTATTGTCAGTCTATACCGTACAAACCCTTGACATGAACGCCAATAGATGGGTCATGTCGAGTTGTTTACCTCTTTTCTTCTCAGCCCAGCGAAAAGACAGGCACGTACAAACAATCGGCAAACTCCCAAGAGACACCCTGAAATCACTGACATGTGGCGTTCCGTATTCCCGGGTGGCAGCCACTACTTGAACCTGAACATGAAATCGAGGGTGCTCACAAGATCGATTGACAAGGACAACCTGTCTCGTGCAGCAACGCTCAGAGACGACCTTTGCATGTATGTCTACAACGCCGAATTGACTACCTTTTGGTTCTGTTCTGGTTAAACAACTAGCAGAATGTAAAGACACAACTAATTTTGACTCGACCGCCCGGGATAGAGGTAATTACAACGTCAAACTACTTTCTGACCCGCCCAGATTCTCTTCCTCCAGCCCCTTCCCTGCCAATCCGGTGAATGGACTTAGAAGCCCTCAACTGCGTTCTCGGGCGACCAACCATGACCGTTCATCCCGATTCCCAGACCGCCAGGCGTGAGCATTGGCGCCTGGTATGGCGAGGTCGTGCGGAACTGAGGCGGCGGAGGGTTACCGTGACCAGCCCCATTTTGCTGCTGCTGCTGAAGGAAGCTGGTCAATGCGGCTTTACGCCACTGTTGAACCTGCTCGAGTCCCGCACCGTTGACCAAGTGGTTCATGCCCATTCCCATGCCCATGTCAGGGATGGGAGTGTTGACATGAGCTTGTTGAGGGAACATTGTCGCAATGAGCGATTGGGTGAACCCCTCGATGGGGTTAGCGGATGGGACGGCGTTGTTGCTGGCGTTCAGAGCGTTACCGGGGAAGGCAGAGTAATGATTGGCGAGCGATTGCTGGTGCTGGCGAATCTGAGCTTGATGCTGCTGGATCTGCTGCAGGAAGAGCAATTGTTGCGGCGTCCATTGCTGCGTCTGAGGGGGAGGAGGTTGAACATTGCCATTAGACGAAGGGACCTTGTCCTCGACGCTGGCGTTCGAAGGTCGAGGCGAGGGCGTGTGAGTGTAGATCCCATTGGCGGTGACGTTCATGGGGTCAGCCGTCGTCGGAGGAGTAAGCATGATGCTGTTGCCCAAATTGGACGTGCCCGGTGAATCGGTCGAGTCCGACATGAACGCGCTGAACGGCAACGGCGTGTTGTTCGACATGCTGGGCGTTGGGTTTGATGCAGACGAAGGGTGCTGGAACTGGTTGGCAAACTCCTGAGACCAGTTGACGCCATGCATGTTGACTGTAGGCGGGTGAGGCTGAACAGAGTGCTGGACATGAGTCTGAGGCGGACGTTGGAACATGGCCGGGTGGTTCATCGGGTCGACGTCGGTCGATGATCTCGGAGTGATGAGACCGTTGACTGAAGGGACCGCGAACTGAGGCATCATGTGGTTCGATTCCGACATCATGTCGGATTCGGGCTCGTCTTCACCGTCGTCGTCGCCGTCCATCGAGGCAAAGTTGCCAAACACTTCCTTTTCGACACTGCACACGGCGTCCATGTCGTCGTCCCAGGCGTTGACGGGTCCGTCCTTGGGCGCGACACCGCTGGCCTTGCGCCACTCGTTGACCTCTTCAAACAACTCGTCTCGTTCTCGAGTGAGCTGCTTGAGGAGGCTTGCAGCGAGTAGACGCTGCTCTCGCTGCTTCGAGATGTGGCTGATGGAGCCGTTGACGATGGCCGACTTGGAAGGTCGTCGGTGGTTCGCCAAAGAAGGCAACAGTCGAGCCAACGAGAGGAACTTTGAATTGAGAGTCTCGCGTCGCGCTCGCTCGATGGCGTTGTGCTGGTGTCGCTTTTCAGCAGTGTTGACTCGTTTGCGTGGCTTCGACTTGGGCTTGACGGGAGCGGCGGCGGCAGCGGCGGCGGCGGGAGGCCGCTGCGTCGAGGGCGAGGGCAGAGGGTCGGAAAGGGGCGAAACCGATGTCATCGTAGTTGTGGTTACTTTCGTGGTTCGTTATGTCAAGATGACTTTAGAAGGAGTCGTACAAGTAATGCGTCGAAATGCTTGGGCTTTGAGATACAAGGGGTGTGTGATGTGATTCGAATGGTGGTTGACAACAGTTGTCGTTATTAGAGACTTTGTAAAAGTGTATTTGCCGAGTGCCAAGGTAGTGATGAAGACGAGAGGAGGAGCGTGCCGCGAGACGAATCTCAAACGTGCACAAGGGGGGTCGGAGGTGAGTATCGGGAAGAAGGCCTAGTGAGCCAGCTTGACGATTTTGTCAGATCGACCGAGATGAATCGATCCAGTTGTTGGAAAGGTTAAGGCGCAGGTGAAAAGGGATATCCGCGGGCCGTCAGAGGGCAGTGCCAAAGATGGTTCTACCGTGTGGAATGCAGTGTATAAGTTTTGAAAGGTCGAGTCGAAAGTGCGCTGATTGAAGTGGTGCTAGTGGGAGTTGGTGGGAGTGGAAAGATGCTGGACTGGGTCGCGAGCTCTAACATATGTGTCAGCCAGATCCCCGCATGTCAAAGTGACATCCAGCCCCGAACTGAATCCTCCGAAGACCCGGCCAAGATGGGTGTACGCAGGTAGTAGCGGTGATGAGGAGGGAAGGGATAGAAGCATCGATGGGTCAACACCCCTCCTTCTGGACGAAGGATAGTCACCGTGCAAGGCCGAGAGGGTGGTACGCTACGGTGAACGGGAGGGAGGTGTATGGGAAAGTGGGTGGTTTTCGGAGATTAAGTGCCTCGATACCCGACTACCGAGCCTTTCGATTTCAACAGAGATAAGGGGTAGTAATAGGGTACATCCTCCTCCTCCACGAGGCTTTCTTGACCGCAATCCCATCGAGTGATGTCACAGAGGCTTTATGCCCTGCGTCCCGAGCGAGATTGGCCGACTCCAATACGGAGAACAAGCCAGCGTCGTCCGCTGATGGGTCATGGAATTGGCAGAGACGCGCCCTCCTTCTCCTTCCCACCTGCCTTATCTCCCCTCGTTGATCCAAAAACTCAGACTCACTAGCAAGCGGTATCCAGTATCACAGCGAGGGGGGACGGAGACGATTGTCGTCGACGTAAAAGTCGGTCGATATGTATCGTATCGTGTGAGTAGTAAGAGGTGTGGAGTGAATGCAAAGAGGAGAGAGAGAGAGATAGAAAGGCTGCGGTTTCGTTCGTTGTCCAGTGGCCGGCTGGCTGGGCTGTGGCTGGTTAGTGTCTGTGCGGTGAGAATGAGGGGCACAACCAAAGGAAGGGTCGTGCATTATCCGTTTATCCACTACAAACAGGCTTGAGACCAGAGGGAAAAAAGGGATACCCATCAATCGACAGATTGGAAAAAAAAAGAGGTCTCAGGGTGTGTTGTAAAAGTTGCCCAAAGTAGTGTTGTGCCTGTTAGAACCGTAAACAAACTCAAAGTTGGTCCTGCTGTCTTTATGCCCTGTATCACCGAATCTTGTCTCCGGTCAAGTCGGCGCCACTATCCCTACTCTATGCATTACGCACAAAACTCCCGCTCGCGTCTTCCCCCTTGTCCCTGCTCATTATGAGAGGGTCAAGTCCCGGGGAATGCGGAGTGGGTGGGAACCGGCTGAGTTGCGCAGAGCTCATCCGGCACGCCATCTTAGCTGGTCATGATGACAAGACACGGCCCGAACGCGGCTCGTGGCATCACCCAGGTCAGGTGCTCTATCAAGATGCCACATTGGACGTGTTTCGTAGAGGGATGAGTTGTAGTATGTACTTGCTCTTGCTATGGAGCATTCATCACGGCATGCTGAGCGGCAGTGCCGAAGATACGCACCCCACCTCATCACCCCACTCGTTTGTCATCAAGCGTAACCCAGTCGTCGACTTGAGAGCTTATCTCGATAACCCACGTCATATTGCAGATATCGTTCAGTCCGGATCTCAAACCTGAAAGAAGCCCTGATGTGATTTCTAGTCGACTGACTGGCATCTATCTCGCGCAAGGTGACGCAAAACAACAGAGCGAGCCCTTATCGCGAATCACTCTGGTGACATCGCACCTAGATGCGTGATAGCGACGTCACCGACAATCAAAGACTTGCGAGACGTGACGTGACGCCATCGTCTGGACTTGCAGGATAGTACGAGTATTCAGATGGTGAGATAAGGGATACATCTATCGCCAGCAAGATACAGTAAACAGTGCAATCTCTTAGCTGAATCGCAACATGTCCTATCTCCAAGGCAATCGCTCTCGCGGCCGGTCACCTCACATCACATCAAGGTGCTCATCTTGATACTCTTCCTGACCGCACTCGAAGAACCCTCGTGAAACTTGTACATTGCCCTGAACTTCTTCCTTATCGGCTCGAGTACCAGCGGGAGCGCTGATAAGGGTTAGTGATAAGTGACAAAGAGACGAGCCACCACAAGGTGGATCACATGGTCAATCATCTCACTTTCATCATCGGCTGGTCCATGTGAGATAGGGGCGGGATTGGTCAAGCGCCGTCCGAAGAAATCAGTCGCCACCTGTATCACGGACTCAGCTCCGGCGTCATGATAAGCTAGCTGTGTGATTTGTACTCACGGGCTCGGCGCTCGTCTCGACCTTCTTTCCTTGCCTAATCACCTTTTAGCACGTGGAACCAACATGCGATAAGAGACCGTATGGGTGACTAGCACTCACTTGACAGCACCATACATCCCTTGCAGTGATTCACGCGTGCCCACACCCTCCGAACCGTCGGCTTGACCTCGACGTCTTGCTATCTCGGCGTCCATCTGCAACCATTATCAGCATTTCACCACATGGTCAATCATCGATGCTATCTACTCACAGCTTGAGCGACCAATTGGCGAACTGCAAAGCGCGATGCGGCAATATCATCCGCTCGCTTACCGTCGTAATGGACAAACACGTCGATAGGACTAGCTTTATCAGCGATGCACCGCATGCAAAGGTAGGTGGAGAGATAGCTTACGGCTCTAGTCGCATCATTGGTTGACCTGATTCGCTCTTTTCGACCCAGAACTTGAGACCGAGAGGGATCATCAATTCGACCAAGCGGTTCAATACTGCCTTCTCGGCGGGTTTGACAATGTTGGCGTTCACCTGGGCGTCAGCGACACTCAAATGAGCCTATGCAGGATCGAATTACAGGTCTCAGTGGAGGAGAGATGATCCTCATCATGAACGGAATGAGTTCTGTCATCATGGTCGTGGGGCTGAAGAGCGACCGGAGCATTGGCGGAAGGAGCCCTTTCAAACAAGTCGCTATCTCCTCATTGGCCGTTCTCGTCACGTACGCCTGGGTCAAATCAGCACGATCCAACAGGTGAGAGACTCTCAGGACCCACCTCGTAGTCCGACGTTGGCCATTCGACGTGTTTGGCGTTATTCGCAGCAGAGGCCATGTGGGTATACCACGGCACGATTCCATAACTCATGAACGCCATCAAATCGTATTCTTGCGTTTCGTTCACACGCCCAGACAGTCGATCGTAAAACATGACCCAATCATTGACTTTATCGATGTTCGGCAGACTCTTGTCCTGCGGTTGAAGGTTGGGATAATGCTCCCATAATCCCTGGACAAGCTTATCGTAGTCCCCACATGCTTGGACTGCGAATGAGAGCTTGTCGACGTATTTCCCGTCGTCTATACCTTGCGTTTTCCGTCTTTGCTTGGCGGCCACGGGGATCGTGAGTGAGTCCCAGACGGTCTGGAGGGATGTGCCGGTATCTTTGAGACCGAGAGAGGACGATCTGAGCAGGTCGGTCGTGAGGATGGACGACTTCGACTTGACAAACTGACGTGAACTCAGTCATAGTTCACAAGACAGTGTCGTAAACTCACTTGTAGGGTATTGAGACAACTTCGAACATCTCCCGAGGTCATCTCGACCAGCTGGGTCAGAACTCGGAGATCCGCCTCGAGACCTTCGCGCTCGCATATCTCCCGCAGCCGTTTGATGAGGAATTGCGCCTGGGGCTTTTTGAACCGAACAATCCTGGCGTATGGTCTGAGGGGACGGAGTGAGGTAGCGTAGCTACGATCGTCAGTGTCAGACTCGATGGCCGGACTGCTTGACACGGTGAACCCACAGGTCATTGCAGATGCAGATGATGGGCCGACGGAGCGGTTTCGCAGGCGTATTTGCTGGAGCGTCAGTCTCGAATCGACATAGTCGAGGACTGGAGCGAATCTTACTCTTCTTCCTCGCTGGCACATCCTGAATAAGCTTGATCAAGCTCCGTACAAAGCTCTGTGCTTTTGTCAGCATGCGAAAAGCACGAAGAGAGAAGAAGAAGGGACTGACCGCATCTCCACCTCCACTAGCACCGTCAATCTCGTCAATAACCACACAGGTAGGTTTACCCTCCGATGCCAACCCGCTCCCAGCGTCTATGGCGTTCTTGATTCGAGTCGTCACAGTCGCAGCGGACCTATCGTCCGAGGCGTTGATCTCTAGTGTCCTGTAACCAGCTTGTAGGGCGACAATCTGAGCCAAGGTTGTTTTACCGTACCCCGGCGGTCCGGACAGTAGAAGCACCTACACGATTAGCGACCTTTCCGTGACGATTACACAGGCAAGCAGCTCACCCTCTCTCTCGGTCTGCCTAGGTAGTCGGACTGTATGGTGAGCTCGTGTCAAAGATGGTCATATCGGCGGAGACTCACATATGGGTTCACCTCGTCCTCGTTGAAACGGCGCTTCCTGACCGGGTTGGCACGCTTGAACACGCATTTATCCCATTCCTTCAACCAATTCATGACATCCCGATGTGCTCGCTGGTCCAACGTCAACGGTTGGAGCACGAATGGTTGAGATCCCAACTCACGTCCTCGCCCAGTAGATCCGAGAACTTCTTTGGACGATACTTGTCCACCCACATGCCCTTTGCTTTACTCTTGCCTGTCCCAAGGTCCGCCCGAGCTTCTGCGTCGTACCGATTTTGAATCCTAGATCGTCAGACATGACTTGTGACATCGACCGTACTTCATGACACGCACTTGATAGCTTCCTGTTGGGATTTGAGCTCTTCTACTTCTGCTAAAAGCTTGTGCAGCGGCACTGAAAGATAGCTCGTCCCTCCAGCCGATCCGGGTCCCTTGACACTCCGCTAGTGCCATAAGCAGGAATCCTCATTTTGCGACTTGATGGCATGACGTACTGGTAGAGGTTTCGGACGGGGCTTGGCTCTCCGTTTAAAGATGACTGTCCGGCCTGACGACGTCTCTACCCTTAACGGTGCAATGGATTCGAACATCGGCAAAAGCTCAAAGTGGGTTGATGGGTCGGCGAGGGTCTCCTCGTTGGCATTGTACTCAATCACATCAGGGGGAGGAGTGAGAACCACTTCTCGGCGAGGCTTTGATGCTACCATATTCAGCTCAGGCTCGTGTTCGACCTACAGACCGGCACGTCATACGCACATGATGCGACTGGTGCCGACTCGACCTCATCAACGTTCATCTCCAAGCTCAAACTCCGTTTCTCCCGCTCCATGATGCCCCGTAACTCATCTTCGAAATCGCTCGGCTCCTCATCAAAGTCAGGCGGAGGCGATCCATAGGCCAATACGGGACTTGCAGGACGTCGCTCGTTCGTAAAATGGCTTTTGGCGTTTGACAATTCCGGAGCGTTGGGATTGTCGTCTTCTGTCGACTCTGGTGGTGTGTGGAGAAAGTCGAGGAGCCCATTCGACTCAAACTTGAAGGCCTCCTCAGTGGACATCTTGCTTGAGCTCGTTCACGCTCTTGCAAGGTCTCACTTAAACAGCAACGTCTGAATAGACGGCTGGACAAAGTCACGAAATCGCCTTTGACGCGACGCGTCTGACTTTCAGTTGATTCAGGCACCACCGGTTGTGGCCGAGTTCCCGGTTTGACATGCCATGGTTGCTCTCTGAAGATGCCAGCAGCTACTCTACATCGTCCCACATCAGATGTGGTCTGTGGGCGCAAACACAGGCTTCAAGGTATGTGTCCCTCCATCGATGGCGAGGTCTGACCGCTCAGGCTGTGGTCCGGACCGTCGACAAGACCAGGCCCTATCGTTCGTGTTCGCCGCGAACTTCAGGAGCCAAGGTTGAAGGTTGATATCCCCTAGTCGAGCACGATGTCAAACACTCTGTCGATCAGAATGGTACATTCGTCGCTGAGTGCTGGCTTGAATGTGTGAACAACGCGGTCACTTCACACGTGTCCGAGTCTGGGTGGAAGCCGCTGATCAGCCAGTTCTTCCGCATTGACCTCGCGCTGGATAAGCCTAGAGTGCTCGATGACTCGGATTGGAGAGTGGACATCGAGATCGACGGACGTCTACTTTCCCAGCGTGTACTCACACGCGATCAGTCTAAGGCGACGTGGAAATCTGCGCGTCAACTGGATCCAAACGACTCCACTAAGGTGGTAGAAGGCTGCCTGAAGTTCATCATGCCAGTGAGTCGGATCGCCGTCACGCCACAGTCACGCTCGTGGCGTCTCAGGCTGATAAGCTCAGGAGACGTCCGCTGAGTATCAGACGGTCACTGTCGAGCCTGCGATTCTGGCCAATCTGGGCACGATCCGAATCGAGGTTACGCCCGGCCGCTACGCGGGTAAAGGCGACAATCGAAACCACTTGGCCCCTGTTCTGGCTCCTTTGGGTGTGATGGCGGAGGCGGATGCGAAGTGAGTGCCACGTGACTGTCAGCATGTTGTCGAAATCTGCCGCTGAGCGGTACAGGATGTCTCACGCGATTGGGTTAGTAAGGCGACCTGTGCCTCTCGCTGAGATACGTAGTTGTGAGCCTGGGCCGTCTAAGCATCGTGAACAGGGCCGCTTTTCCAAGTTCATCAGATCTAAACGGAAACCGTTGCAGACCTTCATGTTCAAGGTGAGCTTGAGTGTTCCAGGGCAGGCCGTACTGACTGTACAGTATCGCTCGCGCGCAGCCTTAGAGATCGCCAATGTCGTCCGTGAGGCCTTCCTTTGCTGCTCACGTGGCAGACTTCTTCTGACTCCTTCCCTCAGCGCCAACGTCTCGCTCATCATCTGTCGTCGAGGCTTCCAGTATCTTGGACGCAAGCGATACGACACTGACCTTCGATCGATCGAACACTATCTTACGCCAAACCTCTTGCGCAATCAAAGCGGGACATTCGCGACCGCCGGTTGATAGTGCTCAGTCCGATACCGCAGGTCGTCATTCGTTCGCCCAGAATATAGAATATGAGTCGTCCGGCGAGTATCGATGTCGAGACCAAGCCCCATTGCGCATCGACGGAGTCAAGCGCCTTCAAGGCAGAAGAGAGCGGTGATTCTGCTATGGCCGCTCTGGTTGAGCAGCAAGCGAAGAGGATACGGGAGCTTGAGGTAGGTGATAGTCTCGCATGACATCAGTCGGGCTGACGTCGGCAGGCCCAAATTGAAGGAGAGGGCAAAGGAGAGCCGCGAAAGAAGAAAGTCAAGATGGAGGTGGTCGATCTCACAATCGACGACTGAGCACACTAGAGGGTCGGCGCGATGCAGTGCTCTTGGCTCTTCCTACACTGTGTCTGACTTGCGGCCCTCTAGCGCCGCTGATGGCGCTGCGTCCGCCAATTCTCGAAGAATGGAGGCCGAGTGAAAAGATCGGATAGCTCACAGTTTCAGCTTCTCCGCGCAATATAAAGGATGTATCGGAGGCCGTCAAGTTGTAACGATGAGCTGATCGCTCTTCCCCTCTCTTCATTCTCTACTGTCAACTTCCGGCAGTACAACTTACCAGCATGTCTCATTCGAACAACCCCTCTTTCCCGATCGATCTGGTCGAAGGCGACCTCGAAGACCTGGTCAAGGCTTTGGATGATGGTCTCATTACCAGTGTCTCCCTGATTCAGGAGTATCTCCGCGAGTCCGTTCTTGCCGGAACAACGTCGACAAGCTGATTCATGGCAGGACGAATCGAAGCGGACAATCACGCCGGGAGGGAGCTCAGGGCTATCAATCAAGTCGCCCCTCAGGGTCTTCGTACGTCTTCGCACTCGCACTGTCAACATCTCATACTGTAGTGCTCGCCCGCGCCAAACACCTCGACGAAACTCGGCAGACAAACCGCTTGAGCCTCCTGCATGGCATACCGGTACTCCTCAAGTGAGTGATCGTTCAGTGCATCATGCTGATGGTGCAGGGATGCGATTGCCACTGGACCCGAACTTGGGCTGAACACCACTGGAGGTACCTTCGCTCTTGGTAAGTCTCTCCCACAACGTGGTAGCGGGTCAATGCTGACAAGATGTCAGTGAGTTCACGGCCCAAACAGAACGCCCCATTGGTTGACAGCCTTGTGGATGCCGGCATGATCAGTAAGCACCATGTCTCCCGTCACATTGGGGTTTAGCTTACACAACAAGTCCTGGGCAAAGCCAACCTGAGCGTTTTGAAATCATACGTTCATCCGGATCTGCCGTTGGGTTGGTCGCCCGTTGGCGGTCAAGTCAAGTCCGCGTTTGGTCCCGAGCTGCCGGTCTGGTCAAGCAGTACTGGGTGTGCAGTTGCGGTCTCTGCCGGCATGTGCCCCGTCGCGATTGGTGTGGAGACGTGTGGCAGCATCGTGAGAGGCCTATTGGTAAGCTTGGCCGTGAACATAGATGACGTAGAAGGTCGGTCCGGCGGAACGGGCAGCTGTGGTGGGTGTGAAGCCAAGCAGGGGATCCATCAGCAACGAAGGAATCATTCCTATCACGTAGGTGTTGCGCCTGGGCGCGATGCGACCCACAGGACACATCGGGTTGACACTACGCGCAATCACGAATTCGACATGCCAGGACCTATGGGGAAGACCGCGTTCGACATCGCCGCTCTCCTTGACATCCTGATCCCTCCAACATCCTCTCCGGCGCCCGACGGACATCTGGACAATTCATCACTCGCCATAGGTGTCATCGACACCACCAAGTTTCCGGAGATGGCAGCCGAAGACCTGGCGCTGTTCCACGGCGCCGCCGAGTTGTTCCGCGATGTTATAAAAGCCCCGAAGGTCTGCGTGGATGGTCATGTGGAGCTGAGTTGGGACGGCAGTCTGACCATCGACTCGCTCTACCAGGTCCATCAGCGGGACGATTGGGACCGTTACCTGTCATCGTGCGGTGGTGACAGACGGAACCTGGCAGACCTCGTGTCCTGGCATGAAAAGCATCCGGTGCGTCAGGCCGCATGCTTGTTGCCCTGTGACCTCAGGGTCACTCACCTGTACTAGGCAGAATCCTTTCACCCATCAAATCCGGGGCAGGACTACCTCATTCAAAGATTGAAGTACGATGCCGAGCGCGACGCGCCTATCATCGACGCCGCTCGCGCTATCGCAACTCGAGCGACTTTAGGACTTGAGCAAGCCTTCGTCGATGAAGACTTGGACGTGATCATGTTCCCTTGGGGCTGCCTCGGTCCTACTCTGACCACTGTCAGCGGCTACCCTTCGGTGAGCTTCCCCTGTGTCCTGTCACCGGCGATACGCACCGAGGTGATAATTAGTGCACTGTGCCGTTCAAGCTGCGGGCCAGTGGAGAGCCGTTCGGGGTGATCTTTGTCAGCTGTCCTGGGCAGGAGCAGACGCTGCTGCGAGTGCTGTGAGTGATCACGATCACTTTGTGTGGTCCGGGCTGACTTCCAGACGTCTTTGCGAGCAGGTTTTCCCGGCCCGGCCCATTCCTGCTGGATGGTAGACTCGTTGATCGTTACGTCAGACCGAGGTGATCGATGTGAGGTGTTGATGTCTGACTTGTTGACTTGTGGCTGGATGTCCTTCTGTATCATCACGCTCGCTTGCTGTAGAGGTACTGAACCGTTTGCTGGTATCGCTACAAGCACTCGAGTGCAGTGCTGACCGGCTTATCCCAGATCTCGCAAGAGCTGACGCTTCGCTCTTGGCCGCCCAGCAAGACTGATCAGCGATAATCCGCGAGAGCTCGTCGCGTCCTCGAGCACAAGGATGACCGCTCGACGGCAATGAGGACGCCGCCAATGTGATAGAACAAAGGCCCCCAAAGTTCACACTGATAGGCTGGGGCTGACACCTGAAGGAGCTGGAGAAAGGAGGTCTACGCAAAGGCCTCCCGGCTCGATGAGGACAAAGGAGCAAAACGGGACCGCAGGGCTCATGAGCTTGTGATGCTCAGTCTTCGACTTTTATCAACCTACCCTGCCTGACACGATATACAGCATGTCGCAAACTCAAGCAGGCGCCTTCCCGGTTGATCTGGTGCGAGCGGACCTACGAGAGCTCGTTGCGGTGTTGGACCAGAACGTGATCAGTAGCGTCACTCTGACGCGAGAATACATCCGTAAGTTGCCTTCTGTGCACGCGCCTGGGACCGCTGCTAATCAGGCAGGGAGGATACACGCCGACAATCATGCTGGCAGACAGCTGAACGCGGTCTTGCAGCTGGCACCTGAAGCTCTCCGTAGGTGGTTAGCGATACCCTTGTTGCACTTCTGACCGAACCAGTCCTGGCCAGAGCTGCGGAGCTGGATGCGAGCAGAGACACTGACAGGAGAAGCCTTCTGCACGGTATTCCCATCTTGCTGAAGTACTATCGATCTATTCGAACATTTGGATTGAGCTGACGATGCAGAGACTCCATCGCGACTGGACCTGAGCTTGGCTTGCGGACCACTGGCGGTACGCCAGCTTTGGGTGAGCAACCAGTCCCATACATCGAGATCATCGACAAGAGCTGAACACAGACTCTAGTCGCATCGCGACCGACGCGCAACGCTCCGATCGTCGATCGCATTGTGGACGCTGGCATGATCGGTGTGTGAAGTCAAACTTCTTCATTTAGTCCACTGCTGACCATCCTAGTTTTGGGGAAGGCCAACATGAGCGTTCTCAACGGCTACTTCCATCCCAATCTGCCCCTGGGCTGGTCTCCGCTCGGAGGCCAGGTTCTATCAGCCTATGGCCGAGAGCATTCAGTGTGGGGCAGTAGCACTGGATGCGCGGTGGCGGTCTCTGCCGGGATGTGTGCGGCCGCAATCGGCGTAGAGACCAATGGCAGCATCGTGAGTCGAGCGATCCCAGCGAAAGTCAAGGCTGACGAGACAGACCAGTCCCTCGGAAAGAGCGGGCGTGATTGGTCTGAAAGCGACCCATGGCCTCATCAGTAATGAAGGCATCATACCAAACTCGCAAGTACCATGAGCCCCAGCTCTTCCCTTCTCTGACGGCTGAACCCCCAAAGCTCACAAGCGCGGGCAGGCATGACTTCGACGACGCCGGACCGATCGGCAAATCCGCTTACGACATGGCCGCTCTCCTCGATGTCCTCTCATCGCAGTCGACCACCTTCATGATCGACTTGCAGGAGGACTCGTTGCAGCTACCACGTATCGGAGTGGCGAGACTTAAGGGTATCCCGGATATCGACGCAGAACAGATCGAATTGTTCAAGCAAGCCGTTCAGTGCCTGGACCCGGCGGCGGAGCACACCGATATCTACATCGACGGCCACATCGAGCTTGATCAGGACGAATCCGTGTCGCTTGATCTGATCTACAAGGTTCACCAGCGAGACGACTGGTCCAGGTACCTGGCTAGTTGTGAAGGCGACATCAAGACTTTGGCGGACCTTGTTGCTTGGCATGCAGATCATCCGGTGAGCATTCGTGTGACGGCCGGTCAAGAGACGCCAATTGGATGCTCATGTCGCGGTAGACAGTCTCATTCCATCCTAATCATCCAGGTCAGGATTTTTTGATAGAGGGTCTCGAGGGCAACTCCAAGAAATACCAGGCAGCAACTGCCTTGGCCCAAGCGGCTGCACGACGAGCTGCTTCTGCTCTGGAACGAACGTTCGTTGACATGAATATCGACGCTATAATGTATCCCTTCGATGCCGCGCCTTCCCATCTGTCTAGTGCTGGCGGCTTTCCCGTCGTAAGCATTGTTGTCCGAGATGATCGAGAGGCGTATTCTGATGACTCCTCAGTGCTCAGTACCCTACAGTATCAGGAAAAGTGGACGACCGCAGGGAGTGTTCTTCACCAGTCCAAAAGGGCAGGAAAAGAAGTTGCTCAAAGTCATGTCAGTCTCTCGGAATTGCCGCACACGGGATGACCCAACTCACGGAAACTCAGTCAATTTTGCGAGAACGTCTTCCCAGCTCATCCCACACCGACCGGATGGTGAGGTTTTCAGGAATTCGGTTGGGCGAGAATTGGGCGTACAACGTCAAAAGGGTGTCGATGGCGGAACATGACTTTCATTGGTTCGCATAGAGATGGATGTGGGTTGCTGGGCGACATGCGGACCGAGATGGCGAATGCCCAGCATGTAGACAGAGCGACTGTTCTGTCTCATGTCGCAGACGCATCTCCATCCAAGCCTGTCTGGATCGCAGTGAACACGCGCTCAGTGGCAGCGCCCCGCGTGTCAAGCGCAACGATTATCTTGCATGTGATGAGTGGCAGGATTGTTTTCATTCTGCTTGCTTGAGCTAGATTCCGTCAGACTGTCATCCCTTGAAAGGGTGCGTCCGGATTGTATGAGTAGCTGCGAGGTCGATCAGCTGCGTAGCGATGGTAGAGGTCTCGAAGTGAGAGCAGACTCACTTGAAGCATTGTTGTGAAAGGTTGTACGTCCCTCTGCGAAGCAATGGATTTGGCTTGACCTGAGATCCTGGACGGTCGACACCCATGTCGAGCGTGATGTCATATGATCTGGCATCGTTTGCCTGGGTATCAGCTGGATGCAACCTGTTCTTACTGATTCTGCTGCTAGAGGGCATACTTTGAAGTGTATAGTGCCGACCACTCGTTCGCCCTTGTTCACCGCCAAAGGCTCTGGGAGCAGTAATCGCGCTTGTCTATAGGATCAGCGTCATTGAAATTACGGGGGTTTGTAGCAGTACTCACTGCCAATGTGTGCGCATCGCTGATGAGTGTCAGCTTGCTTCTGAGCGCAAAGACGGCTGGACCTCACCATTCGGTCCGGTAGACAAAGTAACATCCAGTCCTGTCTGAGGTGGTGTAGGGGTAGGTTCGGGATTAAGCGGATTCGTGGCAGTCTGCCACGGCCATTCGGCGGTCTGATTGACCGGGTAGTTCCATGCAGCCAGCAACACTGGGTCCTGCTCGGTAGGCGGGGTGCGTGGTGAGAATTGTAGATCAAACCAAGAAGCAAGCTGACCCGTCAGCTTTATCAGTGCTCATGCCGCAGAGAGACTCACTCCATGACATAGTGAGGTTTGAGCGACGATGAACTCAATGTTGACGGTGAACTCGATGATATCCTCTCTCGTGACGGTGTGGAAGTCGAACACTTTTGGTGTGCAAGGAGCGGAGATAAGGGACGACGGCTTGAACATGCCGACAACGGGCTGTGCTGAGACGATCAGCGAAGTCTTGTACAATGATCCGAGGCAACGGACTCACCGAAGACTTCATCGCGAGCGGCTTGATACAGGCCCGAAAAGTCGGTACCAAAAAGCTGAGAATTGAAGAATTGAGCCTGAAGGTCAGTGCTTCACTCGGACCCCCCCAATACAGGAATTTGCACTCACCTTCGCTTCTGTCTCGGCATACAGGCCACTATCTGTGAAGGGGCTGAAGAAAATAGTTCCAGCAGACGGCAGCAATTCTCCTCCCGGCTTCAAAAACAGGTCTCGAGCCAGCAAGAACGATTCGACCTAGAGCATATCAGCCTATGACCTGGACTTCTTTCGGAAGGGACTTACCATCCTTTCATGAAAGAGCATAACGCCAATTGGCTCCGAGATGATCGTGTCCACCTTTCCTGATCTGAGCACTTCTTGTTGCACCTTTTCCTCTTCGACCATGCCTTTGACGATCCTGATTTTGTTCTTGATGTCCGGATTCTTGCGGCCGACGTTGGCCTCGTTGACCAGCTATTCGGGGCCGATCAGCCTCAGGCCTACAACCAGATGAGCAAGCAGAGCTTACGACGGCCATCTTGTCGGCCATGGACGAGGCTTCGAGCGCGACGACATGCTTAGCACCAGCTTGAGCCGACATGAAGCTCAGAATACCCGAACCTGGTCAGACTTAGCTCTCGCCATTGTCCATCGCTGATCTACTCGCTTACCGGCACCAAGATCCAGTACCACCTTGTCCTTGAAAGCTACTGTCGCGTTACCCAGAATGGCTTTCCTGTACGTCCCGGTCCTCGAGATGTCGCCAATCATGTTTGCCCTGATGCACGCGTCAACGACCAATCAAGCGGTATCACAGTCGACTGACTGGTTCTGCAAGGACGAATAGAAGTTGAAATAGTAGTCCTGGTCCTTGGCCTTCGTTTCGGATCTACCAGAGTCAGTATTCGCGACCAGCCGCTCAATGATCACGGCTCGGACATACTTTTCGAACGAGACGACGGTGGGCTTGTCGTCAAAGCGGACCGAGCTAGCTCGGCGTTTCGCCATGGCAGATGCTTCATGCTGCTCCTCCTCTGTCGTGTCGCCATCCAGATCCATCTTGTCGTGATTCGTCTTCGCTGTCAAGACGGGAAGATGCCAG
Organism: Tremellales sp. FJII-L8-SW-PAB2; assembly: GCA_022813505.1. Lineage (NCBI taxonomy): Eukaryota > Fungi > Basidiomycota > Tremellomycetes > Tremellales > Tremellales sp. FJII-L8-SW-PAB2. The sequence goes on along the minus strand of JAKLMH010000017.1, from coordinate 169,452 downwards.
TGGACTCCTCTCGTCGCACAGACCTGCCTGGAGAACTCGAACGCGGGTTGGTTCCTGATTCGACTTCGATTGCGGAGCACCGAGACGTCGTGATCGGATGTATCCGATCAGAGTTCCCCCACGCCATGTTCTAGACTTTGGTGGCTGACAGCCCATTCTCACTGAGATTATATCGTCCCGCGTACTCGAAACGCTTACAGTCGACGGACAGCGTACTTGGTAAGCCGTCAATCCCGGACCTCAATTGAGGTACCGTTCATGAGTTGGGACCGATTGAGCGGCGCGAAACGACAAAGGATCGCTTAACCTTCCTGCCGGGACGAAAGGACAAACGTGCACAACGCCTTCCGGTCCAGCCTTCGCCGGGGTCCCCCTAGCCTCTCCCTCCTATATATAGTAGTCACGTTCATCATGGTCACCATTCATTCTTATTCGCCCCCAGCCGGGTCTTCATCTCTCCTTCGACAATCTGATTCATCTCCCGCTATGCGATTACCGTTCGCCCCGATCATTCAGCTTCTTCACGTAGCCTCTGTCAACGTGTGAGCCTCATCAGCGACGCGTGATCCTGTGATGACAGTTGACTGACTGAGCGTAGGCGCTTTGATGGACGAGCCAATGACCCGGTCCCTATACCCCAGACGGGAGCGATACCGCCGAGCGAAAAGCACTGGGATCCGTATACCGAGCTGCCATGGGCCGAACGTCGGTCAAGATTGGTAGATACAATCATGGGCACAGGTGATGTGGACGTGATCGGCTTCCAGGTGAGCTAATCTGTGGGAAGACTTCCCGGTCCTGACACTAACTCCCGTAGGAAGTCTTGAAGAACCAACTCGAGGACCTGCAGACTCTTCTCGGACCGTCATACGCCCACGTCGGTGTTGGAAGAGACGACGGTCAGACCAAAGGCGAATATTCGCCAATCTTCTACGACTCAGACAAGTTTGAACAAGTCGATTGGGATACGATATGGCTGTCACCAACGCCCGGTCGAGTCGGCTCGAAGGGCTGGGATGCAGTGAGTCTTGGCTGTGTATCTAAGCGTGACCTCATGCTGACTCGACAAGCACCTCCCGCGAATTGCGACGTTCTTGACGCTCAAGGCGAAACGATCGAAAGAGATGTTTCACGTCATCAATACACATTATGACGATGCTGGCATTTTGGCGAGGGCAGAGAGCAGCTGGCTCATCCGGCGGTACGCGCACGACTACGTCCAAAACGTGTACAAGAACAACTGGGAAGACCCGTCTGCACCAACCATCCTCCTAGGTGACTTCAGTACGTACCAAACGACCCGATAGCTCACTGCCTTCCAAAGCGTTGGCTGACAGATACTTCAGACTCACCACCTGAAGAGGCGGGATACAAGATCATGACTTCCTCCGCTCGAGCTCCCGGCGGAGCAGCAAGCGTATCGTTCATGGACGCCTTCAATCACCTATCCACTCGAAACTCTAGTCGGTCAGGCGAATCTCAGCCTTATGGATCCATGGAGACCTACTCTGGATTCAAGAAGCCAGGTGATAGATCAGCCACCCGTATCGACTTTGTCATGGTCGCCAAAGATGAGAAGAAAGAGAACCTGGGTAAAGGTGATTGGGAAGTTTCGAGATTTGGAGTGGTGGATAATTGGATTGAGGGCGGGGTCGATAGGTGGACGGGCAGGTGGAGCGACCATCGTCTGGTCCGCGCGACTTTGAAGCGGGTCAACGGGTAGAAGCAAGTCGAGGGAGGACATATGAGGAATTACATGATGTTGTACTATTGCTTGATCATGGATGACTGCATTATTTGATGAACATGATGAATGCAAATGCTAATATGCTACAGCTACAGTATGCCAATGGATGAAGTAGAGTTATAGCTTCTCCTCAGTAATGATCGCGTCATCGCTTCGCGCCCCAGGGAAGTGGTCGACCCATCCCTAGCCTCTTGGTACCTTTGGCCAGCTCCACCCTCCCACCACTCGGTAGACCCGCGCCCGGCGCCGCAGGGAGTCGATCCGAGCCGAACAGCTTCGGACTTCCCTCCAGATTTGGCGAGGCGAAAGGCGATCCTTCGGCCGACGTACATCCTACTTCAGGCGCACCCACGCCCAACGAGTCGAGATTGGCTAGGAAGTTGTTATTGGCATTGGTGAAGGAACCCAGACCAGCTTCCGACTTCTTTTCATCAGGTTTGCCAAAGGTGAATGGTAATGGTGCAGGAATGTCGACGTGTCTCGATTTAATGGGTTTCGGAGGTGGCTTGGCGGGTGAAGTAGGCCCATCTCGATCCCGATCCCGCTCGCGATCCCGGTCTCGTGGTCGACCCAGACCAGCTCGGGCAGACTGAAACCCAGATGCGGATGAGGTTGACCCTCCGGCCATACCGGGCAGAGCGTATTCGTCAAAATCCGAGGCCCAATACTCGGCCGCGCGGGTAGCTTTGGTGACTTCGCGCCTGGCGAAGCGATTGAAGTTGCGGTCCTGAGGTTCAGGAGCATCCCATGTGCTCAAAGGAGGAGCTGCTCGGACACTGCCATGATATCAGTGGTTGCGTGTTGTATGAATCTCTGATGGAAAGGGTACTGACTGTTTGAAGATCGCTTCCTTGGTGGCATCCTCGTCAGGAGCGGGCCGGCCCAGCATGTTCGCTATGTTCTTTCGAACGGCCTCGTCAATCTCTGGCATGTCGGCTGAAAAGAGCGCCTATCGACGTCAGAGCCTCCAACACAACTCCCTGATTGTGCACATACGGGATCTTTCTTGCTGGATCGGGCGACAAATTCGCTCAACTCTTTGGCCGAATCTTCACCCCCAAGCAAGCGCCAATGAGTGTGCGTCACAGTCTCGATAAGTCAGCACAAGTCTAACCTGAAAAGGAACAGGTGTACTGACGAGAAACACCTGCGCCCGCGTCATGGCGACGTAGAGCAGTCGCCGCTCTTCGGCCACTTCGTGCGGCTCAGTACATCGGTACGAGGGATATGTGCCCTGCTCCACGGCCGGTATAAAGACGACAGGCCACTCGAGACCTTTTGCGGCGTGGACTGTGGTGATGGTCACTTTCTGCAGAAGTCTGTCAGCAGCTGTCCCACAAGATCGATATTGGCGCCAAACGTACCGGCTGTTTAGCCTCCTCCTCTTTGGATCCAGTGTCGGTCGAGAGCATAGACGTCTGCAAGAAGTAGCCGAGAGGAGTGAGGCTAGACACGTCAGACCCCGGGCATCGTTGCGTGCGAATACGTACGCTTCACTATCGACCTTGAATAGCGCTTGCGGGCCGTCCGACTCGGACAGCGGAGATTCACTCTTCTTCACTTTGCCATTTGTCTCTGGCTTCTCGTCCAGATCATCGCCGCTATCCAGGATGTCAATCGGCTCCTGCTTGACGAGTCCATTGGCTTTCAGGGACTTTCGATCGTCGTTGCCATTGACTTTGCGCCTCTTACGAGGTTGACGAGATTGTTCACTATCGTCCATCCCATCTGTCGAGGTGGAGTTGTTGGTACTGGTCCGTCGGAACATGGGGTGGACCTTCTTCTCTTCCTCTTTCAGCTTGATGTTCGCAACTGCCTCCAGCGCAGCGGAAGAAGCGGGTATGAAGGCCTCTTCCGAGATTTGGTGATTGACTTCCCGCGCTTGCTCCTGGGCCACAGTCACACTGTACGAGATCTGCAGTCAGCATCGGGCGCTACGCAGGTCAACATACTAATTCTTGTACGTTCTCCCATCTAGAATCGAAGTCCTGCTGAGTCTTGCGGAGGTGGTCCTCATATTCCGTCTTCTCGATGATCATTTGTATCAAATCGCCGACGGAGGTGCCCTGATGGGATATCTGTCAGCATGTGGATCCTCCGCATTCGGAAAGAGGGGACTCACCTTTTGAGCCGCCCGACGGAGTTTGCGAACGACGCCGACGAACGTAGCCAGATTCCTCTTTATAGCCGGTTTCAAGCCCGATGGCAGTTGATCCCCATCTATGATTCTCTCGCAGAGCTCCATGGGCGATATCTTGTCCTTCTTGGCCGCTGTGATGATGTCCGCAACAGACTGGCTGCTCAGCGCTTTGTACCAGGCTCAAGCAGGTTTATTTGTCGCTCACCTTGTCTCCTATAGCTCTTCTTGGTACATTCACGACACGCAGGAAGGCGGGCTGACATCAGCGATTGCCAGTGAAGGGAGACTCACTGTAAAGTTTGGGTTCTCGGCAAGCTGGAGGTACGCCAAGAGATCCTTGATCTCCATCCGCTCAAAGAACTTGTGACCTCCGACTATCCGATTTGGGATACTGTCCTTCTGTAGAGCCGATTCGATATTACGGGACAAGGCGTTATACCGCACTGAGATGTTATTACCCTAGTCCTCCTCAAGGCATAGTACTACCGCACTCACGCAGGATGGCAAAGTCGTCGTAGCCGAGCACACCGCCAGAGTATGCTATCAGACGCTTGATCTCGATGGCGATGAAGCTTGATTCGATCACCGGTGTCGAAAATGGTTTCAAGGTGACGGCAGTGCTTTGCGGGTGTGAGGTGAAGAGGCTCTTCTGTATACGTTCACGGTCTGCCGTGTGAGTATGCGAGCCTGCGTGGCGTAAAAGGTCAAAGCTACTCACCTTGTGATACTACCGAATGTGCCGCCGACAAGATCGACCCTGTCGACCGGTAATTCTCCTCGAGATAGATAGCCTGGACGCCCGGGAAGTCTGAGCGCGTCCATCAGCGACAGGACCAGCACGAGGCAGAGGAGGACGAGGTACCTCTCGTCATCTTGTTCAGGTTCTCAACCTCGGCAGAGCGCCATCCGTAAATCGACTGATCTGGATCGCCCACCACGCTCAGTCCACCATTAGCCTCCGCAAAGCATCTCATGAGCTCGTATTGAGTGGTGTTGGTGTCCTGCCTGTCAGCTCCCATTCTCCTTGCTTACGTGAAATGTAGGCGACATACCTGGAACTCATCAACCAGGATGTGTTTGCAATGGCTGGTGACCCTTGGCGCGCTTCGGAACAGCTTCAATCCAAAGACGAGTAGGTCATCGAAGTCGAGCGAGTTGGCTTCTCGCAGTGCCAGGTCGTATTCCGCGTACAGCTGAAGCGTGAGCACAAAGATTAAGATCTCGGTCGTATGCCTTGGGACAACTCACTTCGGCAATATGAGTCAATGTACTGGTCGAAGAGCTTGGGTCGCTGGCCGCCCTTACTGCCATTCCATCTGGCGACTCTCCCTTCGCTTTCGCCTTCGATATCTCCGACAGGACGGCGGAGTCTTTGAGCTGGACATGTGCAGCCTCCAGAATGTCGGCTCGACCTTTGATCAACCCAGACATGAGCTTCTTGCTGGTCCATCAGCATTGTATATAGCTCGGTAGAGCAAGTTGACTGACCAGTCATCTGCGTCGGATATTGCAAAGTTGTTGGCGAGTTCGATCAATTGGCCGTATCGCCTCAGATACCTCGCGCAGGTCGCGTGAAACGTGCCTACGTCCTGTCAGCTTGGCCCACAAGGCATACACAGAAGAAAGCAGCCACCGACCCAGGATGAGGGCATCCGCGTCTTTCGGACCCAGTAGCACCGCCAATCGCTTCTTCATTTCGTTCGCGGCCTTGTTCGTGAACGTAACAGCCGTGATCTCCATTGGTCTGTAGCCATGCTTCCGGACCAAGTGTGCCACTCGCGAGGTGAGGACTCGAGTCTTGCCTGATCCTGGACCAGCGAGGATCTGGAGTGGGACGTCGGGCGGGGCAGTCACGGCTGATAAGTGGTTTAGCTGATGGAGTATTTCGATTGAAGGATCTGGGTGGGAACTCACCCTTGTATTGAGCCTCATTGAGTGAAGTCAAGTAAGGGAATGCCTCGACGTCCCTCTCTGTCTTCACAGACAGTCCTGGGTCCCCCGGCATGTCGATGTCGTTGACTGACCGTAACGAATCGATTGTTGATTCTGAAAGTCAACAACTTTCCAGCTGTTCTCGACGTCATCTTCATGACCGTGCGCGCCGATCGCGTCAACTGGCCCGGACTGTTAATCTGTTAAACCCCCGGAGCACCGAAATCTTATCTCCCGAACCCACTGTTTTTCGTCGAGTTGCTGTGACTGTACTCATCTATCTGTCTATAATACCGCCGCTTCGTATACCTTTCAAGCCATGACACTCCGAGTACTTGCCCTCTGTGGCTTCACGCAGAATTCTTACATCTACAGTCGGCAGGTACGTATCTGTCAATCCCATCCATCGACATGACTGACTTCAGCAGCTCGGTGCTATCCGCAAGACGTGCAAGAATGTCGAGTTTGGTGTGTCATGCTTATGATGGCGTAGCTCCCCTGGCCCTCTCCATCGACCTAGCTGAGCAATTTACAGTCTTTCTTGAACCGCCAATCGTTGTCGAAAAGGCCGATATGCCATGGAGTCAATCCCTCTCCGAATTCGACAGTACAGCGACAACCGAGCAGGAGGAACAAACGCCCGAGACGACACCTCGAGCATGGTGGTTGACGGCAAAGGAGAGGACCATCTATCGCCGTGGGTCGAGTTCTGGATCTTGATGCGAATCAGTGCTGACTGGGCAGGCTTCGACGAAGCGGTAGCTTACCTACATGACTACCTCGTCAATAACCCTCCATTCGACGTGGGCCAATTTCGATAATGGAATTCCACGACATGAAGCTGACATACGTCAGGGAATCATGGGTTTCTCCCAAGGAGCATGTATGGGCGCCATTCTCTCTTCTCTTGTCAGTGTCCCGTCTTCACCCACAAGTCATCGATGTCGAGACTAACATCAATCCAGCTATTGAATCCCGGATCACACCCCTCTTTCCCAGCCCACCCGGCTCTCCAGCCACCAAAATTCTTGATCTCAGTCGGCGGATTCCTACCCGTCCCTCGCGAACCGGACTTATCCCACCTGTTCCCCCTTCCTGCGAACTTACCTACTCTTCACGTGATTGGCCGAAACGATATTGTAGTGACGGAGGAGAAGAGTCGGACATTGTGGGAGAAGTGCGATACTAGCCGGGTAGAGTATCATGACGGAGGTACGCTCCCCCCTTATTTTCACGCATCTCGCTGTCGTGGACCGACGGATAGGCTGACTGGCAGGCCACTTTACGCCGTCCAAAGCATCATGGCGCCATTTCTTCAAGTGAGTCAGCTCAGACCTGTGCCAGTACATGGCAGGGGTCATCAGTTGACTCTCCAGCGCATATATCTCGTCATTCGGGCCTGATGGCGCCCAAGGCGATATCGGTCCACCCTCATCTTTCGGTCCATCAGGGACGAACACGCCCACTGCCAACGGCACACCCCGTTCAGGCTCGCCTACGCGGACATAGCACATACAACACACCATGCATCTCGCTCTGCGTTTCGCAACTCAAACATTTGACTTTCTATCTCTATACCACAGCGCCGACACACTAACCCCGAATGTCCCAAAACGGCTAATTGAATAGATCCTCTTCCTCCTCTTCTCGGAGGTCCGACACTTTGCCCCTCTCAGCTGCAAAGCTGGGCTGCTTCCTCAAGACCGGCAAACTCGATCGTCGAGTCACCACGGTCTGAATAGTCGGAGTCGAGTGTACACCGCTGGGCGTCGGCGGCTGAGCCTTGATCTTCGAAGTGGAAATGACGATCTTGGCAGTCATAGCTGACGCCTTCTGCCTCTCGGGCGTTCGGTTGTGAAGGTCGGAAACACCTAGCGGTTTAGGCTTGGTCGTACGAGGCGCTGGCATAGGCGAAGGAGCAACGATTGAAGACTCTCCTCGGCTAGCCTTGAGAGCCGAACTTGAGGAGGTGGACGAAGCGAGATGTCGAGCGGGGATTGGCGTCTCGTCAGGACCTGCTCGCGATGGTCGAGAGGTAGATGACACGAGGGTGCGAGTCGACGACGTTCTGGCCGTCGTCGGTGTAGTGGTGCCAGCCGCTCGAGCCGTCTTACGGGTAGCCAAGGCAAGTTCCGTCTGTTTCGATTCGAGGGCGACATTCAGCAGCTCCTTGTCGTTCTCTAGGCAAGCGACCTGCTTCTCCAGCTCGGCACGCGCCATCTCGTCCGACGCTGACTTTCTGCGCAGTGCCGCGACTTCCTCTCGCAGGCTGGTCTCGGAAAGGGCGACACGATCTAGCTCGGCGACGAACGAGTCGAGTCGAGAGGCGACGTCCTCCGACTTGGCCTTTTCAGTCTCGGCCCGAATCAGGGCGGCTTCGTAATCGCTTTCCATCATTTCCTTCTCCGCCTTCAGCTCGTGGCATTCGGACTGAAGCTGTTGGATGTTGGCCATCTGTTCCCGCTGACGACGGATCGTGTCCTCTCGGAGGGTGGCGTGGGCGTCTTGAGCATCGGCCAGTCGTCGTTGGAGTTGAGCGATCTGTCCGCCTTGAGAAGTGGATAACAAGGAGCGGGACTCGAGCATTGTTGATCGATCGGCGAGCTCTGCCTCGAGAGACTGGACTCGATATTCGGCAGTCGACAAACTGGATTCGAGCTCGGCAATGGTCTCTTTGAGCTGAGGGACCCCCTCTTCGTCCTCTCGAAGTTCTTGTATCACATGTAGGAGCTGAAGTATCAGTCAACTTCCAATGCCTTGTTCCCTTAGATCGAAGCTTACCTCGCCTCGCTCCCGATCAGCCCGGTCGCGGTCTTCTCGCAGGGCCTTGAGCTCCTCCTCCATCTCTACACACTCCGCCTCCTTCTCTTCAACCTCTTGCTTCAAGTGCCTGACTTTGGTATCGGCCTCAAACACTTTTTCGTTCGACTCGAAACGCAGCGTCGACACTTTGTCCTGTAGTCGAGAGATCTCGCCTTCTTTGGATGCGAGAATGAGGTTGGTCGTCTTGAGCTCGCCCTCGAGCTTGCCAACTTTGTCGATTTGCAAGCGATGTTCCTCCGTCTTGATGAGCAGATGCGACTCCTTCTCAAAGGCGGACTTGCGAGCATCGGCGAGGTCCGACTCGTGCGAGGCGAGCAAGGTGGTATATTCTTCGACCGTGGTATCGAGCTGCGCTTCGGCAGCTGCGAGGGAGGTTTGTAGTTCGTGGATCGCTTCTTGCGACTTTTCCTTCTCCTTGCCCAGTTCGTTCGTTTGAGACTGGAGTTCTCGTAGCTCTTCGTCGATCTTGACAAGTTGTCCGTGCTGAGTTTCGTTGAGAACCAACATCGATTGTTTGTCGGACTCGAGCGTTGCCGCTCGTTGTATCGCTTCGTCCAGCTCAAAGTGCATCTGGTCGAACCAATCTTCGTTCTCGTCGACTGCCTTGCGCAACTGCTCGATGACTATCTTTGTCAGTAGACTATCAGCGGGTGGTTGTGACGGACGCACCTGTCTCCTTGTGCCTCAGCGTTGTTTCTGCGTGAAGCAACTCGCGTTGCACCTGAGCGATATCAAGCAGAACCTGCCGCTTCTCTTCGCTCTCCTCTTCGAACGCGTCCTGTAGACGTCGCGCTTCGGACTGAAGCTCGCTAATTACCGTCATGGACGCTCGGAGCTCGTCATCGAGAGCAGTAGCATGATCCTCGTGCGCTCTGAGCAGGTTCCGAGTGGGGCCGAGCGGCGGTGCGGAGAAGTGTTGTCGTGGTGGAATGAAGGGTGGGGAGAGATCCTGGTAGACCTCGATGCGCTCGGCAGGAGATGCGACTGGCGTGAAGTATCGGCTAGGTAGGATGTCGCTGGTGTGTCCCATCTCGAGATGATCACCAAGCTGATCACCGCTGGATACCTCGTTGATAGTCGAAAGTGTTGTGGCGTGAAAGGTAGCGAGGACATCGATACTGGTTTCGTTCGGCTTGATCGCCTCGTCCACCTCTTTTCGGTCAGATGACGAGTCTTCCTCGTCGATCGGTGGAATATCGTCAAGTACTTCTTCCAGGCCACGCGATGAGCCGTCGGCAGGTGCTGGTGAACCACCAAAAGCGTCAAGCGAGACTCGCTTGGAGACGGTTGGCGTGAGCTTGACTTCGAAAGGCGAGGAGGATCGGCGGGCGTGGGTCGCCTTCTTCCTCTCGACCTTGTCGTGTTCGGTAGCATTCGAGACAGTAGAGAAGGTCGAGGAAGATGGCTGACGAGCGCTGGCATGCATAGCCAACGGCGTCGATGTTTGGCCAATACTCGAATACATGTCGCGCGAGAAGAAACGTACGGCTGCGGCGTCAGCTTCATGGCAGGATGTGCTGCCACAGACTTACCGTCCTTCTCCCTCCTGGCTCCATCGACGAAAGCGCCGAGTCTCAGATCGGCCTTCTTCCCACCAGGAGTGCCGGTCGGCAGCTCTTGTTGTGGGACCATCACATCCAAGCCGTCTTCAAGCCAATCGTCGGCCTCGCCAAGCGGGACGAAATCGTCTCCTTCGTTACCCGCGTGGGCTCCGAGGTAGTAAGAGCTGATGGACCCAGGCGTCGGCGATCGCGTCATGTCAAGAGGCACCGGATGAGGGTGTTGCGTGGTAGTTGGCAAGGTCATTTGGGGGTAAGAGGCGGTGGAGCTGGCTTGACCAATGACGGCGTTTGAGGTGGATGAGCTCCTCGATCGACCAGGTGGGGCCGGTGACGATAGATGCCCTAATCCGTCAGAGGATTTCCCCGAATCTGGCGTGTCTGACTTACTTCGGCTGGAGGCAGAGTTCTTCTTGCTAGGGGAATCGCCGACTGACGTTGAAGCACTTCGAGCTCGTCTTTTCCCGGGGCTTTCAATCTCGATCTCGAACTTCATTCGCCTGACCTTGACGCTTTCGGGCGTTCCGAGGTCGTGATGCTGCACGACTATCGAGGGCGTAGCGGAATCAGCTCGGTTGAACACCGGCCTTTGCGAGACAGATGGGTGATGTGGGTCGGTCGGTGTTGGTCGATCTCGGTAACGAGCGGTGTGCGCCATGGCAATTGTCGGGGAGGGTAGAGGGGGTATTCGACGATACGGGTCGAAGTCCTCTTCCACTGGTTCTGTCAGCCATCTATATCCCGGACTGTCTGGATGGAGGGTTGTCTGACCTTCATCGTCGTACTCGTCACTGGACCTGAGGTCTTTCGGCATACTTCGACTGTTCTTCAGAGCTTTCTTGCTCAACTTCCTCCTAACGCCCTGTGCAGCAAGATCATCGCTGCTCCCACTGCCTAGCTCGGCGAATCCGCCCTTGGCGACAGATTTGCGTTTCTTCTTGTTATTCTTCGCTTTTGACCTCAACGCTGACAGTGAGGGGTGATGCGCCAACGATCGGAGCAGTGAGGGTGTACGAGTATGACCATTCTTGGGCGTGTGAGGGGTGAGAGGCGTAGCACTGTGTTGCCGGAAATGATGTGGGGTGAACGAGCGAACTCCGTCGGACTCGCTGAAGTCGAAGTTGGGTGATTCGGGAAGTGGTGGTAAGTTGATTTCGAGCGACGACGACGGTCTGGCGGAGATGTCCAGTGAAGGGCGGTCTCGGTTCGATGACCTGGTCGGAGGCCGATTGAACGGGTTGATCCTGTGGAAAATGTCCATCGTTCTATGCTGAAAGTAAGAAGGATGAGTGAGGTAGGTAAGGAGCAGTATCAAATGCATCTCATGCATCGATATCTCGATGGAGCTGCGGTTGAGGGTTTGTTTGGAACAGGTTGAAATCAATGTCAGCTGTAGAAGTTGTTTCAACGTTACACACAAGTTGATACTACAGTATCCCCACACACAAACTCGCTCATTTCTGCGATCTAGCCTCGGCGTCAACTTGGGAATTGGTCCGCATGCGATGCATACGGGGTTTTGGTGCTCGAAAGCGTTTTCTGTGATCAAGGCATTTTCGGAATAAAGACAGCGAAGTGAAAGAGGAAAAGGATTAGGGAGCAGGAAAATCTATACCGAAACTCCAAAGCTCTGACCATCTACCAGGTCCTGGTGGAGAGCAACAAGTCGCCGTTGTTCTCGAGACCGATGCAAGCCTTGAGGAACATCTCGAGGCCGTTCCTCTGCCTGTTGAGCGAGTTGACGACATCGGTACCGGGCTTGACAAGCGGGGCCTTGAGCATGTACGAGAGAAGCGAGAGGACAGAGTACAGGGGCTTGTACTCGGTCTCACCAGCTTCCTTGTACGTGATTCGGGTCATGAGCTCGGCTAGGATGGCCAAGTCGAAGATGAGCGGGGTCGCCAGGAGCGAGTCCTCGCACTCGTTGAAGATGTTCTGATGGTCAGCTGGGTCCATCGCGAGTCTGGTCCGTGTAGCTTACCATGACATTTCGTCCACCCATGAGCAGCTCCGAGTAGTACTCGTCAATGGCTCGCTCTGATGGTCAGCATGACGTGCGATAGGGAGGAGAAAAAGACATGAGACGACGTACTGGAGTCACCAACAGCGGGCACGTGCTTGATGACAACGATGTGGTCCGGGTGGTCGCCGGTCTTGTGAATTTCGCCAGTCTCCTGGGTCAGGTCGGCGGCAGTCTTGAACAGGACCGGGTTGGCAGCGACCATGTCATCCACGACTGAAGACTTGGAGATCTCCTTGGACCTGAACTGCCTCTGCGAGCTGAGGTTCTTGCCGTCGTTGTTGCCCAAATGGTTGTAGGACGAGATGGAGAGCGGCTTGATACCGGCATTGACGAGGAACTCGGCAAGGACCGACTTGACTTTGGTCTGACCCGACTTGAAGTCGTCACCACCGACGAAGGTCTTGTGTCGCTCGGCAAGCTCGATACAACCAGGCACAAAGGTGTTCTGGGGCGAGCCGTTGATGAACGCAACTCCCTCGAGGATAGACGCCATGGCGAAGATGGTCGAAGGCGAAACTTCTTCATGGGACGACTTGACGGAAGCGAGCAGGTCGTCCGCGGAGTCATTGACACCGGCGATGACGTCGGCGTATCTCTCGGTGTTCGCGGTCCACAGGACAATGACGTTGTCGAGCTCGTTGTCCTCCTTGAAGTTTCGGATATCGGCCCTGATGTGGTCCAGGTGGGCTTGCTTGTCGTCACCAGGGATGAGATTGTCAGCCCGGTCAGCCTGGTTGGCAGCGATGAAGTCGGGGTCTAAAATATCAGCACCCGTGCTGAAGACAGCCTTTGAGAGCTGCACTTACAGTAGATACTGGGCATCGGGGTGATGTTCTCCATCAACGGGGCCAGCTGCCTCTGCAAATCCCACTGCAAGACTTGAGCTCGGTGCATGGCCTTGTCCATCGGCACACCGGAAATGTCCCATCCGCCAATAACGAAGTCGTTGGGGTGGACCATCGGCAACATGTCGGAAACGGGCACAAAGACATCCTTGCCAGTCTCGGGGTCGGTACCGAGTCGAATAGTCGAAGCTCGGACCAGCGAACCGATGTAGTTGGGCTGCTGGAGTCCGTCCTTGGTGTGCCACGAGATGTTGTGCTTGTTGGCGAGGTGGGTGGCAACAACAGTGGTGCCGTTGTTTCCGCCCAATCCGACGAGCAGCAGACTGCCATATCAGTTGTAACTCCTTTAGCTGAGCAAGTGAAGAACTCACCCAACCCGTCCGACCTTGGACTTGGTCAAGAACTCGTAATCCTTCGCAGTCTTCTTCACATGCAATTTCCCATTAGCATCCTCTGTACAGAGATCAGCAAACGCATTGTCGGACGCATGATAAAACATACTGGTCACCGCCGCACCGCGGTCGGTAAACTTGGCTCTGATCTCTCCCTCATCATACACGACGTCTTCACTTTCCACCTTGATCAATCCGCCTTCCGGCGACCTCCTAGCTGACGGGTGCACCTTGGCCTCGCTCGCCCTCTGGTTAGGGAGGGAGAACGAGTCGTGGTGACCCGGAGCTTCCAACGCAGTTGGGGACATTGTTGTAGAGTAGAGTTTGATGTGGGTTGGAGGGCCTTAGAAAGGGGCACGATTGTCTGCGGCGGAGGTGTGTTTGACGCCGCTAAGGGGGAATGTCAGTACCAGAACGCGGTAGGATTCTGTGGGGAAGAGAGGCTCACCGATGAGAGTTGTGAGCAGAGCAGAGCGAGTTCGAGAACATAAACTCCTTCTGAGTGAATGGATGCCAGAGGCAGTGGTAGATGAGACGAGGTCGTGGCTTGTGGCAAGGATTTGTCTGAGGCTGACAAGGTGAGTGTATGAGAAAGAGAAAGAGAGAAAAGAGATTCCAACACGTTGCATAGCCTTTATAGGTACTGGGAAACTTATCGGAGGTCCGTAAGAATAAGTGCGTGCGTAGACAGACGTAGGCCGACGAGAGAAGTCATTCGCGTTCTGGTCCCCAACAATTACCCGCGACGCCCCGTACCAGGCTTGCCCTGACCCACGGCGGTTTCAGGGACGTAATTACCGGTCCCCAGTCCTCAGAAGTGTTCAACAACCGCCCTACTTCCTACTTGCTCGGAAGACAAGAGGCTGGTCAGCCTGTCAACAACAGCGCAGTCAGCGCCAGCCGGGCGCCGTGCGGGCTAGCTGGCAGGTCATTGGCCGAGATTCGAGACGCGCTCGGTGCAAAGGCGTGGGTCCGTGCTCAGAGATAAGGTACCGTGATAAGCCTGAATCATACCTATGACACGTCATGCTATATTCCAAAAGTCCAGTCGGTCGCGATTTATGCGAGTCATGAGTTCTGCAACGGTACTTTAGAAAGAGGACCCTTGTATGCTCCGTCGGTCAACACTGAAAGCCTGGCGACTATCTCATCCCCTGCCTGCTGCTGCTTCTCGAATACCGCTTCTCTACCGAGCCATGTCGTCCGCACCGTTGCCAGCCACGGCGGACCTGCCCGACCGAATCGCTGCTCTCCAAGCCCGAATCAAGGAGTTGAAAATGTCCAAGCAGGACGCCTCGGCCGAAGTCGACGAGATGAAGCAGCTCAAATCACTGTTGGGCGATCAGAAGAAAGAGGGAGGCGGCGGAGGCGGCTTCCAGCTCAAGACGCCAAAGGGAACGACCGACCACAAGCCCGAAGCCGCACTACTCAGGCGAAAGATATTCAGCACCCTCGAGAGCATTTTCGTCAAATACGGAGGAAGCACGATCGACACACCGGTCTTTGAGCTGAAGGAGATCTTGGCTGGCAAATATGGAGAGGACTCCAAGTTGATCTACGACTTGCAAGATCAGGGTGGGGAGCTGTGTTCGCTTCGATATGATTTGACAGTGAGTGCTTCACTTCTGGGCCAAAGGCGAAGCTAAGCCGCTCAGGTACCCTTCGCCAGATACCTCGCTATGAACGGTATTCAAGCGATGAAGAGATTCCACATTGGAAAGGTCTACCGTCGGGACCAACCCGTCATGTCGAAGGGACGAATGAGGGAGTTTCACCAATGTGTACGTGCTCGCAAAGCTGAAGCATCAGGCAGAGCAGAGGAAGTGGAACTGACCTGGGGCAGGATTTTGACATTGCCGGCACCTACGACCCCATGGTCCCAGATGCCGAGATCCTGTCGATGCTGTGCGAAGCCTTGACCGCCCTCGACATTGGCGCTTTCACCGTCAAGGTCAACCACCGCAAAATCCTCGATGGTATCTTCGAACTGGCCGGTGTTCCAGCAGACAAGACGAGAAGTATCTCATCGGCAGTTGACAAGCTCGACAAGGCTCCGTGGGCCGAGGTCAAGAAGGAGATGACCGTCGAGAAGGGATTGAGCGAGGATGTAGCCGACAAGATTGGTCGATACGTCGGTCTGAAAGGTGCGTCTGCGAGTGCATGTAGCAACTTACCGTCGCTGATGAGGTAGGGAGCGGGTTCGAGCTGCTGGAGAAGCTGGAGAATGACGCTGAACTCGGCACTATCGCTTCCGCCAAGGCTGGCTTGAAGGATATGCGGCTCCTATTTGAATATCTTGAAGTGTATGGCTGTCTGGACAAGGTCAGTATCGTAAAACACACTACCGTGCGTGACATTTGCTGACAAGGATAGTTGAGTTTCGACATGTCCCTCGCTCGTGGTTTGGACTACTACACGGGTATCATCTACGAAGCCATCCACACCTCCTCCGCACCGCCCTCAATCACACCTAGCCCAGCAGTACCACCTACCGCCTCCTCGTCCAAACCCAAGAAGAGCAAGTCGACCACAGTCAACCCGGACGAGATAGACGAAAACTCGGTGGGCGTCGGCTCGATCGCCGGTGGAGGTCGTTACGACAACCTGGTCGGCATGTTCAGTGAAGCGGCTGGTCAGTCAAGAAATCAAGTCCCGTGTGTTGGAGTGTCGGTCGGTATAGAGAGGGTGTACAGTATCATGGAGATGAGACGGAAGCAGAAGGAAGAGAAATTGAGGGGTAAAGAGACCGAGGTGTATATTATGGCCATGGGCGGTGGCCTGCTCAAGGAGAGGATGGGTCTGGCCAAACTTCTTCGTGATAGCGGCATCAAGGTGAGCGAGCACTCCTCAATCAAGTCATATCAGGATTAACGTCGGTCCTAGGCCGAGTTCATGTACAAGGAGAAGCCTAAGGTGCCGGCACAATGGAAAGTCGCCGACGACGATGGTGTCCAATTCGTCGCAATCATGGCCCCAGCCGAGGTGGAGAAGGGCACCGTCAGGATCAAGGAGCAGGTTGGCAAGGAGAATGCCGGTGAGGATAACAAGGGCGAGGAAGTGAGCATGGCGGACGTTGCAGGATACCTGCTGCAGAAGTTGGGACGAGCATAGACTTCAATCACCATAGACATGCATATAGTCAATACCGACCGCTATTGTATGCCAGCGTCAGCGTCAGCGGTATTGACCATACAATGGTCGATCTTCGCCCGACTCTTCTGCTTCCTCGTCGTCTTCCTCTTCTTCTGATTTTTCTTCGCCCGACGTCGTATCTTCGTCGTATTCTGGCACGATCACTTTGCGCGGTGGAGCCGTCACTGGTGCCGGAACCGCTTCCTCCTCACTAGACAGTCAGTACCAGGCTCAATCCAACATTTCAGATCAGACTTACCTCTCTGTCTCTGCCTCACTGCTCTCCTCGCTTTCACTATTGAGGAAAGCATCGAGATCCTGAAATTTGGCTTTGTTCTGCGCGGGTACCGAGCCGACAGGTGAACTTCCCGCAGGCGAAGCTCCACGAGGGATGGACGCTGCAGACAAGTGGACCGGTACCGGTGTGGCGACGGCTGAAATGGGCTGTGAAGCCGAAGATATCGCCGACACTGGAATTGCCTGCCTGACAGGGTCGTCCAGCCCCGAATCTCGTAATGATGAATCGGTAGGGTCGTCTGTCCATTCCGGAAGGTGCGAGTACCCAGTCAATTTCCGACCGATCAATCTTGACATCGAGCCGACAGTGTACTCGTCCCCTGCCCTCACTGCCTTTTCGTCGTTATAGCTCCTCTGCGAAAGGAGGACGACCTTCACTTGTTCGCGGCGCAGAACGACGCCGCCCATGTCGGTCTCCTCTTGGTCTTCGGCATCGTCGTCGGTTCCACCGTTCTGCAATGAGCCAGCGAGCTTCTCATCCTTTACTCCTCGCAGCAGAGCGTTGAGGAATCGGGCTCGATCACGAGTATCGTAGGCTTGGTCATATCGAGCGAGAGTAAACAGGTACTGCGAGAGCTGAATGAGCAGAGGAGTCGAGGGAGATAGAACCAGGAGCTTGGTTGCGAGTGTCAAGATCTGCAGCTTCGCAATTGTGAGCTAGGAAGAGCGATATCAGCCATCGATACACGAGACGACGTCGATTCGCTTACCTCGTTCACGAAGCCTCTCACGCCTTGTCGCAAGATGTCAGGTACCCATGGCGCCACGCCCTCCCATCCGAGACCATGCATAGGCGGGCGATTGTCCGATGCGAATTGGCCGACAAGCCAGTAGACCGAAGCGCGCGCTTTAGGGTTGGTGATGCCGCTCAACTGTTTAGCGAGGCGTGCCACCAGCTTTTGTGGCTCAGGCAGTGTCGAGTCGGAGCTTCGAGAGAGTATAACGGATTTGAGCACGATGACAGTCTGTGCGACCAGTGTGTCTATTCTCGTTCAGTCCGAGCGCCGTACTAGAGGAAAACGCACTCGCCTCGGGTGCTCTTGAGCAGTTTCATGAGAGTGCTGAGACCTGAAGAGGCGACCTCGGGCTGATGGCGTATACAAAACCCAATTGCCCTCACTGCTTCTTCGGCCACTGCGTCCTCGGTCGAACGGACGTAGTGCTATGGTCAGCGGCGTTTGGAAGAAACGGGACTAACCTTGAACTCGCGCATGGATGCAGCCGCATTCTCGCTCGACACCAGCGCGGTCATAGCCTTAAGTTTGGCGATCTTGACGGCGGGCGAATCGCAGTCGTGCAAGTAAAAACGGGTCTGCCTGGATGCGAATAGCCACTGGCTATGTCAGCCCTCGTCTCTCACCTCGAGTGAGGCCTACTCGCCTTGCGCTCCTCGACCATCGATACGATGACGTCCCATGTGAGGGCAGAGATCTCTTCACCTAGATGCGAAATGTGCGAGCTGCCCGCCAAATGCAGCAAGGGAGCCACGAGCAGATGTTGCCCGACGATACCGGTCGCAGGTGCGAGATGGTAGTACGCATTCGCCATGCCAAGTATGACGGCCGGGTTGCGTGATTGGAAGAGAGGTTTCGAGAGATGCAAGAACATGGCCAGATCCGTGTCGATACCGTCAAACTCGTCCTCGCTCTCATCACCGTTGGCTGCATCCTTTGGCTGCTTCGGCGGTATGGAAGCCGGATTGATAGAACCGGCACTGTCCGGCTTGTCGAGCATGACTCGGGCGTATTTGGTGAGCACTTCCAGAGCGACGATCTGACCCCATTCGTCTGCATCCACGAGGAGCCGGACGATATGGCGGTAGTAGGGGTGAAGGAGGTCCAACCTGTCGGGACAGATCTCGAGGAAAGCCGTCAAGCTGGCGCCGAGAGTCAGAGGTGACGGCGAAGCGAGCAGAGTTTGTAGCAGGGCAATGAGCTGTGGGAGTGACGACGAGTCCATGCTAAAATCCCTCGTCAGCCATATTCTAGACAGCCTCGAGAATTGGTCTGGTACCTACTCGTACACTTTGGCGAGACCACCTGCGACAGTCTTGCGTACCCAGGGATTTCGATCATTGACGAGCTTCTTGAGACCCAGCATGACTATACCCTGGATGACAGGGACTCGGATAGATGTGAGGACTCGAAGTGACATGGACCGGATGAGCGGTGATGGGTCCGACAGGTCCTTCTGGAACGTATTGATCGACAACAGCAGGAGATCCGAGTTGGTAGCGGCGCTGTCCAGTCGTCAGTACGGTTCTCTCCTTCCACCAACAACTGGAGACCAGACTCACTATCTCAATAAGAAGATGTAGACCAGCTTCCTAATTTCGATACTACCAGCAACGACGTTCTTGACAACCTGAGCAAAGAACCCTTCCATATCCCTCCCCTTGGACATGCCCGCTATCACCCTCTTCATCCCCTCCAGCCTATCTCGCTCTGTCCTAGACTCGAGCAATTTCGAGATCTCCTTGATCTTGTCATCGGACGTGTCGAAATATGGGGTCGAAGAGCCAGCACCGCCCGTCAAGACTTGGAGATCACGGGTGGACTCGATGAAGTTCTCCTTGATCCGCTGGCTCAGGCGGTTGAGGGCTGCCATCTCGTCACTGCGCCGCTGCCATGTATTGACCTAGGCAGGTGAAGAGCTTGAACCGTGACTAGTTGCGCGTCATCGGCGAATTGCCAGCCCGGATCCGAAGCGCCGTTGCAAGAACCAAAAATCGGGTAATCCAGCTCATCTCTCTTCTCGCCTTCAATCCATTTTCAGGTCACCTGCATCTCTTTCACCTTTCCGCAGACGATAGCAGCAGGTAAAGATGGCGAAGATAGCTTCGGACATTGTACGTACCCCTTTTTTCGGACCTCATGCCCTGCTGATCTTGCAGAGGAAAACCTTCCCTCGGACGGACGATGTGGTCGTCTCGTACATCACTGGATTGGTGGATGATGAGGACGAAGAAGTCGACGACATCGTCGAGATGACAAGGGGGATGCTGCAAGTCGGCCCATCCAACTCGGACAATCAAGCTCTGGACGACTTGTATGTTCACTCTCTGCACGAAAAAGCCGATCTGACACGATGCCAGCATGAACCGCTTGGTAGCCTACCTTGAGACCCAATCATCCAAGCGTGTGCGCCGATCGACTCAAGCCACCCGTCTGGAGAAGGCTGTCCAGATGAAATCGCAAAACATGTCGGCCACTCTGGCCATGACCGGCCCTGTCGAGCTCGATTCAGTGAACAAAGGACAAGCGTCCCGAGTCGATCTCAACAAGCTCGCCAAGGCCGAGGCGAAACTCAAGGCCAAGATCGAGAAGCGAGAGCGAGGCAAAGCGAGGGATTTGTATCAGGGATCGAAGCTTATCGACATGCAGAAGAAGCAACAAAGCTACGAGGAGATGTTCATGAAGGTGAACCCGTTGGATCTGAGCGGAAGCGCAAAGGGCAAGAGCAAGGATATTCACCTCAGCAACATCGATGTCAACTTTGGAAGCAACCGTATCTTGTACGTCGCTTGATCGTCGTGGAGCAGTATCTTGCTGACTTGGATCTAGGGCTGGAGCTACGCTCACGATGGCAACGGGTCGACGATACGGTCTTATCGGTCGAAACGGTGTGGGTAAATCGACATTGCTGCGGCACATCGCCCTACGAGAAGTCCCGATCCCCACGCATATCTCGGTACTGTACGTCGAGCAGGAGATTGCTGGAGACGATACGACCGCTCTGCAATCCGTTCTTCAGGCCGATGTTTGGGCCCACAAGCTCAAGACGGACGAAGCGGACCTCAATGCACAGCTGGAGAAGCTCGAGAAGCTGCCTACAAAGCACGAGGATGGACAGCCGAACGTCCAATTGGAGCAGGAGAAGGACGAGTTGGCGGTACGCCTAGGCGAGATTCAAAAGACTCTGGTGGATATGGAAGCCGAGACGGGACCTGCAAGAGCCGGAGCTCTGCTGGCAGGTCTGGGATTCGTGGAAGAGGACCAGCAGAAGACTACCAAGAGCTTCTCGGGTGGTTGGAGAATGAGGCTGGCTCTTGCCCGAGCACTTTACGTCAAGCCCGATGTAAGCGTGTCACCCAGCTCGAGTGAAGACAATCGTCAGCTGATCCGCACAGCTTCTTATGCTGGACGAGCCTTCCAACATGTTGGACCTGAACGCTATCGCCTGGCTGGAAGACTATCTGCAGACGTGGCCTGGTACCATCTTGGTGGTATCGCACGACCGAGCCTTCCTGGACGCCGTCGCTACCGATATCATTCACCAGCACTCGCAGCGTCTCGACTACTGGAAGGGCAACTTCTCGAACTTCTACCAAACTCGTCAAGAGCGAAACAAGCAGCAAAAGAAGGAGTACGAGGCGCAATTGGCGTACCGACAGCATTTGCAGGCATACATCGATCGATGGAGGTACAACGCCAATCGAGGTGAGTTCCGATCTTCTTCCTTACCGCCGTCAAACCTGACTCTCGTAGCACCTCAGGCCCAATCACGTATCAAGATTCTGGAGAAGCTGCCCGAGCTGGAACCACCCGAGGAGGAAGATTCAGAATCTTTCCGATTCCCCGAGCCCGAAAAGCTATCTCCGCCGCTATTGCAACTGGACGAGGCGACGTTTGGATACACGCGCGAGAAGATCATCCTCAAGAATGTCAATATCGACGTCCAGCTCGACTCGCGGATTGCCATTATCGGACCGAACGGAGCGGGTAAATCCACACTTATCAAGTTGCTCACTGGCTCGCTCCAGCCTTTCTCGGGTCAAGCCAACCACAACTCTCGATGTCGAATCGCGTACTTTACCCAACACCATATCGACCAGCTGGATTCGACCATGACCGCGGTTCAGTTCTTGCAACACAAGTTCCCGGGCAAGGTCGAACAGGATTACAGAAATCACTTGGGAACATTCGGTATCACCGGATTGACGGGTATTCAGAAGATCGGGACGTTGTCTGGAGGTCAAAAATCGCGTGTTGCCTTTGCGGTGCTCAGTATGAGTCGCCCACACATCTTGCTGCTCGATGAGGTGGGCCCCGTGTCCCATATCCATCAAAGTCCACCGCTGACTGTACAAGCCGAGTAATCACCTGGATATCGAAGGTATCGATGCCCTCATCTCCGCTGTCAGCGCTTTCAAGGGTGGTGTCATCTCGTGAGTAGCCGTGCCACATCTTGATAGATGAGTCAACATCTCTGACCTAGGACAGCATCTCGCACGACGAGCGATTCATTACGGGTACTTCGAATCAGCTCTGGGTCTGCAACAACGGGACCGTGTCCAAGTTCTACGGTGATGTGTCTGCGTACAAGAAGCTCATCGTGGAGGAGATCGGCGCGAAGAAGGCACCGTAGATAGCTTGGTTTGTAGCTCTTCGTGCTCTTGCGATGTATACTCTGCGGGTCGTAGCATTTGCTGCTGGTAGAACCGACTTTCGAGGCTTGATTTGAGGATGTTGCGTCACGCGTCATCCACGTCTCCTCCACCGAGGTCGTCCACTTTAAAGAACAGTATTTACTTTGTCCACCTATCCTCTGTCCATAGCACACGACATCATGAGTAGGTACGACCGATATTGACAACCATGCTGGTCCATTCTGGCATGTACTGACACAACGATAGGCAAAGACTACCAACGCACAATCCCTCGCCTTCGCCGGCGCCAATCCTCCTCCCTCCCTCCGGTCCAGGACCGTCCTCCGGCCGCGCGTCCCCATTTCGACCTGCCTCTTCAGCCTCGCAGTACTCCGAGTCACCTTTTGGCGGAGGCATGAGCAGTGGAGCGAACGGAGGGGGGTATAGTGGGACGACGCAACAGATTGAAGGTCAGAATGACGAGCGTCTGGCAGGGCTGCTGGGCAAAGTCAAGTCGCTGAAAGATGTGAGTGGTGTGACTGAGCTATCCCAGAGACTCTTTTGAGATGCACTGTCATACATACCGGCCGACTAATCAGCCTGCCATGTTGCTGACGAACGCAGATCACAGTGGGCATAGGGAACGAAGTCAGAGACGGGAACCTCGAGCTGTCGGGCATGGTACGTCACACAGTCATGACTTCGAGCAAGACTAGTCAAGGCTGATGTTCAGAACGACACGTTCGCATCCACGGGCAATTTCTTGGGAGGGACGTTTCGCAGAATGACAAAGATGGCTTCACGGCAAGGAGGTCACTGGTGCTGGTTCATGGGTTTCCTGGTGTTTGTATTGTGGATCTTCGTCGTTCTATGGTGGCTACGGCGCTAGCCCAGGGCTTTTCGTGGCTGCTGCGGGCGTCTGAATCTCTTCTAGGCTACAGCATGCATGCATGGTCTTCTGAGCATCTGCTCCGGCACGTGGTGACGCCCATCTGACCGAAGAGGGGCAAGGTGGAGGCCTCTGCCAACTTTCTGCTGGAGCCCAAGTTTCCATTGTCCAACTCTCTCTCTTTCATTTGATCGTCAACCACTCACGCGGGTCTGCAAACATGCCGAAATGTACGAGAAAAGGGTGTGGGCAGGACTTCGATGAGGGTAGCAATGCCGAAGGCAGCTGTAGCTACCATCCAGGAGGCCCGGTCAGTCCTTCGGAGCTGCCAGATGACCTGCTTGTTCAGCCACTGACCGATAGGTATTTCATGAGGGTTTGAAGTCATGGTGTGAGCTACTGTCAGCGTGTGTGTGTGAGGAATGCCATAGCTGACATGTCCTCAGCTTGCTGCAGCGATGTGAATAAGGTCAGCCTACAGCAGGCCTGAGCACCTGTGACATTTCACTGACCGTCTAGCCCGTTCTCGAATTCGACGCGTTCATGCAGATTCCTGTGAGTCTTCTGATGTCTTTCAGTGGCTTCGCGCTGACGGAATGAGTCCTGCGCTACAGGGTCGCACACCAGCGCACCACCTGTCTCGCCTACGGCAACTACAGCTGCGAAGCCCTCCGAGCCAAACCACGTCACCGTCGAGAATGGCGTCGAGACCTACGGTGTCGCTCCTCCGAATGCCGCTGCTTCGTCGTCCGCTGCATCTGCTAAAGCACCTATCAATTCTGCAACTCTACCGCCCCCACCGCCGGTCGAAGATGAGGAAGACGACTTGAGTCTGCCAGTTCCGGCCGGAGCGAAATGCAAGCGTCGGGCATGCGGGGTCGAGTGGGAGGGTGAGAGCATTTCGAGGGGCGACGGGGAGAAGGCAAAGTGTAGATATCATCCTATGGGCGTGAGTCAGGCGTCAACTTGGGATCATATCGCGCTTGAGCTGACGCCGCAGCCCGTCTTTCACGAGGGTACCAAATACAACGCTTGTTGCCCCAAGCGTAAAGTGCTAGAGTTTGACGAGTTCATGAAGATTGAGGGGTGCAAGGAAGGCTCCCACTTGTTCGTCGGTGCCAAGAAGGACGAGGTGAGCCACTCGTCTGCGGCTTTTGTACTTTCGTCTCATCGTCCAATAGAGCAAGGAGGAACTCGTCAATTGCCGGATGGACCACTATCAAACCCCGTTACAGGTTCACGTATCGGCATTCGCGAAAGGAGCAGACAAGGAGAAGTCAAAAGTCGTGTTCGAGTCTCAGCAGGTGTGCTCTTCCTGCAGACAGTGAATGAGCTCAGAACTGACAAGCTGTAGTTGCACCTGGATCTATACCTCCCAGCGAACAAGCGGGTGAACAAGGCAGTGACGCTGTACGGCCCCATTGACCCTGCTTCCTCCTCGTTCCGGATATTATCGACCAAAGTGCGTGCTAAGCCCCACTGTCGAAGGGATGTGGCTGACGCGCCCAAGGTCGAGATCATCTTGCAGAAACCGGCAGTAGCTTCTTGGCCACTCTTGGAGCTGCCTCCGCCCGGCAGCGAGCTGCCCCCGGGATACGCCTTGACCTTCGGCGTCAGTGGCCGGACCGGGACGGTAGGAGGGAAGGAGATCGTTCTGGCCGCTGAGGAGGCTGGGCGACGTTGAGAGAAAATTGGAACACCGCAAGTATCGAGTTCATACATTAGAAGCACATCCAATCGCATGAAATCATCATTCCTGTTCACGGCTACACGAGCATGCCGGGTGACGTAGATACATGATCAAGGTCCGTGTGAACATACTAAGCGTGTCGTGCATGCTGATCTCTACGACTGACGAAGTCTGCACCGGGGTCGCACTAGATGACGCCCTGCTTCTTCAACTGGATATACACGTCTTGCGAATAGACGTTGCCCGCCTCGTCTTCTTCCTCCACTGCTTTGCTCGCCTGTGCCATCTCTGCCCTTCCCTCCTGTTTGAGCTTCTCGGCTAGCGACAAGGCATCTTGGATTTTGGTGATGCCGTGGAAATGTTTCGTGTTTGGCAGACCCAGTGCCCGCATTGCGAATGAATGCCTTGCTTCCGAGAAATGACGGTCGAAAGCCTACCCCAGATCAGTATTGCACTGTCATGATGCAGACAAGCAGGTGTATTGCGGCTCACCTTTCTTCCTCTGTAATTCTCGCTACATAGCTCGCATTCGAATGTCACGCCTAGGCCATGCAGCTTGTAAAGCCAGAATGGAATCGGCTTGCCGTCCCAGCCAAGCGGCAATTTAAGCGGGTTGTAGATTTTGCCATCATCATCCTCTTCCTCTTCTTCGCCCTCGGCAGCCGTCTCGGCAGGTGGAGCCTGTTCCTCCTGTTGCTCCAACTCTTCTTCTCGCTCTCGGCTGGTGAGAGCCATACGACGCTGTACTTCATCCCGTGATGCTTGCAAACGAGTTGGGATTGGGTCCGTCGTGAGGAGCGAGTGGACGAGGAAGGTGAGTCGAGCGGGTGGGCGGTATCTATCACGGGACGAGGAAGACGATGCGACTGGTGCAGAGGAGCCATTGGCTTTTGACGGATCGGCCACGGCCACTCCGGCCTTCTCCTTCTTCTTATGCTTGTCCGAGTCTAGGTGGGCGTCGTAGACCGTCTGCTTCGAGTAGTTCTTCTGGCCTATCGAAGTCAGTATGAAGCCAGTCGGATGAATTGGACTGACAGTATTGGCACCAGATACCCTCTCCGGTCGGTGCGGCCCTCTTGCCACTTTCCACCTCCCAACCGTCCACCTGACCCGCCGCCCAAGCAGCCTCGAAGCGCTCTTCTTCCTGCTTGATTCTGAAATGAATGTCGATAAGCGGTAGTGCTCGGTCGAAAAAGGATACGAGGTAGGAATAGAGAGTTTGGACGTATTCGAGGTAGGCGGGTAACGACTTCTCCTTGAGGTCCAGCGTTCGCTCGACTTTGCCTTGACGCAGCATGTCGAGAAAACCAAAGTAGGATAGACGCGATGATCCTTTCAAATTGAGGTATTGCGTGTGAGACAGATACAAGTCGAGGTGTTTACCGTAGGCTTCTTCACCCGAGAAGACCGAGTCCATAGCTGAGCAACGGTCAGCATACCTCATTCGACTAGAGGGAACGACTCACGCTCTACAATCATTGGCTCCTCATCCTCCCCCACCTGGATGACCTGCAATCCATCTCCTTTCACCAGCTCGTCCAGATCCTGGATGAATTGACGGGTGTTGATGTTCTTGTTCCGACGATGGAAGTCCTTGACGCCCTCGAACCGTTTGTAAAACTCGCCCAACTCGTCCTCTCCTGGAGCCGGTTGCGACAGCAGCTGCAGTTCCTGTGGCCGCAGTCCTGGGAAATCTTCGTACTGCGATAACAGATCTTTGCGGAGCTGATCTATTCGACCGAGCAGATCGGCTGCTTTTCGATCGCGACGTGTGATGTTTCTTTGCTGCAAAAGGTCAGCTGATTTACCGGAGTCAGAAGATTGAAGGAGCACTTACGACAGTCGGGTTCTGCATCAACACATCGGCGAGAGCCTGCTCATATCGCTCCAGCTCCTCGTGAGTCTGCCGTTGCGTTTCGATGATCGAGTCCATCCTGCCCAAGGTGGAATGTATGTCCAAGGCAGTCAATTGCAACGAACCTCTGTGCAAGGTGAGTTGAGCTTAAATGGGAGGCGCCCTTAGCAATTGTGACTATCTGCAAAAACGCCACCACAAGCTGGTTTATGTTGCTGGTCTACCTCTTGTCCTCGACAGCAACCCCATCATGGCTCTCAATACGTAAGTGCCAGCTCGAGAGGACCGTAACTGACCCCGTAGTGGAGATGACAAGCTCGTTTTCGAGTCGTCCGAGCAGGTTTCGGTCGTACGTCTGGCTGCCTCGCGCAGTGTTTTCTATCGGAGGGAGTAGGGGTGCTTACCATGGGCACTTTTGCTCCTTCCGACTATAGGCTCCTACTTGTCAGTGATTAGAGCCATCAAAAGTGTAGATGCAGTGCTGACGGCTCAGTCGAAGCTCTTAACCTGAAAGAAGATCTTCTCCGTGGTATCTATGCCTACAGTAAGTCTCCCCCTCTTCTTAGTACATCCAATTTACCGGGCAGACTTCGAGAAACCATCTGCCATCCAGCAGCGAGCCATCATCCCTATCATGCGAGGAAGGGATGTCATCGCTCAGGCTCAATCGGGCACGGGTAAAACGGCAACTTTCGCCATCTCGGCCTTGCAGTCGATTGACAGCAACATCCGTGAGACACAGGCCTTAGTCCTCTCGCCCACCCGAGAGTTGGCCGTGCAGATTCAAACGGTCGTCCTGGCGCTGGGAGACTACATGAACGTCTCGTGTCATGCTTGTATTGGAGGTACCTCAGTGGGTGAGGATATCCGAAAGCTCGAGGCCGGACAGCAGGTTGTCAGCGGGACCCCTGGTCGAGTGTTCGACATGATCCGACGACGTAATCTCCGAACCAAGGACATCAAGGTCAGCTGCGAGCTTCATGGGCTCGGTCAGCCAAAGCTGATCTGCAGATGTTGATCCTGGATGAATCGGACGAATTGTTGAACAAGGGTTTCAAGGACCAGATCTACGACATCTACCGATACCTGCCACCCGCCACACAAGTCGTCGTCGTCTCGGCTACTCTCCCGCACGATGTGCTGGAAATGACGACCAAGTTCATGACCGACCCTATCCGAATCCTCGTCAAGCGAGACGAGTTGACATTGGAGGGCATCAAGCAGTTCTTCGTCGCCGTTGAGAAGGAGGACTGGAAGTTCGACACCCTATGTGATCTCTACGACACGTGCGTCCAGACCTCTTGTGATGAGGCAAGAATTACTCGCTGACTTCCCAGGTTGACCATCACACAAGCAGTCATCTTCTGCAACACGAGGAGAAAGGTCGACTGGCTCACCGAGAAGATGCGTGAAGCCAACTTCACCGTCAGCAGTATGCACGGAGAGATGGTTCAAAAGGAACGTGATGCCATCATGGCCGAGTTCCGAGGCGGTCAGAGCCGAGTGCTTATCACTACCGACGTCTGGGCTAGGGGTATCGATGTCCAGCAAGTCTCGCTCGTCATCAACTACGACCTCCCGTGAGTTTCTCGTTCTTCTGAAAATGATGTTTGCTGATATCCGACTAGCACAAACCGAGAGAACTACCTGCACCGAATCGGTCGATCTGGTCGATTTGGCCGAAAGGGTGTCGCCATCAACTTTACCACCCTGGAGGACATCCGTGTTCTCCGAGATATCGAGCAGTTCTTCTCCACCCAAATTGGTGAGCCTTTGCTAGAGGGTTATTCGCGAACAATGCTGATGTATGCAGATGAGATGCCGGCGACCATTGGTGATTTGGCTTAGGTGTCGTGGAAGCACGCGTTTTATAGTATCTATCAAAAAGAACATGCAATGCATGTATTGGCCTCTGGAGACTGGGCGAAAACCGATTGTGCCTCGATTCTGCGGCTCCGGACGTTGTGACGTCGTTGTCGAGTTGAAACTATTAATTTCGGGTTGTCGCGTTTCAGCTGTTGCCTTTCTACACACTTGTACAGCTAGCACGACATCAAACGAGATGTCGCTTCTCACTCGCCCGCTTAACATATACAACCTCCCACCCGAGCTGCTCTCGAACCTATCGGTCCGCACGATCGCCGAACTCGATGAGCCCACATCGGAAGCCGGACCTTCGAAGTCGAAAGTCAGGTCGACTCCTGCCAACCTGGCTCCACCTGGAAGTCTGAGTTGTCAGTCATGTCCAAGCACTGTATTTGAATCGGTCGAAGAGCAGAGGGCACACTTCAAGTCGGATTGGCATCGTTACAATGCTAAAGCGAGGATCGAGGGCAAGGCAGTGGTCGACGCCGAACAATGGGATAATATGGTCGAAGGTGAGTCAGCTGGTAGTCATATCTTGGTAAACATTGCTGACATGCACGCAAGGAGTGTCTTCTATCTCGGGATCGGCATCATCCTCTTCATCCGACTCGTCGGCATCAGACAAAGTCACCAAGCTGCTGAAAAAGCAAAACCTCAACAAAGAGGCAAATGGCGATAACGACTCGGACGAAGAAGCGGAACTAGCACACAATCGACGTCGCGCGATGTTGAGGACAGCTATAATCTGGTTCACGCCCTCACGAGCTATGCCTGAATTGGGTGTACCCCAAGATACTCAATTCGGGATGCACAGATTCCTCTTCCCTCGGCTGGATAATGTGCAGGATTACCTGCCCGAGCTGAGGAGGATGCAAGTCGCCCAGCCGGTGCAGGATGAGGAGGAGAGGAGGATCACGCTGTTGATGGTTGCTGGAGGGCATTTTGCAGGGATGGTCGTGGGCTTGAGACCGAAGGGTAAAGGCGAGAAACAGGATGTCAAGGGGGCAGGAGAAGTGAGGGTCATCAAGTCAAAGACTTTCCATCGGTACACCAGTAGGTCCTACAGCTGTCTCGTCGCTGGGATGACGATAGAAGCTGACGACATCTCAAGCTCGGAAGAAGCAAGGTGGATCTCAAGGTTTGAACGATAATTTCAAGTCGAAGGCTATCTCGGCCGGTGCGATGTTGCGTCGGTACGGTGAGACGGCGCTCCAAGAGGAGATCAGGGCATTACTCGCCGACTGGGAGGAAGATCTGGGCATCTCGGAAAAGATCTTTTTGAGGGCGAGTACACATGGTAAAAGGAGTTTCTGGGGCTACGACGGAGCTGTGCTCGACAAGACAGACGAGAGAATTAGGGTTTTTCCATTCCCTACGAGACGGCCGGTACGTTGCTTCGAAATGGCATTGGGTAGGCCAAATACTGATTGGCAGACTATCGCTGAGCTCTTGCGCTGTTGGCACGAACTCACACGGGTCAAGATCTCGCACCTTACGGCCGACGCTTTGCAAGCGCAGGATGAAGCGTACATCGCCTCTCTGCAACCCAAGAAGCCCGTGATCAAGCCCCAAACACCTTCAGCTGCCCCCTCGCCAGCACCTCCCGCTCAACCTCGTTTATCCCCAGAGGAAGAAGCCCGACTTGATCGTCAGAAGCGCTTGGTCGATATGGTCAAGAAGGGACGACTCGACTCCATTCGACCGTTTGTCGCCAAATACACGTCCGAAGTCACACCTTCCATCCTCGCGACTGCCGCTTCGGCAGGTCAAGAGGAAATCCTGCTCTACCTTCTTGAAGATGTCAAGCTCGACCCGACAGTCAGTGTCGACGGACGAAAGCCATACGACCACTCCTCAACCAAGGGCGCGAGAAACGTGTTTCGGCGATTGGCGCACAAGAGTCCCGAAATGTGGGATTGGAAAGAAGCTCATGTCCCTAGCGGGCTAAGCGGGGAGAAGGAGAAGGAAGAAGATCGGAAAAAGGCCGAAAGACGTAAAGGCCTTAGAGAGAAGATGAAAGAGCGGGAAAGGCTTAGGGCGGAAGCAGCTGGCGATGAGGAGGAAGAGGAAGCCGTCGAAGCTGTAGCACCCTCGCCGGCGACTGTGCCGGTCAATGGGAATGGAGGGCCACAGAAGCTTGGTGGCAGATTAGGCGGCGAGGGCAGTTTGGCAGGCATGACGCCGGAAATGAGGATGAAGATTGAGAGGGAGCGCAGAGCTCGTGCAGCTGAGGCCAGGCTGAAGTAGGTACAGTATCTAGTTCAGCATGTATCCTGCACCTGCCAGTCACATAGCAGCGTCATGCATCAAACTGGAAAAGTCGCTGGGCTATGCGGTGACTGCGTCATACCCGATGAGGTAATTGGTCAGGCTCACTGCCTACTTGCAATTAAACCGTGCACGCGTTGACTGCGCCTCGGCTCGCTGGCAACAATACAAAGAACACTCTTGAGCTATTCCCGGTTTCATCTGAATTCCATCCACACCTTTCCATCTCACTACATCACTAGCGACACATATCGAGCAAGTGACACAGCAGTATGGCGGAACAACTAGTGAGTGCATAAACGCGCTTGATGGCATCATATCGGTCCGATGACGCGACGTGATGGGCATCCGCAATTTGATGGATAGCGCTGACATTCTACAGACCAAAGGTGCGCTTGCGTCTCGATTATCTACGTTCCTTCTGCGTCCGAGGATCTGAGCTGACATGTCATAGAGCAAATTGCCGGTGAGTCTAGAATCCAAGCGCTTCGAACGAATGTGTTGGAAGAGACGGCGGATCGCAGCGGATCGATGTCTTACCCCACTCGCCCCAAAATCGTTGAGATCATGGAGCGCGGCAGTCATCTGGCTCGTCTGAGTAAAGTGGTATCAGCAAGGCTGTATCGACAGCTCGAGACCATCGACGGAAGGAGTTGCCGAGCAGACGTGGGGATGTGAAACTGAAGTGGAGCGATCGCTGACAATTCGCTCAGAGTTCAAGGAGGCTTTCTCCCTGTTCGACAAGGGTAAGCTCGTAACGCTTCTTCCATACTGGCCTGGAGCTGATAAGTGCAGATGGAGATGGAACAATCACGGCCAAGGAGCTAGGTACCGTCATGCGATCATTGGGTCAGAACCCTACTCAAGCCGAGCTCGAGGACATGATCAACGAGGTTTGTCAGAATCTCACGTTTCGACGAGTTTTGTTGCAGAACTGAAGCTCTGGGATAGGTCGACGCAGATGGAACCAACTCGATCGACTTTGCCGAGTTCATGACTTTGATGGCTAGGAAGATGCACGACACGGATTCCGAAGAGGAGATCCGAGAGGCGTTCAAGGTGGGTCGAGGCCGAAGGCGTGGGCGATCGACTAGGTCGTTAGTCTTTGGGCAGATGCTCATGGGTGTCAGGTGTTTGACAAGAACGGTGACGGCCACATCTCCGCTGCCGAGCTCAAGCACGTCATGAGTGAGCTTACAATGACTCTTGGCGAGGCATGACCCAAGCTCACGACCTAGCCAACTTGGGTGAGAAGCTATCCGACGAGGAGATCACCGAGATGATCAGGGAGGCCGACAAGGACGGTCAGTGGCGGTCCCTGGCTGGACGACGTGCAGAAATGATCAAGCTGACCGAGGTGCAGGTGACGGCATGATCGACTACAACGAGTTTGTGACAATGATGATGGCCAAGGTGAGTCTTGGAGCTTCTTATCGATCGATCACGGGAGCTGACGATCCCAGTAAACACGCACTGGGTCTTAGACTTTGGTACGGGATGTGCAGTATCCGGTTCACGATTGACTATGAATTCCTTTGTCGGCTCCTTGCTTTCATGTCTGTGACCACCCGTGTTATCAGTCGCTGCCGGGCAGTTGCTCTACCGTGTGATTCGTACCTCACCTCTGCTTTCCTCGTGTATGCTCGCTGGAGCCCGCGGCCATTTCAACAGCCTAGGACAGCATAGAAACGCACGGGACCATTTGCCACGCGGCAACGCGTTACGACGTCTCAGGGTTTTGATGAATTTCAGGGCGGTCTGTGCGTCATCACTCGAGTTTCAACTGCTCAACTGTCCTCTTCATCTCCTTCCCATTGACACTTTGTCCAGCTTATTTCTCTCAGGACCTAGATCCTGATGGCATCAGATCAGTCTCTGACTTGCAGGTCTGACCCGAGAGACTGTACCTTCCGAGATAACGCCGCCCACATCATTGACCCTGACCTTAACCGCTTTCTTGCTCCTGTTGGCTCATTCACCTTTCGCCGGAATGTAGCTAGATGTGCCGTGCTTCAACCAACATCTCTCCCTTGCCTGCAGTTGCTCAAACTACCCGCGTTTCTGACTTTCTCTTCTTCATCTTCACCTTACACATACCCACTTCTTCGTTCTTCACATATCCACTTACCTCAAGTGAGTCACTCTACTCCGCCGTCGTGAGCCGATCGAAGCGGTACTCACCATCATTAGAACTCACTTATCCAAAATGGCTTCCCAGGGTACCATGAAGGCTCTCTACTACAGCGAGGCAAGTCTCATCATTTCGTTCAACACTGTCGATTCAAGCTTACCTTCTCTTTCCCCCCATCGAACATTACATATTCCTCCCTTGTCTCCGCCTGACCATCTAATCCTACTCCGATGCCCACCTCTTACTTCCACAGCCCCGAAAGTTCGACATCCGAGATGTTCCCATCCCCACCATCAAGGACGATGAGGTTCTGCTCAAGGGTCAGTCAAAGTTCAACAAGTCCGATCTGATGCTTGGAGCTAAGTCGAACAGTCGACATCTGTGGTGTCTGCGGTACCGATGTAAGCCGATCCTCAAGGAGGCTCAGGTAATCGAGGTCCAGCGTTGACGATAACAGGCTCACATTCACGAGGGAGAGTTCATTGCCAAGTTCCCCGTGAGCCGCTCGTCTCCGATGACTAGGATTCCTGGAGCTCGGCTGACGGTCTATAGTTGATTCCCGGACACGAGGCTGTCGGTACCGTCGTCGACATGGGCTCCAAGGTCACTGGTTTCGCCAAGGGTGACCGAGTCGCTGCCGATGTTGGAGGTCAGTGACTCCTTTTTCTTACACTCCACAGTCGATACTGGAGGGGATATTGATCAAGCAGAGACCTGCAGCTACTGCCACTACTGCCGACGAGGTGAGGAGCTCTTCTGCGAGCACTTCTCGCCCGCCGGTGTCGCCCGAGACGGTGGTTTCGCCGACTACATCAAGTAGTAGGTCACACCAGCCAGTACCAATTTTGTAGTTGCCTGACTGTCCTAGCAACTTCGCCAAGTGCTACAAGATCAAGAACTTGTCGGACGAGCAGGCTACTCTCCTCGAGCCCGCTTCTTGCGCCATTCACGGAATGGACAAGCTCAAGATGCCTTTCGGTGCCAAGGTCCTCTTGATCGGTGCTGGACCCACTGGTCTCATTCTTGCTCAGCTCATGAAGATCGGTGGTGCCGGTCACATCACCATCGCCGCCAACAAGGGTCAGTAGACGCGGCGATTTCAACTAAGGCAAAGCTAACAATGACAGGTATCAAGATGGACATCGCCCGAAAGGTCGACGCCGCCGATGCCTACATCGACCTCGACAGGCAGAACGCCAAGGAGCAGTGGGCCCAGATCAAGAAGGAGAACCCTCGTGAGTAGCTCCTTTGCATCGCAGTGTCTTGGCTACCCACGCTGACTTCGTCAGACGGCTTTGACGTTGTCGCCGAGTGCACTGGTGTCGAGTCGATCGTTCAGGACGCCATCAACTACGTCTCCCGCGGCGGTACCCTCCTCGTCTACGGTGTCTACGCCGACAACGCCCGAGTCTCTTGGTCCCCCACCAAGATCTTCGTCGACGAGATCCGAATTATTGGTTCTTTCTCCCAGACCTACTGTTTCCCTCGAGCCATCGACTTGCTCGACAGTGGAAAGATCAGGACCGACGGCATGGTGTAAGCTATCGTTAACTCCTGCCCTTATCGCAAGCAAGAGCTGATCACCTCCAGTACCGACGTGTTCAAGCTCGCCGACTACCAGGGAGCGTTGGACAAGATGGCCAGCCGAGGTGCCCTCAAGATCGCCGTCAGGCCTTAGGAAGGAGGATCCCATTCATTTCAGGTCTCAGAAGGAAAAGTGACGCACGCAGTTGCGCAGATAACGAAAATGTGAAGCCAGTCAAAGTAGCCTACAGTTGATTCAAGCATGAACAAGTTGTTTCTTCCCCTAGTCAGTCCGGTGTTCTATCTGCGCCATGTGTCCGAGTCGGCCGGCTCGTCCACAACAGCCACGTCTCGGGCGAGTGCATAGACGCGACCGACATGGAGGTGGCGCACCGCTTCACGCTCGGCGAGCCTGGTCCAGACGACAGCCTTCAGACAGGTAGGTGTGCCGATGCAGTGATGAACAAGCTG
Source organism: Tremellales sp. FJII-L8-SW-PAB2 (assembly GCA_022813505.1). Lineage (NCBI taxonomy): Eukaryota > Fungi > Basidiomycota > Tremellomycetes > Tremellales > Tremellales sp. FJII-L8-SW-PAB2. Next base: position 134,500 of record JAKLMH010000017.1, on the reverse strand, counting down.
CCTAGTCGCCTTGACCGCGAGCAGCAAGAGACTCGTTGATGGTATGACCAGAGAGGTCAGGTGGCTCTCCACTCGCCTGACATCTATATTTGCTCACTCGAATACATCCTCGTGCCATCTGCGGACCCAGGCAGGCACTTACTGTTCAGGCAAGTCGACCGCCAAGCGCCTCATCACTACACGTCATGCGAGCCTCCGTCGATAGCATCTAGCGTGCCTGTCGTTAAGGCAACCATGCACGCCTGATCTACATCCGACGGCCGAAGGGTCTCGGATACAAACCGAGGTTTCTCTATGCCCCTATAGGTACTCGCAGTCGGGGGTGGGTCGGACAACCGGAAACTTTTTCGGGGCGTTAAACCAAAAACGCCTCCGCCCCCCGATCGCTGGGGTTTGTCAAACCCCGCAGCAACCCCCTTTTTTCTTTGTTTTCGATCCCGGCGGCTTACGTCCCGATGTGAGGGCAGTCATCGCCTCTGCATCCGGTGACCATTCCTCGAAGGAACCAGACACCAGACACCAGACACCGGAGCTGATGGACAAAAAGGGCCGAAAGACAGCCAGACATGAATAATGAACTTTTGGACCTGGCGATAGGCACAAGGTTCTAAGACATTCGGGCCTGTTTCGACTTTCACTCTTTCTGGACGCCAGTTTGGCTCTGGCTGTTCTGTTATCGTAATCTCACAGGCCAATACTGATGCATCGGGCAAGAATGCTGGCTGAAGCGATCGGATAAGATGCGAGCTGGAATCATATCTTTGAGATGATGGCTGGACCACACTGCTGATCGGGGGTGTCCACCACTTCAGCCTAAATTACGAGGGCTTACTGGCGGTGATCATGACGCAACAGGCTGATTTGTATCCACCCTCATTCTTATCACGGCATGTACTGCGCCTGGTCATGTGTATGGACCCAATTGTTCGTTGTCGGCTGGCCGGGATCGCGGTCCTCGATGCAGGGTTGCTCGGTATGCTTGGACAGTAGGTTCAAAGGTGCTGCGAGAAGCTTGATTTGCAAGCGGTGCGCACTCGAGGCTACCTTTACGTTCGAGAAAGCTGTACGGTACGGTACACGGGACAGAACCCATCCAAATGTTCAGTCGCTCGTCCGGTGAGCAGATGATTTGCTTTGCTGCATCGTAACTCCCCATCGTACCTACCCCCGATCACTCCGTGGATCCCGGGATGATCGATGTCACCAAGCATGCATCAGCGCCGTGAACAATCTATTTCGAGGTCTAGGGGCAAAGAGTTCCAGCCGGGATGTATCAGCTTTGAAGGGCGAGGCTTGAGGACGAGGTGAGTATGGGAATTAAGCTCGATTAGGAAAGAGGTCGTGACCCCAAATCCAGAATCCAAGTGAGCATTTACTATTGTGTTTACGCGTAATAACTGAGGAATTAGAATCAGGCGCGTCGTGTCCCCAGTTTCTGATTAGAATTTGTTCTCGACGCGTAAATTCTGGACCGCTGACGGTCTGTTACATTGTCTGGTAAGGCGTTAGTTATTGTTCGTTAATGGACAATGGGGAATTCAAAGTCAGCACCATGTTGTGCTCCTTTCGTGCCCTGTTTCAAGTTGTCCCCCTAGAAAGAAAATGCATCCTTTGAATGAACCCTATTACAACACGTACCGAGATCCCGTCTTGTACCCCCAAAATATATAACACCCTCTTTTCGTCGCCTCGTTTTCCTTCCTCTCTATTCTCATTCGACCCACTCTCACTAACTCATCGACAACAGCTCTTTCGTCCGAGACGAGACCTGCCGCCGCCGCCTCCGCCCACACCGCCCCAAATCGAACGACACAACCCTTAACCGACTAGACAGTCCAGTCTACCGACACTCCGGTAACACCATCACTCGCTGACCTCACCACCGCCCTACGGCATATCCCAGCTTTCAGAGTCTATACTCGTTCGCTTCCAGAACCCTCATCCCAACTCTACACCCCCACAAATCTCGACAAAACGCTTGACGTCCTTGACCCTAAAAAAATCTATCGAGCTTCATCAAAGGTATAAAGTGAGTTCATGTCCCCCGTCCATCAACCTTTCTCCCCAACCACTACCCAAAAGGACAATCCACATCCACCACATACCCAAAACAGTCTCGCCCCGCGAACTACCCAATTACCATTACTACTCGGAAGTCAATCGCTTACCACCCACACCTTTTCAGAATGCACTCGTTCACCGCTCTTCTCGCCCTCGCTGCCCTCGCGCACGCCGCCCCCGTCGCTCAGAAGGAGGCCCCCGATCATTACTACGAGGGCTACCTTGAGCCTTACATGACCTGTGAGTCTACTTGTTCCGCTTATGTCACTGCCTTGCATATGCTCATACATCAGACCACACCCGATACATCACCATCGGATGTTCCGGCCAGCACGGCACCCAGTTCTTCGACGACTGCTGCTCCCCCATGCTCGCCACCGAGACTCTCGAGGAGGCTCGTCTCCCTTACTGCCGACCTAACGTGACCGAGTCCGCCTCTGCCACCGCCTCGGCTACCGGCTCCGCCTCTGCCTCCGCTATCGTCCAGACCGAGTCTGCCGACCTCGAGGCTCAGTCCGAGTACTCTCACGCTCTCCCCTCCGACGCCGCCGTCGCCGTCGCTTCCTCCGAGGCTCCTGCCCCTACCTCCACCTGGTCCCCCGAGCCCTCCCCTGAGCCCACTCAGGAGGCCCCCGCTCCTTCCGGTGGTGACGAGCACACCGGTGGTTTCGCTACCTACTTCCACCAGAACGGCAACGCCGGTGCTTGCGGTAACTACAACAACGACGGCGGTCTCGGTGTCGCCATCGACCACGAGATCTGGGGATCCGACTTCTCCCAGGGATCCGAGTACTGTGGCCGAACCGTCAGGATCACCAACACCAACAACGGCAAGAGCGTCACCGCTCAGGTCTGGGACGTCTGCCCCACCTGTGCTAACGGCAACTCTCTCGATCTCTCCGTCGCTGCTTTCGAAAGCATTGCGACTCAAAGCGAGGGCATGGTTCCCATTAGCTGGAGCTGGGCTTAAACGAGCTTGATCACTATCACGATGTCAAGCACGACGACCCCGACGACCCTCTTTGCTTTCGCTCAATCTTTACCGGTTTTTTTGGTGTTTCCCGCGTCATCCTTTTTTCCACTCCAAATCCGCTGAGCGGTCTTCTACTTTATCCTAGTGATTCTGTAGTCGCATCGAGCTATCTGGTATAGCTCGGTGGTATGCATGAGCTAGACTCTGAAGAAGACCGTGGACCATAGACATAGATCACAGGACAATGCACTCTGGCTATAATTCGAAAATTCTGATTCCGCGCCTCCACCTCTGATGTCCACATGTCAACTTGTTCTACCTAGCCATGTCTTCATCGTTCTCTTCCCTCAGCCTCGATCATCTCATGCTGTTGAGCCTTCGCCCCGTCTGCTCAGGAGTTGTGAAGAACGTCAGTTTCCGTCACCCGTGTCAACCATCCTCGATCCGCCCGAAGACGTCCAGTGCCGTTCGCATAAAGCCCGCTCAGCCCCCAAGGCTACACCGGCTGAAAGGAGGAACGACGAACCGGTCCGTCGAGCGTAGGACGGGTATACGTATCCGGGTCACCGGTGTAGTTGGTGTGATCGCGAACGAAAAGGCCAAGCTCGCCTGGCTGAGCATGTACGTGAAGTATCACCTCAGAGAAGCTGGTGAACCTCTGACCGCAGGAGTAGGCCCAAAGCAGCGTTTTATGCCATCGCTACAGGGAGAGAGCCTGGAATCTACTCAACATGGGCGGAAGCAGAGAAGCAAGTCAAAGGCTACCCCTCGTGAGTCGCATCGACCGCAGGTCGACATATCGTGCTGAATCGGCAGGGCAAAGTACAAGAAGTTCAGTAGTCGAGCCGAAGCAGAGACCTTTATCGGCGCTGCCACACCATATAGCAAAACCTCATCTACTTCCAGCTCGAGCGTCATCTCACAAAAAGCCGGTCCGAGCCGTGCACCAAGAGTCATCGAGTCCGAGCATCTACAGCCTCTAACAAGGGCTGACCCTTCCTCCCTCCCTCCCGATCTTAGGAAGATCGCCGACCGCGGATTTTCATTCACGAAAGACCCGCACTATCTTATAGTGTATACCGACGGATCTTCGATCAATAATGGCAAACCGACAGCGCGAGCTGGTTTGGGCGTGTTTTGGGGCTCGAAAGGAAAAGCAGCGGAAAGTAACATAGCCGAGCGTCTACCCGGCTCGACACAGACCAACAATCGTGGTGAACTGCTCGTAAGCTCTTCTGCTCATCCTGAGGTGCTCTCAGCTGACATGACTCAAGTCAGTCATCAGAGCAATAGAACAGTGCCCGTATCCCGAACTCCCACTCCAAATACGGACCGATTCGCAGTACACCATCAAGTGTATCACCATCTGGCTACCCGGATGGCTTTCCAAGAACTTTGCCGGTGTCATGAACTCGGACCTCATTAAACACCTCTGTGTCCTCATGCGGCGTAGAGGCAAGTCGAACGGCGTCAAGTTCCGCTACGTTCCCGGACATAGTGGTGAAGCAGGCAACGAGGCCGCCGATGTGAGTCCTGTTCAGACACTGTACACCATCAACTGAACATTCCAAGAAACTGGCCCGTCAAGGAGCTGCGATGGATCGAGTACCAGACCGGACGGATTGGCTGGATCCTGATGACGACGATGTGGATCCCTCCAGTATCAGCCAGGTGGAAGTCGAGGTGAGTAGCACGACATGGTGGGGATGGGCGTTCGCTGATACAGATAGCTCGACGAGAGCTGGTTGTTGACGGAGGACGAGCTATCGGCGCTCGAGCACAATTTTCAGCATTGAACAGTCACAGCCAGCAGGCGACAGGTGTACTACCACAGCATGAACGCACATCAATCGTCTGCCCAGTGATCACATATCATGACAACGATACTGTATGTATAATACTTCCAGTCTTACTAGATCTCTGGAACGGTCCATGTCCTGACACAACCGTCTGCTCCCGCACTAATCACCTTATCATTCCCCTTAGACCAAGAAACGCCGCTCACACCGCCCGGATGAGCATTCTTGATAGGGATATTCTTCAAGGTCTTCTTGACGTGCCAGAAGTAGATCGCCTCGTCCAGTCCACCGGACACGATCCTTTCACCATTTTCGGAGAAGGCCAAAGAGGTGATTCGGCCAGTATGGTTGGTCCATTTCGACGAGACTAGCGTTTCCTTTTTCGCCACGTCGATTAGGACGATCCTACCGGTCGACTGACGATCAGCAGAGCTCCGAGTGAAGGACAGGTGAAACGTACATCTCCTGAAGCCAGGAGGGAACCGTCTTTGGAGAAAGCGAGGACCAGGACTTCGCCTCTGTTATCCGAGATCTCTGCGAGGACCTTGAGCGAGGTACCATTGACCGAAGCGAGCGTGACTGTTTGGCCGGAACCGAAAGCGACGATGTCCTCGTTGGCTCCACCGTGAGCCGCGGCAGCAGTCACTGCACCGGCGTGCACCGATGGGGATCCACCTGTCGGATGGATCTCGAGGCCTGCAGAGGTTGGCACGTAGACCGCGGATGACGTTGCGGCGAGACCGGCAGGCTGCGACTTTGTCGGGATAGACTTTGATCTACGAGAATTTTCAGCCAGTGCCCTCTTCTTCAGCTCCGCCCGAATGATCGAATTTCCCCGATTGCAATTGCCGGCTTCCAGCAAGGCAGATAGGACAGATGAACACAGAGACCGCACTCACGCGAACCCTTCTCCTTCGATGCTGGCAACCTTATCATCCCACCCAGCCGACCAGATGTTGCCCTTCTCATCACTCGTCAATCCAGCCACATGCGCCGAATGACCCGTGCCAGCAACTTCACTACACTTGCCCTCGTCCTCTCCAAAGTCTTTACCGATAGCAAAGCTCTTCATCGTTCCGTCAAACGAGCCGGCGTAGAACGTCTTGTCGGAGAAAGTCGAGGCAGTGATGGCCTTGGTGGGACCGTGGAGGGTACGCCATTTCGAATTTGACGATTCTCGCGTGTCGAAGACGTTCAGTACGCCGGATAAGGAGATGGAGACGATGGTGTTTGGGTTGGCGTAGACGATACCGTTTTGTTGAGAGGGAATGTCGGATCCAATGTTGTAGTTTTGAATAGATTTGGATTTGGAAGCGTCCCCTACCCCGTCAGCGACGCGCTTTCGACTAAGAACTCACAGATAGCGACAACACCGTCGGCGCCAGCAGTTGCGATCTTTGAGGAGTCTGGGTGCCACGAGCAGGCCAACTGTCTTTTTCAGCTGCCCATCGCAGCATGCGACTCACAAGACTGCTCGTGTCCGCTCTGTCTGCCTCTCCCTTGACATCCCCAGTCTTGCCGTCGTAAAAGAACAGCTTGCCATCGCTAGCGACCGAGGCGAAGAGCTCGCCGTCGGGTGAGAACGCGACATCCCGGACGAAGCGGTTGTGCGTAGAGATCATCTTGTCATACTTGAATGGAACGGCCGTATGGAGGACAACGGAGTTATCGTCGGACCCCGAAACCGCTCGGAACGGACGTTGATGTCGGACAGACAAGGCCGTGATGGGCTACTCCTTTCAGCTTGGGCCACAATGCTGGTGCTCACCTTGGCATGACCTGCGATCTCACCGCACGACGAGCCAGAGTCCATGAAGAACGTTGCTCCGAACCTATCGTCAGCTCTGCGTACCTAGTCTCAGACTCACTTGTCCTTGCCCTCTCCACCGACGATGATACGCTTGCTCTCCCCATCCCATGCTAGATCATTGATCTTCGAGCTAAGCGGGCGGATGGCGAGCTTCAAGCTATTTTCTGATTGTGTAGCATCCCAGATCCTGACGCTACCAGTCACATCGGCGGACGCGCAGTAGAAGCCCGAAGGCGAAAAGCGAGCGACAGTGGTATTGGCCGTGTGCTCTGACCAGTCAGCTGGGCAACCGGGGAGGGCACTCACGAGTATATGCGTGAGACAAGCCGGGATGCTAGACTTGATCAGTATGTGCCAGCTAGTTGCCGCTACCGGTCTTACATTGAGGTCTCGAATCTGGCTGTCAGCCATATGCATCGCTCGCTACAGCACTCGACTTACGATAACAGCTCGTCCATTCGTGTAGATCAGCTTCTCGCCCTTAGGGTCTACACCGAGCTTGGTGGACTCGGACCGGGCTGTGGCCGGGTTGCAGGGGTATATCGGGCCTGCCGTGTACGACATGGCGTATGAGAATCTTCAAGGTATAGCGACGTACAGATGAAGGAGCTGTCAAGATGGGGGGAGGTGCGCAGTTGCGTCATGTCTCAACCTAGGCACTGCACTGTCCACGTGGTCGAAATTGGCCGTGCTTTCTAAGATGAGGTAGCAATGCATGCAATGCATCGTTCAGCATCTCATTGCACCTTCTCGTGCTGTTTCGAGGTCGAGGCAGTATATGGACGCATCCGGATCCACAAAGCCGCCATGCAGACTGCCGTTAAACCATAACACATCGTCGGACCGATCAGCCAGTATGCCGATGCAGTCAGGATAGGTCCAACGGCTCGACCCAATTGGCCCTACAATCATCAGCTTCGCTCTCGCTGGCGTTAGAGGGAGACTCACCTTTGAACGGAAGCTACCCATCGCCCTTCCTCGCTTTAGATCGGATTCGCCCCCAGCGTCTCCGTCACAGCATGCCGCCGCAGCCGCAGTAAGACCAGTCACAACGGTAGCGCTCGTGTAGGCAAGACACGACGCGGCGGAGTACAGTACGACGGTGGCTAGTCCGCCTCCACGGACAGCTTCAATAGGCAAACAGGCGAGAAGGCCCAGGCCCGTACCACAGGCCAGCACGCCTCTACGTGAGACGTTCAGCTCGCCTATCTTGCCCAGGGACGGTCGGACGTGTCGAGCCTGTAGACTGGCCGAGAGGATCCCAATGACTGCTAAATCAGTCGAAACTCTCAATAAGACTCGCGAGCGTCGCTCACAAGACAGGAGACGACCGTTCTGTGCGTTCGTCGAGGCGAAGAGGTCGTACGTCAAGAAGGTCAAGGTGAACTCGGCCTGCTCAAGTCAGAACCGCTCAGACTGAATCATGGAATCGCACTTGCCCCAGAGAACAGCAAAAGGAACGCTCCATGGAGTCTCCCAACAACCTTCAACCGTTGTCGCCGAGTATCGGCACTCAGCTTGCTGACCTCAGATGGACTCTGTCCGCTACCCGACCGCTTCGCCTTGGCCCGTGACTTGGTCTCTGGCAGAGTGAGGACGAGGTAGGTCGTCTCGATGATGAGCAGAGCAAGGGTGATAGCGGCGGGAAAGGCGTAGATATTGAGTTTGTCCGGTGAGCCGGTGAGGGCGAGGGGAGGGCGAGATGCAAAGTATGCTCCGAGAGATGGCCTGTCGTGGGAGTCAGTTTGATGATCTTGCGATAATGATTGTACCTGCCCAAGGGTAAAGCAGATGGAGAAGGCGATACCGATCAGAGCCAGTGATTTTGATCGAGACTCGTCCGTCGTCACGTCACCGATGATGGCGGTACTTAGCTGGACATTGCCTTCGCTTAGCCCTCCAATCAGTCGAGAGAGGAGAAACGTTGCCTGCTGTCGTCAGATGCTTCTCCTCCCCATACAAGCACACGTACAAATGTGGTCGAGCGCAGCCAGACTACCGCCGACAGGATATTGCCCAGCATAGTCGCCAAGAGCACCTTCTTCCGTCCATACCGATCAGATACTACTCATCAGGCCTATCTCATGTATCACAACTCACATGATCCCAGAGATGGACTGATGAAGCATTGACAAAAGCTGAACAAACTCCCCATCGCCCCGCCCAGCAGGACGACATCCCAGTTCTTACCCGTTGTTTCAGGCTGTCCGGCATAGCCGACCAAAATCGATCGCCAGCGATTCGATAGGCCCAAAAGCCTCGACAGCAGAGCGTTCGGGTCGCCAGACTCTCTTGCGGTGTACCACGCCGTTAGCCGGGGGAAGAGGGGTAATGGCATGGTGAAGGCTACATTATGTCAGCGCGTGGTCCGAGCGCAGCGAGGAGTCAGTTCACCCAACAAGTCCAAGACCAGGGCGATGAACACCGTCCGCACGACTCGCTTCCCTTCCATGACTGGTCGTACACTGCTTTCGGGATCGCCGGCGACTTCGACTGATGGAGAAATGCAAGGACAGGTATAAGCCAAAGTTGTTACAGTGATCGAAGGATGATGTCAGTATTCAGCCGATTTAACAGCATCAAAGGCCGTGAAGAGACGGTGTCCGTGGGATGCTGCTACTCGTTACATGCTCATTACAAAATGTCTACCATCTAATGTCGAATCTGGGGTAGAGCTGTCTACCACCAGTCACCCTGGTCTCGCATGGCGTTGGCGACTTTCAGGAAACCGGCAATGTTGGCACCGGCGACCAAAGAAGGGATCGCAGAGCCGTCCGTGTACTGCTTGCCAGTGTCCCAGCATGTCTTGTCTGAGATAGTCAGCGGAGCACATGAAACACTCAAATGATGTACTTACAGCACGTGACCATGATCTCCTTCAACTTGGCGTCGACCTCCTCCGAGCTCCAGCTGTACCTCTGCGAGTTCTGGGCCATCTCGAGACCGGAAACGGCCACACCACCAGCGTTGGCAGCCTTTCCGGGGGCGTAGAAGCAGACACCCTTGGTGTTGTCGGCCGACTTGATGGCAGCTCGCGAAGCCTCAAAGACGTCGATAGCCTCCTGGGTGCAACCCATGTTGGAACCTTCGGCGATGTATCGGCATCCAGCCATGATCAAAGCCTTGGCCTCGGCGGCGCTGACCTCGTTCTGGGTAGCACTGGGAAGAGCGACGTCGGCTCGGTCGACGAGCGTCCAAGGTCGCTTGCCCTCGTGCCACTTGAACTTGGATCCGGCCTCGAATGCCGTCAAGCTCTTTCGCTGCAGCTTGATCTCGGCGATCTTGGTGATCTCGTCGGGAGTGAAACCAGAGTCGGAAGTGGCGACGAGGGAACCAGTCGAGTCGGAGAGGGTGAGGACGACACCGCCGAGCTCGATGACCTTCAAGGCAGCGTACTGGGCGACGTTTCCGGAACCGGAAAGCAGGACTCGCTTGCCCTTCCAGTCGGTGTTGTCGAGATCCTTGAGCATCTCCGTGACGTAGTAGACGAGACCGTAACTGGAAATACAGTCAGCAGGATGCCGCCGAATCCATTTCGAAACACTCACCCAGTGGCCTCAGGTCGGATGAGCGATCCTCCCCAGTCGGCTCCCTTTCCGGTCAAAATACCGCTGAACTCTCCAACAGCTCGCTTGTAAGCTCCAAACATGTAGCCGATCTCTCGTCCACCGGTACCGATGTCACCGGCGGGGACATCCTTGTCGGCGCCAATGTGCTTGGAAAGCTCAGCCATGAAGGCGTTACACTGCATCGTTAGTCACAGAGCCGTTACAGGAGCGCATGAAGGACACTCCACTCACGAATCGCCTGATCTCGTTGTCGGACTTGCCCTTGGGGTCAAAGTCGGCTCCACCCTTTCCACCACCCATCATCAAGCCGGTCAAGGCGTTCTTGAAGATCTGCTCGAAACCAAGGCTGGCTCGTCAGCTCATCACCATCGCAAACCATGCAGACTCGCACTCACAACTTCAAGATGGACAGGTTGACGGTGGGGTGAAGTCGGAGACCACCCTTGTAAGGGCCGAGAGCAGAGTTGAACTGGACTCGGAAACCCCTGTTGACGGCGACGGAGCCGTCATCTCGCTCCCAGGTGACTCGGAAGTTGATGATTCGCTCGGGAATCTGAACAACGTCCAAAGCCCGACGGTAGTCCGGGTTCTTCTGGAGGAAGGGCTCAAGGGTAGAGGTGATCTCGTGGACCGCCTGTTGGGGTAAGCACGGCTCACGCTGGCAAGGTCAGGCCGAGGACATGGTGACTCACCTGCTGGAACTCGGGCTCAGTGGGGAGGTTGGACATTGTGTGGGGTGTATGTGCTTTTGGGTAGGTTACAAGTCAACAACGAGCTGGCTGGTGCAATACAATAGTATGCGGTGATGAGAAGAAAGACGTGGGGCTTGTTCAGACTGGGCAGAGTATTTATTCCATAGACACCGCCGACTCTCTCCGTCTAGCCGACTCGAGTGGACTGAACTTTTCGCCCGAAACTTGGACCTACGACTAGCCTCTCTCTGGGCTTGGCCCTCCCCGTTGTACCCGCTCTCCCCCACCGGCTGATGGACCTAGATGGACAGAAAATGTTCGGCGTGTGCACGGCCGAATTATTCTGATTGGATCGAGATCCATCAGCTTCAGGGACAAGTGGGACCTAACCTCTTATCTATAGACCCTCTAAGCCAATCACAACAAAGCTCGGCTGCGGGGAGCTTTTCCAGCTTTTACGGAAGTCCGGAGACTCGCCGCTGATCGGCAATTGACCAATCCACGCGCGTCACCATTTGGCGTGCCACTTGCTTGCGCCTAATATCTTTGTTGATCGACAGGCCGGTGAGATGAAAGCTCGTGCATGGGTGACCGCTCGTGCGTGACGCAGCAACCTCTTGACCGTCAGTCTTTCACGATTTCTCGGGGCGGCTGCGCCCATGCAAAGAGTAATCGCAACAATGGGTCCCTGTGGTTCACCGGTGCCATGGCGGATGATCGGATAAACTTCTCTGAAACTTCTGTCTTCTGTCACCTCATGCCCGTGCATGTTCGTCGCCTCGCGTCACCTGTGGCGCTCGCGATGCGGTAACCCAAACAGACACAAGAGCTCCTTGACGCACTCCGACCTGCTGTCAAAGCTCCTATGCAACCCCGAGCTCAACGTTGAAGATGCTACGGCTGAACTACGATGGATGAAGCAATCGCTTCGACCCGGTCATGATACAGATCGACTAGCGGCTCTGGTCGCCCGAAGGGCTCAAGGCGAGCCTCTTCAGTATATCCTCGGTGAGCACGGCCAAAGGTTGCGCATCTTGCAAGTCTGACCTGACCAGGATCCACCGATTTTGGTCCCCTCATGCTCAAGTGTCGAGCGCCCACCTTGATCCCGAGACCTGAGACAGCAGAGATCTTCACGCGACTCGCACACCTCGTATCGTCGCGCAAGGCACCAAGCGATCCTATTCGGCCTCTGTCCATCGTCGACCTGTGTACAGGCTCCGCTCCCATCCCTTTACTGCTCCGCCATCATCTCGGTCAAGATGCCCGCATTCTGGGCTACGACTTCAGCACCTCCGCGATCGAGATCGCTCGTGAGAATGCTCGAAACACGGATCTGGAAGTGGAACTGCACGTCGCAGATGTCCTCGCAGAAGACTTCCCATCTAGTATGCTCGCGCACACAGGTGGCCGGATCGACATCCTCGTCTCCAATCCGCCTTATATCACGCGAGACGAGTATAGCTCCCTCCCGATCTCAGTCAGGAACTGGGAAGACCCAGCTGCTCTTATCGGTGACCTTGGATCAGGCAAGAAGGGTCTGGAATTCTACGAGAGGATCGCGGCGCTATTGCCGGAGATCTTACTCGACCACGCAGAGCTCGACTTAGCTGGATGGAAGGGCATACCACGAGTCGCTGTGGAGATCGGCGCTGGGCAAGGGACTGATGTAAGGGATCTCATCGTGGAGGCAGGAATGGCCAGAGCGGAAGTTTGGCAGGATCAATATGGCCAGGACAGGATGATCGTGGGATGGGATATGTGATCATCGTTAGACGTTTTGGCCACAGCTCGGCGTTTCGGCGCTTTAAAAGTTGATCGCAAGTCCCGGAGTTCGTCAAAGGCACCCTTTGTTTACATCCTTGCTTACACATGGAGCCCCGCAAGACGCCTCCACCTAACGCGACCACTTCCTCGCGACATTGCAGCCTGTTCATATAGGTTTCAGAGCGCGTCCAGGCTTCTACACAGATGTCACATGCAATCCTAGGGTAGACTGACGGATTGTCCGGTCAATGACCTGCAGTGGCGCGCAATTGATTGCGTCGCGTGTACAGAATACACAGAAGCCGGTCACAGCATCTGAGGGGCCACGGGGCGTGCACTTGTCCAGTCTGCTCCAAGCATTGACCGCCCCAGAGGACACTTCTGCGAGGGTGTGGAGCTGGAAGGTTAGCCCGAACGTGGAGAGGAGATCAGGGCCCAGGATGGAATGGATTGATAGAATGGACTGACGCAATGGACTTATAGCTGTCCGTTGCTTAAGACGATTGCTCACACTTCTCTGAAGTGAGAAGGCGCACTTCGGAGAACGAAGAGACTCGAAGAGCGCGAGTGATGAAGCAGAAAGATCACACGCAATACCACCTCCTGGTCGTCGATCGCACAGTTTTCTTCATCACGGCATGAAACCGTCTTTTCCGCCGAGCAGAGAACATTGACTCCTTGACCCGCACCGCTTTCGTGCAGGTGCAGCTACGAGGGTAGAAATCGTGGGAACCGCCGTCGACTCACCGGCGATGGCAATGTCAAGTCGAAGTCGTTGCACGACTACGAGCGATATGCATCAGCAGTCTGATTACCTTACCCAATAGTTTCAGAGCGATGCCTATGCACCGACTCAGACGTTGGGGCAGCGGCGTTTCGTTTGCTCAGGTTGATCGGACGCGCGTCATCCAGCTGGAGGAATTTACACCCATATTCATAGTTCTGCGATGCGCTTCGAGGGTTTCGAGGGTTCAGCGGACGACCTGAAAGGGTTCTGCTGGGCGACGCCTATGCTTCTCCTGGGCTCTCCTGCGTGACGTTCATGAACCACACCACACAACACAATCCCCGAGGAGGAGTCACGTGACATCAGCCATTGCCGTGTTTGGCGCGGCCAAGTCAGCTCGAGCGTATTTGGGCATAAACATCGGGCGCGCCCAGATGAATTCCATTCATCCCCCCCTATATTGTCTCATTATTCACATCATCTTTCAACAAGCTTCTATATTGTGAGTCGTTCATTTCATCACCCACCTGATCCCCTACCTTCATCCGGCGTGCAGTGCGCTGCAATCTCATGCATTTTCAGAAGGAAAAACGAGCGCTGACCTCTCTTCTCTTCGTCGTCGCTCAACTTCTTTCCTCCCATGCCCTTTCGCTCCATTGCCCCGATAGACCGTAATCCAGTCTATCCGACTCAACAACACATATCACAATGGCTCCCACCTCTGCTAGCAAGAAGGCCGTTCCGGCCAAGAAGCCCGCTTCTCACCCGACTTTCCTGTCCATGATCCAGGTGAGTCGATCCGAGACACCGCTTTCGATCTTCTCGAGCTTCTTGCCGGGGTATTCCTTTCGAGCGGACGACGGCCTGGTGTCGGAGTGTCGTTTGCACGGACTCAGGAGAGCTCTGTCGCACGCAGGCTTGGAGCCGCACGCGCCTGGCGGCCGATGTTAACAACGCGGCACCCACCCACACCCATCGTCCGGTCAGCGCGGAAGTGACGCCACCGGCCTTCCTTCCTCTTCCCCTCCCTCGAACATCACCGACTGCCTCTATACCCATGAGTATTGGCATACAGGTACCTCACGCCCCCATCCACCTCTACATCGTGCATGCATGATCGTAGCTGGTCAGATGCGTTGGTGGTCGGGTATCTGTGACGGAATTGCCTCTTTCGGAAACCCTCGCGCCCCACCCCGATGGAGCGGCACGCTGATTCGCTGTAGGAATGCGTCAAGGCCCACCCCGAGGAGGCTCGAGCTGGTGTCTCGCGACCCACTCTGAAGAAGTGAGTTCTTCTCACTTCCTTCGACTGTGCATGGACTGACGGAGCCTAGGTTCTTGGCCGAGAAGTACAAGATCGACATGTCTTCCGCTTCCAACGTCAACAACCTCAGCAACGCTATCAAGCGAGGTGCCGACAAGGGTGAGCTCAACCTCCCCAAGGGTATCGGAGGACGAGTCAAGCTCCCCGCCAAGGTTAGTCACCTGCTCCTCACCACATCGGCATCGCTCTCCTCGCTGACACCTTGCAGAAGTCCGCCTCCGCCGGTAAGGAGAACGTTGCCCCCAAGAAGGCGGCCACGAAGACTGCAACCAAGGCCCCGGCTGCCAAAAAGTCCAGCACCACCGCTGCGAAGAAAGCGCCCGTTGCTGCGAAGAAATCTGCAGCCGCCCCCAAGCCGGCTAAGACGACCGCAGCGGCCCCTAAGAAGAAGGTCGCGGCTCCTGCTGCGAAGAAAACGGCTTCGGGTACCAAGAAAGCCCCAGCAGGTGACTATCAGACTCCCATTGTGCTGGTCAACACCACACTGACTCTTTGCAGCTAAGGCTTCCGCCGCTAAGGCCACTGCCAAGAAGGCCGTTGCGCCGAAGAAGAAGACTGTCGCCAAGAAGTAAAGGTCGATCCGCTCGCGGTGAATCCTTCCTTCTTTTCAAGTGCCAGCAATGGTCGATACCCCTTCCCTCTTCTTCGTAGCTTTCCCGAACGCCTCGCGGAGTGTTGTGTAACCTTTCGTTTTCGATCTATCTACTTTAACTTTACTTGTCCGCCCTAAACCCCGCTATACGCTCGGTCTATGGGCGAGACCTTTGTTTGAATGTGTATGTAGGCAAAGTCGCGAATGTGTCGACAGGCATGCATCCGACTTTGCCTTCTCTTTGACTATCTGGATGTCAAAGAGTCTTGAATCCAGCTGTCTATGCACCCAGAAACGACTGCTCAGTGGTCAAGCAGATTCCCTTGCCCTTTGGCGTTAACAAGCGGCGGTAGCCACGGCGGAAGTGCCACTCTGATGCCAATTTCAGGCGCGTCGTCAAGCAGCGATTCACTGCTTGTCGCTGGTCTCATTCGACTGTATTGTCTGATTTCGCCTGGTACTCTACTTGCTCGGCGGCCAATCTTGCGCCGTTGTGCCAGCTATAGCTTCGAGGAGGATCGGTCTCGTTGAGCCCGCTGATCTCAACCACACTCTTTTGTGAAGGTCCCTTTGACAGCTAGGCAATTTGCCCTTCACTTCGAGAACGGCCGGGACAAACGAATCAACAACTGCTTCGTCCCTCTTCGCACTCTCACTCATCATGGACATCGACCCTGTTCAGACGCAGGCCAATAAGGCACCCTCGCCGCAGACACAAGCTACGCAGGATCAGATGTCGAATCTCGCGGTTTCGAACGAGGATGCCGACATCATCTCTGCTTCGGGAACCGTACCGAGCGCACCTGTCGACCAGCCCGTCAGCACGTCAGCACCTCAAGATGCTGCCGCCTCGACAGGAGACGAGACTACAAGAGAGCAAGCTTCTGATCCACAGCGAAATCTTTCGGTGACTCAGACGGTCGAGCATACAGCGACTACCGTCACTTCGTCTCCCCAGAGCCAGGCAATCCCACCGCCTCAGACGGTCAATACCGCCGATGTATTCTCCAATGTTCGCCCTCAAGAGCAATATACATCGCCCTCGGACGTCCAGATGAGCGAGCCCGCTCAGTCTTCCGGTAATGGCCCTAATGCAGTCGCCGGACCGTCGAGCGGCGCGGCCGTTGTTCCTCCTGCCGAGTCCCCTTTCAACACCGTCTCTGTAGTCAATGGCACCACGACGCCCGCGAAGATCGACCGAACAGGCTTCATCTTTGATCCATTGATGATGTTGCATTGCCCTGACGGGTACATCCCCACAGCCGCGACCGCCGACAAGGGCGACATCCACCCCGAAGAGCCGATGCGAATCAAACGCATATTCGAACGTCTGGCTCAATATGGTCTGATTCAGAGGATGAGGAAGCTGGATTATCAGGAGGTCACCCAAGATCAGGTACTATTGGTCCACTCGCAGGAACTATGGGACAAAGTGGAGGGTCAGACTTGTAAGTGTCTCGCTGTTATAGCGGACTGAGCAAGTGCTCACCTTCAAGTCCTGAGCGACGAGATGCTCTTCGAGAGTAAACAGTATTACGATGCTCTCTCGCTATACATCTGCAGGGAGACGCCACGATGTGCGAGAGCCGCCTGTGGTGGTACTATCGCCGCCGCCATTGCGGTCTGTGAGGGCCTGGTGCGAAATGCTTTCGCCATCGTTCGTCCACCCGGTCACCATGCGGAACCAGAAGAACATATGGGTTTCTGCTTCTTCAACAACGTCGCTGTCGCAACGAGAGAAGTGCAACGACTGGGACTGGCGAAGAAGGTTCTCATCCTAGATTGGTAGGTGATTTGCAATCAACGCGATAGTCTCCGCTGATATGGCAAGGGACGTGCACCACGGTAACGGAACACAACGAGCCTTCTGGGATGACCCGAGCGTCCTGTACGTCTCGATACATCGACATGATGGCGGTACCTTCTACCCCTCGAGCGATTTCGGAGCCATAGACATGGTCGGCAGCGGTGCTGGAGAGGGAACGTGAGTACATCGCATGAATTGTGACTGAGACGCAGGTCGGTCAACATAGCCTGGCCTTGTGGTGGAGCGGGAGACTCGGAGTACATCTACGCCTTTCAGCGCATCATCATGCCTATCGCGTACGAGTTCGCGCCGGACCTGGTCATGAGTGAGCCTGTTCAGCCAAACCCGTCCAACATCCAGCTGACGGCTTCAGTCTCCGCCGGATTTGACGCCGCCGACGGTGACGAGCTTGGTGGATGTCATGTCACACCTGCAGCATATGGTCATATGACACATATGCTCTGCGCTCTTGCCAAAGGCAAAGTCGTGGTCGCACTGGAGGTAAGCTACTTACGACAGCATATCGAGATCAAGCTCAAGCTCGCAGGGTGGCTACAATTTTGACGCGATATCCGACTCTGCACTGGCTGTTGGTCAAGTCCTTCTGGGCGAGACGCCCCCCGAGCTCGACATATACGAAGCCAACGAGGTCGCGACGGAGGTGATTTACCAAGTCGCCAAAACGCATTCCAAGTACTGGAAGCACATTGACGTACCCGCATGTACACCGCCGGAGGGTGAGCAGACATGTCGGACGAAGTCTCGATCCCGCTGACCATGCCGTAGTGGATAATGAGGCTGGTTTGCAGGTCACGCGCAGCATACCCGATCTGCTCAAAGCATACCGTTTGAATCATCTCTACGAAAAGTACCATTTGAACATCGTACCTCTGGCCAGCGATGAGCTGGAGAAGGCCTTTTCGCAACAGGTCACCTGCAGGTCAGTGCGGCTCGAGCCATGTCTAGAGTCGTTGCTCAACAGAGCAGCAAGGATGTGTACGAAAAGTCTCGTTCCGATACGCTCGTCCTATTCGTGCATGATTTCGGAAACTTGCGAGCGGAACCCAGCGGTGCCGATTCTGTCGACGTCAGCCTGACGCACTCATATCTGGTGAGCGACTGCTCTTATCGGTCAATGTAAGAGGTTCAACTGATTTGGCAGCTTGATACCTCGGATCTGGTGCTCAACTGGATCAACAAATCTGGTCACCATGTGATAGACGTTAATGTTCTGCGCGCACTGCCAACACGCTTCTCAGTGGTGAGTTCTCCCGGTACACAGCGGACACAGGCTGACTGACCGTCAGAACGGCGGTCCTCGATCAATACAACGTGAGGGTCTGAAGCTGGAGGCTCAGCTCGTTCGGTACCTCTGGGACAACTTCATCGAGTAAGCCAAGTCCATGAACCGCGTGAATTGGGACTGATCGCCTCAGGCTGACTGATAACGACAATGTCGTGCTCATCGGGCACGGAACAGGCTGTCAAGCCGTCATGGACCTTGTAAACGCAAGAAGTGGGTTCTGTCTCTCGAGGGCGTGCGAGGTATCACTGATAGATCAGCGCTGTCACATCGCGTAAAGGCCGTGGTGCAGGTGGCAGGCATGCACTCCCTCGTGCGTATAGACCCGGCAAACGAGCAACGGCGGGATTGGTTCCGGAAAGTAAGCCAATTTGCTTTTGAAGCGAACTTAGCTGATCAACCAGTCAAATCGTGTCTACGTGCCAAAAGCTCACCCGATCATGGAGGACGAGAGGGTGAAGAAACGTTTAGGTGGACAGGTCTTCACCTCAGGTAAGTCCGCAGACACTCTTATCGGGTTTTGCTGACTGTTCGCAGAAAAAGCGACGGTTGTTGACGTGCTTCGAGACGTGTTGCCAGAAATAGAGGCTTTCGTCGCTGACAAGCTTGTCCAACGCACCGCTGCTCCGACTCCAACGGTGCCAAACGGAAACGGCGACATTGCGCCATTGGTGCCGGCTGTTGGCGCTACATGATCTAAATGGGCGCAGAGCAGTCCCGCCAGGGACGGGAAATCAAGTCTTCATGCCAGTGTACATACTCATACCGATCACTTTGTATACACGATGTAATGCTGATACGCCTGCGGCACCACGACCGCTCCCGGAGTGTCCCGGTCAGACAAGAAACTTTACATCACTGACGTACTTTACAAGGTTGATTAGGCTACAGATAGACGGACAGGGAAGTCGAGGCGCGAGAGGTCGAGATCAAGCCGCAGGGACGCATGAGATTTCGCGGCCCGACCGATCCGAGTCGAAGGACGAAGAGCGAAATCGAAAAGGATCTCATGATGCCGCTGAGCGTAGCATGATGAAGTCGCAGGCAAATTGCGGACGGAAGACGAAACCTGGCTGCTCAGTGCGCGCTGACCAAAATCTGTGGAACGCCAGGACTCTGGACGAGAGAGTCTCGGTCCTCATCGTATTCGAATCGAGAGGTCGAATCGGACGCCGTGGAGAATCGTTTTCCGTAAACGCTGTTGCCGTAATACGACCAAGCGAACGACACAAAGTCTTCTTGATCCCCGTCGCCACTATCTCCGTCTTCCGACCCGTCGATCTCGCCTGGTACCGCTAACATCGATATGACTGGCTCGACCACAGCGCTTCGTCGTCCATTAAGTGCCCTTGCATCGACCGAATGTTCTTGAACGAAAGCCCGTTGATCGCTCATATGGTTCATGAAGCGTTGAACGGCTTCTTCAAACGTCCGAGCAGCTTGGGTCGCTTCTGAGCCCGGCGAAGGGGATGAGGGCGTAAGACCCGAGCTGAATCTAACATGTCGACTTTCACTGTATGTTGGTCAGCTGAAGGCGACAATGAGTCGTTTTCACCGACACTTGCCATATCGGTTCTTCCTCCTCGGCAGCTTCTTCATCTAGCTCTTCGATCGATTCGAGAGGTTGTGCCGGCGACCGGATAAGTGTTTGCGGTGTTGATCGTCTGTCTCGATTATCGGCAGTGGACGAGGCGGGCGGCGGCGAAGGTGTATACTTGATTGCATGGAGTAATTTCGTGTGACTCCCATCGGGCGCGACAATAGCGAAAGCCACTGACGGCGGGGTGTGAAAGGTCGAGTCGGGAGTATTAAGGACGGCGGTGATCCTCGCTGGAGATCGGGGGGTGCCCACTTGATGTTCATCGTCCATGCCATCCTTGACCTCTTCTTCTTCTTCGCATCGTCTATCCGACGAGACCCGCCTGGATGTTCGTGAGCGATGTCTCCTCAGCCGCCAATAGCCCAGACCGACAGCGAGCGCAAGAAGAAGTATCGAAAAGGTGATGGCCAGAGCGATGTAGACTTTGGGTAAGGGGTGTGCAGCGGGCTTCAGGTTCTCAACTTTGTCGACGTCGCGTACGAGAGGCATGTTGCGGCAACGGGGTTTGTCACTTGGCCACAGGTGATGAACGAATGCCGTGTACCTTGAGCAAGCTGTGATAGCGATGATTGATGGTCGAAGGTGTTGTGGGTAGCATAAGACGGGCGGGTAGCTGAACTGTCTCACTTCGAGTCAAGATGTTTCGGTCGAGCAATGGAAGACAGGTCGAGTCGTCGGCTCACCAGCGAGCACTTTGTCTGGCGTAGCGGAAGTGTCGGCCAACAAAGCAGTCCAGTGAGTTTTCGGACGCCTTACACGATACTTGGGCATCAAGGAATGATAGTTGAGAAGCGATCTACGATAGCCGATCGATGTGTACTGTGATGTTAGTTGAAAGATCAAGCTTGATCAAGGTTTCGAAGCTAAACATGAGCTTGAGCTATTCGAGTGAGAGTGCGTTGAGAAGCAGCCCTTCGGCTCGATGGCTGATGAGATTTGAAAGATATAGCATGCCAATAATCGTACAGGTGACTTCAAGCGCCATCCCATCCAGCCCTGAGATCCTCTCACATCGTCGCAACCCGCTAAAAGACACTTTGGGGCCTTATCTCGATCCCTCCATCGTCTGAACCATACGTTCATTCACATTCACTCGCTCGTATCTTACATTTCGACGTCGCCTGATCGCCTCAAGCTGCTGCTCTTTACAGGGGATGTGCCCAAAGCGCCGGGATGATGGATGGGGAAGGAGGAAGATGGTGTCGATCCCTCTCGCATGGTTCCGGGAGGTGAGACCCGGGCATGGCTAGAGCGTTCAGCTGTGTGAGCCATTGTAGCGGGATGAAGATCGTACGCACCTCTCGCTGGGGCGTCTGCCATGACCACCGGGAACTTCTACAGCGTCGCTAGTGGCGGCGGGGCTGATACCAACGCCGACATTGTTCTTTTCGTTCCTTTCATTCGACTTCACCTTTTCCAGCTGACCGAGACCGCCGAACTGTGCGTACTCGTGCGTTGGCGAGGTGACGGGCGGAGGGGAAGTGCTGTTGGGCGAAGTGGACAGGAACGCGTGTTGGACCCTACACAAATTGATCAGCATGGTCCGTAAGCAGATCTGAAGGGATGTGGCATGCCCTTCGGGTGTGGGGATGGCGGTTCCGGGAGCCTGGGCGCTCGCTACACCAGCTTTGTTCATCATGTAATCTCCAGAGTCAAAGTATTTGCGGTCCTGTCAAATCAACATATGTCCAACGTAGCTGAGGCGCAGACTCACCTTCTGCATCTTCGTGAGGAGGTTCTTGCCGGGGACCTTGCCGTACATCTTGAAGGCCTTTTGGTCCTGCTCGCTCATCGACTGCTCTTGTCAGCCACGTCAAGACGTGCGGACGGCAAGTGCCTCACCTTGATGTCGACCTTGTTCTGCACGAGAAACATGTTAGCGGATGCACATCGAGTTTGAGAGCAATGAGACACGAAGATGAAGGGGGCAATAGGGAGTAGGTGATAGCTCGCGGAGCGCTGGGATGGTCTTTGGGATCGGGACAAAGGATGCCTGTCAACTCTGATACCCCTTCATCCGTTGATTGAGATGCGCCCCCATCAATGCCTTTGAGCACTAGCGCCAGTCGCATGCCTGCCTTCTCTCGCGGGATCCACCTGCTGCGAGAAAGGGGTAGGGGTGGGGGTAAGAACGGGGAGAGTAAGAGGGTACTCACCATCTTGTGAGGATTCATCCTGTTTACAATCCACCCGACGATCCTAGATTCTTATATGCAGCGCTTGGACGTCGTTGCTGATCTCGGGTATGGCGGTTTGAGACGCGACACTGCACGCAGCTTCTACGCTCGATATCGAGTGCTTGACTCGGCAGTAAGGTGGAAGTTGAGATGGAGGGTATCCTTTCGGGGCTTTCCTTGTCCTTCGCGTTCTTCAAGTTCCGGAAGGGAATGACGACGGACCTTGGAGTCTCGTGACCGGGTATACAGGAGAGCGTTAAAGGCGTCTCTCGCTCGGAAACAGCTGTGAGAACGTTGATAACCGGAAGTTGCTGGACAAGGGCGAATCGTGTAGACGGAGTCCGCCAAAAGTCCCACTCGTTCAATCGATGGTTGATTAGTCGTCCGGCGCGTAGATTGGATGTGGTATGGAGAGACTATGAGAGGGTAAAGACAGTTTAGGTGATGTCGAGAGACGAGTATGGTCTTGAGGAGGAGGGCGAGGCGGCTTAGACAAGTTGTATGATGCAATCGCTCAGTAGTGACGATTGATGATAGGTGGGAATTAGTACGGCATTGAAAGGGTTATTAGGTTTAATTTCTAATAATTACAAGCTCTCGGGCCCAGACTCAATTAGCGGGACCAAATGTAATGCGTAGTTGACGCTAGACTGGATTTAGCAACTTTGGTCATCATCCCCCGCAGCTAGCCTCGTGTCCTGTCTTTGATACATGGGTACATGTCGTTTCCGTCTATGTGTGCGTTGTTCTAGAGCTTGAATTACCTCGAAGGTCCCTCCATCGCCTGGACGAGTTTGGCGAAATAGCTGTCCTGGTTATTTCTCAGCGTATCTGGCGAGTCATACTCCAGAAGCTTGCCGGCGCCGAGAACCAGGATCTTGTCATAGTCCATGACGGTAGCCAGTCGGTGAGCGACCGTCAGGACGGTACAGTGGGATGGCAGGTCTCGGATGGACTTCTGAATCAAGGCGTCTGTCTCGAAATCGACCGATGCCGTCGCCTACATTGTGTCAACATCTGTACGCTGACTTATGCTCGGACGGTGACTCACCTCGTCCAAGATAAGGATCTTGCTGTTTCGGACCAGGGCTCGTGCCAAGGCGACAAGCTGTCTTTGACCCTGCGACAGGTTGCCTCCGCCAGCAGCGATCTGAGTGTCGAGACTGAGCCGCATGGGCGTGGCGACGCCGCTCTCACTATGACGGACTGCACCGAGTCCCGAAGCGTACATGGCGTCATTCAACTCCGCATCGTCGTGTTCACCGAAGGGGTCCTACCTGATTAGCGTTGTCCTCTGACAATCGGTGATGTGACTCACCAAGTTGAATCGAAGTGAGCCAGATAGCAAGATGGGATCTTGAGGAATGATGGTAATGTTCGAACGCAGCGCCTTCAGATTGACATTCTCGGTCTTGAGCCCGTCAATCACCACTGTGCCAGTGGTGGGAATCATGCGAAGGATAGCCAGCGCCTGGAAACGTCAGCTGCAATTGCCGTCGGCCTGTCCAGTCACGTACCAGAGTAGATTTTCCACTTCCCGTTCGTCCGACGATTCCGACCTTTTCTCCACTCGCAATCCTGACCTCCAGGTTGTCCAGTACGGTTGGTCCTTCGGCCGAGTACTTGGCCGAGAGCTTGTCGAGCACGATCTCGCCTGATGTGGGCCAAGCCGCTGGAGGCTCGTTGCGGGGTGTCGAGGCGGGTTCCTGGTCGATGACGAGGTAATCTTCAATACGCTCGACCGAGTTGCCCTGAACTTCCAACTCGTTGACGATCCTGACCCACCAGATGATCATGCCTGAGAACGAGATGGCCTGCGATAAGGCGAAACCGGAAGTCGAGGCGTCGAGGCGCGGTCCGTAAATCAGGAAAGCAGCTAGCGCCGATGCAAACAGTCCACCGAGCATATCGATACGAACGGTGACCCATCGGTTGAGGTTGTAGAAGGCGGTAGCAGTTCGGGTATATTTATCGGCACGCTTCTGCGCCTCGCGCATCAGCTTCTTTTGAGCTCCGTATGCTCGAATCGAAACGATGCCCGAGACGGCCGCAGAGAAGTGCGAGAAGAGCGGACTCTTGGCATTGGACATTTCTCGCTTAACACTGAGTTGAGCGTGAATGTAGACCTCGCCAATGAAGGCTCCGAGTCCACCGATGGCGATGGCTGGCAGCGAGAAGAGCGGGACCAAGGCGAGGACAACGACAAACTTGAGGGCCAGACTGATTGTGATCTCGGCGACATCGGCAAACGTCTCGGTGAATGGTCCATCGATGTTCTTGATGTCTTTAGAGAATCGAGAGATGATACGGCCGACCGGAGTGGTGTCGAGGAATCGAGCGTAGGCGCCAAAGATTCGGTCTACAAGCCGTTGATGGATCGCCCTAGACGCCTTGATGGCGCCAATGTAGTAGAGGATCCAGGCGGCGGCCATCATCAACAGCCCAATAAGCACGAAGACCACATAGAACGCGAGCCAGTGCACCGCAGAGACGGGATGGTGGCTGTCGGCTTCGCTGTATGCTTTCGCCCATAGACCCAGCCAGTAGGTCTGAAAGGCCGTCATCAATTGAGCACCGAACAGCAGACCGAAGTAAGTGAGCCAGAAGACCGGTCCGCCAAATTTCCTACACGGGTCAGCGAACCTAGTAAACATATCATGCGTAACTGCAGATGAACTGACTTGAAGAAGTTAAACATGGCCTTCTTGGAGATGCGTCCTTCGCTCTTCTCCTCTTCCTTGACCAGCGAGTTTGTCGGCTTCTTCTCTTCGACCTTAGGCTCATCGGATGAGATCTGCTCTTTAGTCTCCTTGACGTCCTCTTTGGCGACCTTCTCGATTTCCTCATCCGGCACCACCCCGTCTTGGATCTCGCCAGCGCTGCGCAACGAGCCGTCGAGGTTGAGGGCGATCATGTAGTCAGACATGGGTGCGGCGAGACCGACGTGATGAGTCTGGTTGTCAGCGCTAGGCCCTTGTAGACACATCTACAACTCACAATCAGCAAGACCGTTCGTCCCCTCATCAGCTCGCCCTCGAAGAGGTGGTCGATGATGAAACGGGATGTCAAAGCGTCGAGAGCCGAAAAGATGTCTGCCAGTTAGCGGAAGTCCACCAAACCATGGATTGGCCTTACCATCTAGCAGCACGATGGCGGTCTGCGAGTACACAGCCCGAGCGAGGGTAACTCTTGCTTTTTGTCCACCCGACATGGTTATTCCCTTTTCTCCAATCTCGGTCTGATCGCCGTCCTCGAACAAGGTCAAGTCCGTTGTGAGACCACACGCGTGAATGACCTGGCGGTATCGAGCGTCGTCGTACGGTTCGCCAAAGACGATGTTCTCCTTGATGGACTCGGACATGCACCAGCTTTCCTGTGCGGCATAGCTGACTCCGCCTTCGCGAGGTAAATGGAAGAAGGCACCGGGACGTTTCTCGAAATGGAGCTCGCCAGTGAGTGCCTGATGTCAGCGACATGTATTGCAAACTGGACTCACCTTCAACAGGGAGCTCTTTCCACTACCCGTGGCTCCGGTGATGAGGTTGATCTTTCCCTTGACGAACGTCAAATCCGGAATTCGGAGTCTGAAACCAGGGGTATCGACACCAGACTCTGTTCCCCAGCGGAAGGTGGCGTCGTGCAGCCTGATCAGACCCTGCTCTTCGGCCTCGAGTTGGGCTCGAGGCTTGATGCCAGCGTGATGACCTTCGGAGAACTCATCGATCATTTCAGACTGACGTCAGTTAACGCCCATTGTCGAGAACTCACTTTGTGCAGGAAGTCGTTGATTCGCGTAATCGAGACCCAAGCGGTGACACAGCTGTTGATCAAGTAGAAACACTTGAATTAGCGATGCCCGGTCACGCGAAACTCACCATGCCCATCTGACCCTTGACCAGCTCGAACACGGTCATACTGGTAAAAACTGATATCAGCCTGGACCTGGACCTGGACGCTCACCTTTCGATGCGGTCAATTCGCGCTTTTGGACTAAAGTGTAGAAGGCGAAGGTGATGGACATGGTCAGGACCGGTAGGACCAGGTTGAGAAGGGTCGTCGAGCTAGCGTCAGCTGGACGACACGATTTGCTTCACTCACAGATTGATCAATCGTCGCTTCCAGATCAAGTTCAACTCATCCTCTCTCTTGGTTGCAATCCTGTCCTTGATCCTGTCTTCCCAGCCAAACATCTTGATCATCCTCAGAGCGCCAATCGCTGTTGTCAGCTGAGATCCTACGTCGTACGCGTACCTTCAGTGACACTGTCGATTCGGACATCGGTCTTACATCAGCCAAGTCCCACAATGACTAGACTCACCGCAAGCATCTTCTTCTGCTGGTATTGAGCGTTCATCTTGGTCAAAAGTCCGGGCAGAGGTAGCGTGAGGATCGTAGTGACCATGCCAATGATGGAACTCCAGCTCAGAATCCGGTAGAGCAGCACGGTACACAGGGCGAATTGTACCGGCGAGTAGATAAGAATCAATGGCCAGTCTCGACCCTCTGATTGTAAGCTGTGAACGCTGAATGTTTGACGCACCGAGGATCGACTCGACGTCAGACGAGATCAAGACGTTGATCTTGCCCGCCAACCCTTGACCGTTGCTCTTGGCTGCCTCTTCTTCCGCCTTGGCTGCGTTGTCCTTCTTGTTCTGCTTTGAGCCGGAGCCAGAGCCGTTGGAACTGCCGACTTCGGTATCCGAATTATCGCCATTCTCGCCTGCACCGTCGGCGTTCTCGACGTTAATCGCAGGGGTCGTATCACCAGCGCTTTCCGTCTGGTCATCGGTCGAGTCTTTCATTCGTAGTCGCAGCGCGTGATCGAAGAGGAGCTGAGTGAGGATAGCCTCGCTCCGTACCAGGAACCGGGTGTTCAGGAAGACGTATCCTTGAATAGTGAGAGAGCCGATGGTAGGACCGATGAACAGCAGAGCGATCCAAAGGATCGGCCTGAACGTCTGTCCCTCTCCATCCGATTCCAGATACTCCAACACCTTTTGAATACCCACACTGCCAGATAGCTCGGTAGCGCCGGATATGACACAGAACACGCAAATGATGACGACTGCTCGGGCGTTCGACTGCAAAAGACCAGTGAAGACGTGACGTGGTTTGAGTCCCGACTGCTGTCGGCGGACCGGGTCGATCTTGAGGCGGTGTGACTGAAGGCTTAGCGCTGTTTAGTTAATTGGGACTCACCTTGTACAGGTACACAGCTCGGTCATAGTCGGCGAGAGGGTGAAGCGCCTCGAATGGCAAGGAAGGAACACGCCACGCCCTATATACCATCAGCATGATCCATTTTCGAACGGCGCATCGAAACTCACTTCAGAACGAGCGTATCGAGGAACGAGTAGAACGCAAGCGAGATCCAGGGCGTCACCTGCTCCGGGTGAATCTGATCAGGAGCAGCCGGATGCCTGGGATCCGCGGGAGTGTACGTCCTAGGTCGAAAGAGAGGCACCAGTATCGCAATGAAGCTCAGAAGGGCGACTCGCGACCAAGTGATGGCGTTGTCGAGGTCCGTCGGCTTGAGAGTGTATGTCAAGAGGGGGTAAAGATCTCGATATGCGTAGAGCAGCCACGTCACGAAGAGGAAGATGTCGAGGTGAGCGATAAGCTGACGACGGATGGGAGTGGCAGGCTTGAGTGCGAGAAGCATGAACGAGAGGATGAGGGTGTATGCCTGGTCGTCAGATCTGCTCATGACCACAAACTCACGAAGAACGCCGTCGACCCAAACTCTCCAAGCTCCAAGGGCGTATACTCTCCCAAGATCAACTTGTTGTGGTGGTTCTTGTGCTTCTTCTTCTTGTGCTTTTTCATGATGTCAAGGTATCGGTGCGAGTCCTCGGGCGGCTCGGCCTGTATCGCGGCGTAGATGCTGAGCCCGAGCAACGCGGCGATGGCGAGCATCCTCACAACCTCCCACAAGACCAGCACAGTTCCGTACTCTCGCCATGATCGGATATGAAGCTTGAGGTCGGACATGAGACCTGCCGAAGGCATGTGTGGGACCGGTGTGGGCGGTTCCGGGTCCTCATCCTCGTCGACGAGCAGATCGTACTGTGGAGGCGATATCCAATCACGTATCTTCTGGTAGACAGGAGGAATGACAAAAGTGACAAAGAGGACGGCAAGCGATATAGCTATGAGTATGGGCAGGAGTATCAGACTCTCAGGCTTGAAGATATGCGGCGGACTGTACGTGTGAATGGGATGCCCGAGCTCGGCCTCGCGTGCCAAAACTTACTGCTTCTTGCCCTTGGCCAGGACATCGATAGCCTGCCAGGCTGTCTGTGAGGACATTTTTCAGCCTGCTCGCTCTCCGCTGACAAAGCGTGCAGACTGTTGTAAGACGAAAGACACAGGCCGAAATGATATGAAGGAGAATTCTAGTCCTCGTCAGATCGCATCAACTGCCGAATGACAAAGCTTGTAATAGCACTCCAGGCACGCGACCACGCGACTCGAACCGGATCCGCATGATAACATCTGTGCACCATGCGGCACCGTGAGTGAGATCCTAGGGAGTATAAGCGCCACGGACTTGCCCACAGCCAGTCACAGGATTCCAGTGAGAGTGCTGGGAATATCGCTAAAGCGTCGTCGCCCATGGCCAGAGAAATGATAAATGTATCGCCTCCTCACCAACTAAGCCCTGGCGGGTTAGCTTCAAGTCCGCGCATGGCGTGCCCCCGGTCTCAGACGAACACCATCCGCGCAACTTCTTGCGCTGTATCTAGCTTGTCAAGCGCGCGAATGCACGCGTTGTTAGAACACAAAGTAGTATCAACCATCAGCAGCCCGCTTCGCCTTGATACTGAGCGATTACGTGTCATTCTTCTGAAATCAGCGTTTGGGGACCCCGGCCGCAAAAAAGTTCTGATCAGCCGACGATGCCTGAATCCAATTGATCCTCACCATACCTAATCTATATTCTGGTCCTCTGAACAGCAGAGCGACAACCCGGACATGACGTCCAACATCTTGCCGATCTTCTGGAACCTCGCCAGCTCGAGCAAGGATACACGACTTAGCTCATCCGCCGAGCTTGTCTCGTCATTAGAGGCATTTCAGCAGACGTACCTCGATGGTCAGGCCGACAAGGACGAGAGCTCCGAGGATGAAGAAGATGGAGCAGCCGACGAGGACGACGACGATGATGATTATGATGATGCCGAGTCAGGCATAGAGGTGGACGAAGATGACGACATGGATGGTGACGAGGACCAAAGGGCAAATGCGAAGGAGTTGGACAAAAGGTTAGACAAGGAGAATGCCCCGGACGTGGTCTACGCTGTCAAGCGTCTGATTCGCGGACTCGGCAGTTCTCGAGATAGTAGTCGACTGGGCTTCGCCGTAGCGGTGACAGAGGTAGGCTGATACTGTTTTGTCAGACGAGATCCGACTAACATACCGCAGCTCTTGTCACGCATATCAACAGTATCACCATCTCAGGCCATTTCGCTCCTCATCCGATCGTCCCAGACATCCAAGTCGAACAAAGGACAGGAGAACCGAGACTTACTTTTCGCACGCTTGTTCGGTATCACAGCAGTCATCAACTCCGGCTCGCTCTTCGCTGCTACGGCCACAATCGAGGACTTCCGGGTCGTCACCGGCGAGTTGGTCAACCTGGGACGGAGAAAGGGC
The DNA here is from genome assembly GCA_022813505.1 of Tremellales sp. FJII-L8-SW-PAB2. Taxonomy (NCBI): domain Eukaryota; kingdom Fungi; phylum Basidiomycota; class Tremellomycetes; order Tremellales; species Tremellales sp. FJII-L8-SW-PAB2. Next base: position 104,643 of record JAKLMH010000017.1, on the reverse strand, counting down.
TGGCTCCGCGAAAGTGCTTGGTGGACTCTGATCTCGGCAATTGAGGGATTGCTGAACTCGGAGGTCGACTGGCGCGAAGAGGCCATCGGCGAGGTCAACGACAAGCTGTATGGTCGAGAAGGCGAGGGCGGCTGGTCAAGCGAGAAAGTCGCCTTGACCCTGTTGCTGGAGCAGAAACGGCCTGTACGTCTTCTTCGGTCTTCCATCTTAGTAGTCAAGCAGAGCTGATCTTGACAGGATCTCGATTGGAAAGCGTTGTTGGCACCAACATTCAAGCACACCCCATTGTTGGCCAGCTCAAATCTTGTCACTCTCGCTCCGATCTTGAAGGTGAGCATGATGCAAATGTCGTGAAGTGGATGACGGTCTCACGAGATTCAGGGTGTAGACGTTGAGGACGATGAAGAGGACTCGGGAATCGCTTCGACTGGATCCTGGAAGCCTCAACCCCATTTCGTTTGGACTAACGTGCTTGATCGCTACTTTTCCCCTTCCAGCTCTGCGACTGGTCAGGCCCCCTTCCAAGACTTCTTCCGAGTCGTCGTCGATGGTCAGTCTCTCCGATATGACAAGACGTGACAGACTATGGGCTGAACAATCAGAATCGCTCTTCTCCAACTCCTCCTCGGCCGAGCGCAAGTACTGGGGATTCTCGATTATCCTCATGTCACTACCCTTGCTCCCCTCCGAGCTCCTGCCCCAGATATTCACTCCCAACTTCATGCGATCTTGGATCGGCAATCTTTCGTCTCAGGACCGGTACTTGCATAAAGCTGCGCTTCAAATCGCACAGACACTGCAAGGGACCGTTCAATCCAACCCCAAAGTTGGTTTCACGCTTTTGTCGCAGCTTGTCGGTAAGCACGGCCGACCCGACTTTGACAAGGTCACCAAGACGAAGCTGGTCGAGACCATCATGGGCAACCTGAGCACCGATGGTGTGGACGAGTATGTCGCGTACTTGCAGGGTATGATCACCGGATCAGAGGAGAAGAATGGGTGAGCTGGGTTCATGGTCAGCCAGCGTGGACGACCACTGACGTTGCAGTATCGACGCGAAAGTCACGCAGGACCGTAGACACTGGGCGTTGGACCAGCTTCTTGCACTGTGCCGTAATGGCTCGGTACCAAAATCGGATGACTGGGTTGGATCGGTTCTGGATTTCCTGCTCGTCCACGGTTTCTTCAACATCAGGAAGGCCGATAAGAAGAGCAACATTGTTGCAGTAAGTCTTTCACTAGAGAGTGTCGATCTGATTTGTAAGTGCTGATACCGTCTAGATCCAGAGCACCCCTCGACCTGCTCTCTCGGAAGCCACGGCAGCGATCTGTCGAGCTCGATTCTTCTCCTGCCTACTCGAGATCACCACAGCTGCGCCATCCGCGAAGGGTAAGCATTCTGTCTTGGGTAAAAATTAGTGCAGTGTCTGACCGACGTAGCGGATCCCACCACCCCCAAAGCCCAGCAAGGATGCGATAGCACTGGGAAGCTATGGGTCCTACGCGCACTGGCTACCGTCACGTCCCTTGAGAAGGACAAGAAACATGTCGAGCCGATACTCGAGGCCGATGAGGAGATTCGCCAAATGCGACAATCGGCCTCGGACACTTTGGCGTCACTCGAGAAGCTAAAGAGCGAGAAGGGCGAGCTGGCTGCTGGAAGTGAGATCCTGCTGGCTTTCCTCATTCTGCAGACATACGACGAGTCGGAGGATGCGCTGGACCTGCTCGAAGAGACGCAAGGGGCCATCCGACGGATGTTTGCGCTGGACCCTACTTCGTCGTCCTCGGTGTCTACGGATGGTGTACCCATCGATACAGTCCTCGACACGTTGATTGCTTTGCTCGACAAGGGATCGAGTGATCTCAGGAACCTTGCCAACCTAGTAGCGGGCATGATCTCGTCGGCATTCACCAAATCGTCCATTGAGCACTTGAACGCCGTGAGTATTAGACGGATTCACGGTGATGAGTAATAATGGCTGACCAGTTAGCAACTCGAGAGCACTGTGGCCGAAGCAGCCGAGATTGACGAGGACGCAGATGAGGATCAGGACGAATTGGAGGCTGAAGACGGAGCTGCCGATGAGGATGACGAGGATGACTCGGACGTAGAGTCGGAGGAAGAAGAGGAAGAAGAGGATGAGGATCTGGGGGCGGTCGACCCGGCTTTCCGGGCACGTGTGGCAGAGGCGCTTCAAGTGTCTGGAATGAATGTCAACGAGGACGGAGCAGACGACGACGACGACGAGTCGGATGATGAAGTCTGGGATGACGAGCAGATGATGAAGGTGGACGAGCAACTGGCGGCCGTGTTCCGTGAGCGCGCGGGAACGGACAAGAAGACCACCAAGAGTGAGTTGCATTGTCGTCCTGATATATACCTTCCCTCTCAGCTGACCCGCTTGCAGACCTACAAACAGAGTCGACTCACTTCAAGGCCCGTATACTTGACCTTTACGAGGTATTCGCCAAGAAGCAGCCTACCAACCCATTGGTCATCGAGCTCCTCGTTCCTCTGCTCAACATCATAAAGAACTCGGGCAACGTCGCTGCAGCCTTGTCAAACAAGGCGTCAAGCTTGATCCGAAGTCGGTTCAGCAAGCCCAAAGACCTGCCCACTATCGACGACCTAGCTTCGGCCAAGGACATCCTCACGCGGATACACGATTTAGCGCGCAAGACCTATTCCGGCGAGTTCACCGCGCTGTGTTCAATTTGCTCAATCCTCGTCGCTCGAGCCTTGGACGCATCTTCTTCCTCTTCAACGACGCGTCAAGAAGTGGTCGACGTCTACGCCAAGACGCTGGAAGAGTACATGACGCACAAGCAGACTCAGCTACACGCCACTTTCCTCAACGACTACTTTAAACGCCACGCCCTTCGAGCATGGCCTCTCCATACGACATTGGTCCCACTGCTCAAACCTGGAAAGGCAGTCAACATCTACCGCCAGAACGTCGCTTACGACCTTCTCGCCCAACTCGCACCACAATTGCCTACGATCAACCAATCGCACCCGAAACAAGTTACCAAGATGATCCCTCAAGTCATCGAGGCGGTGTACGCGACGTTGGCGGTAGCCCAGACTGACGAAGCTTGGAAAGCCGATCGAGTGAAGGATCTTCTTAAACCTGTCCTTGCGTTCGCACGAGCAACGAAGATTGTGGGCCACGAATGGGATATCGAGCGTCTAGACAAAGTCATCGAATCGACCAAATCGGGTCGTCTCGCCAAATTTGGTAGTGTCACGTCGCTCCTCAGTCAATTACGCGCCGTCGTCAGTAAAGAGGCAGGACAGGGCAAGACGAGCAAGAAACGAGCGGTGGAAGTTGACGCAGAGGACGCACAGGAGGCATCAAAGGCTGCGGCTGTTCCGGCAAAGAAGCGTAAGGAGGGCAAGGAAGGTGCAACGGTCAAGACGAAAAAGGTCAAGGCGACCAAGGCATAGGTTCGGTCAATTATCGGTGTACAACTATTGTTCCTGCTCTCATCACATGCATATGCTCGACAAGCAACAATGCGGCATTTGCGCACATAAGATATAGGCTAGGCAGAGAAAAATTAAACATCAAAAAGTCGTAAGGCGGTTCGGTCAAGAGGGTCTACGAAGCAGACCCAGCGTTTTGTAGAGCGTTTGAGCATTCCGCAGGACGTCCGCGGACTGTGCAAAAACGTCGCGGTCGGACAAGAGGCGCTTCGTTCGTCGAGTCAAGGAAGCAAGCAGTCGTTGTCCTGTTTCGACTTTGAGCTGATCCGCCTTGTGTTGGGCGGTATCGAGCACTTCTTTGGGCAGCCCGGCCAGTCTGGCGCGTCAGACTTGGCATCATAACACCAGGAACGGCTGTGGGCTTACCTAGCGCACCAGACACCGAAGGACGCCTCGGCGAGTCCTCGCGTTAGTTTGTACAGGAAGGTAATCTCCGCACTTCCGTCTACAAGGCATAGGTCAGCCTCGTTTCGCCGCCATCTCGGGATTTCCCCACCTACCCGGCATCTTGATCTCGGAGAAGCTCATGTGCCAATTACTTATATGCGTCGGGAACTCCTTTGCCAGTTCCTCGGCGACCATAGGGTAATGCGTGACGAAAAGGGTGTTGCAGCCGACTCCAGCAAGATGTGACAGGGTGGCATAGGCGATGGCGACTCCATCATATGTGCTCGTCCCGCGACCGAGCCTACCATTTCAGCTCTCGAGCGGTATGGCAGGTCCATGGCCACTCACTCGTCCAAGATGACCAGAGTTCGAGGTGTCAGAGTGCGCAGGATGTCGCTCGTCTCGGAAAGCTCGACCATGAAAGTCGACTTGCCACGCCCAATATCGTCGGAAGCTCCCATACGCCTGTTGTTCAGCCCTACACAATGGTCTGGAAGTTCGGCACTTACGTCTGCACGGCATCATGGATGCCCAAAGTCACCGACGATGCAGGCACGAACGACCCGATTTGAGCCATGCACACGATGAGAGCCTGAATGTTAGCTGAGGACGATCTCTCGGACTTCCGTGACTTACAGTGGCACGAACACACGAGCTCTTTCCCGCCATGTTGGGTCCAGTGATCACCTTGGCCTCGCCATCTTTCTCGGAAAAATCGATATCGAACGGCACGTAGGCATCGTCGCGCAGCATCTCGACCTGTAACACATCAGCGGCGGTCTTGATGCGGAAGGAGGAAGAAGTCACCATCGGATGCCTACCCTGGCGAATGTGCAGAGAGGGCTCGGCCACGAAAGTAGGCTTGCAGTACCCTGATGCAGCAGCCACTTGTGCCAATGACATGAGACAATCGATCACCGCCAGCTGTTTCGAGACGACCACGAATTCGTGATGTTCGGATATGTCGGACTGGAACGACTGGAATGCTCGGCGAGATGATCCAGCGAGAGTCTCCTTGTGCTGCTCTCGCTCTTGCGTCCTGACGTGTCAGTCAAGACAGCGCATTGCAAGCGACTGCGTCACTTACATCCGCAAGATTTCGGGCGTATGGAAGCGGACGACAGACTTGGTCCTGGGACGATTAGCCGCTGACCACTTCACATCATGTCTAGCTTTGATTCACTGGCTGATCTTGACCCATTTCGGCGGGACAGTCTTTGCCTCGCGAATCGGCACCTCGATCAAGTACTGCATCACTTCAGGAACAAGACATGGTGAGGCTGAGATACACGACTCACCTCGACCGCACTGATGGTCTGATATTCCAGGCGTGGCCTTTTCAGGAGCTTCCGCAAGTCTTTGAGATGTTGATCAAGCTCGCTCTCGCAGATGCTGATACACTGTATTGTCAGTTCGGTATATCTTATGACGGCTTACATCTTTGGCATCCTGTAGATCTGGATACTTGTCCGGATCAGACCAAAGATTGGCCTCTTCGTTCGCCTTGGCGGCTTTCAGGTCGATGTCGCGCAGAAATGTTTGACTGGTCTCGCGTATGGTAGGAAGCAGTTTGACAATATTGTTGAGCAGGACGGACCGGAAAGGTGAATCGCTTATCGTCTTGAACTCGTCACCGACGCGTTGCAGGTTGACAAGGATCGTCGCGACCTCAGTTGGTTGCGCCTGATTCGTCAATTGTTGACCCCGTACAAGCCGAATGAGGTACCTTTCCGTATTGTATCCGAGTAAGACCCTTGACCAAGTCCGGCATGTTGACTAGCAAGCTACGCAGCTTCTCCATATGGTAGGTATTGCTTTTCATGATCTCGTCCACTGCGTCGATACGTGCTTGCAGCGCCCTGCCGTTATTAGCTTGAACTTGGATGAAGCACACACTTGCTCACCCGACATCGAGTAGCGGTCGACCAATCCACTCGCGCATCAAGCGTCTTCCCATTCTCGTTTTGCAGCTAGACGATCAGCTTGATCCACACAGGAGACGCGGAGACTGACTGATCAAGAAGCCACAGCAGGCTGCCGTAGATGCCGCCATCGGTCTGATTCTGGTATACCTCAAGATTGACAAGTGTGTTGCTCGACAAGAGCATATGCGCGCGGTTGATGAACTGAGCGATGAGCTGCGATGCAAGCTGGCTCAGTGAACACTGACCTTTGTGAAAGACGAGCGATGCCTGAAGGCGTTCTGCAGTCCAAAGCCTGCACTTCAGCGCCACTTCGCAAAAAGACCTCACCTTTCATGTACTTGACGGCAACCGAGAACGCAATCACGACCTGTTTCGGGAAGTCGACAAGCGCGAGAACCGCCTCATCCGCTACGAATTCAGCTCAGTCGAGGGCGAATCCGATGGACCCACAAGTGACGCCGGCAGCGAGGTCAACGGCTCCGTTACCTGTCTCACTGCTCAGAACCTGGTTCGCCCTATTGGTCTCCATCCGGGGCACGTCGTCGACGCTCGTGCGTCCACTGCCATCGTCGCTGTCGCCTGTCATGTCGATCTCCTCAGACCGGCGATCCTCGATATCGGGCCCTGGGCCTTTCTTGTAGAAGCGAGTGAGATGGTCGAAGGCCGCATCATGAGTCGGTATGCTATTTATTCGCTCTATGCGCACATGATGTTCGGTGCTCGTCCTAGCCAGTCAACTCAAACACACTGATGCGGGGCGTAGTCCATACCTGGAAATGCCGGCAAAATGCTTAAGCAGCTTCTCTGTTGCCTTGCTGAGGCCTTTAGCCGGTAGTAACAGCTCCCTTGGCTGAAGATGGGTCAAACGTGTCTCCAGCTCGGTACGAACAGCCGAATCTGTTCGGGTCAGAACAACAGGCATCGACAAAATCGCGATGACACTGCCTACCATCAAACTCGTCCCAGACTACATCTCCGGTGCCCGGGATGACACTGACGATCGCTATACGAGCCCTTTCGTCAATGACCTGCCCGCCCATTGGCTTTTCAACGACCGCTAGGAGTGCATTCGTCGGAGGAACGGCCGTGCCAGGAACGATCGGGTCATCAGTGCTCGTCGACGACGAGCCAAGCGAGGGATCATCGACGTAGCTGAGTGCGTTGAGCTCAGGCTACAATCCTCGAAGAATGACACACGTTGCAGCAGTGTAGAGCTGAGTAAGCTCACGCGTGAAGGGCGCGTTTCGGTTCTCGCCTACCTTCTTCAAGGCGGCGGTCTCCATTTGCGAGATGACGCCGACCTTGTGACCGAGAGAGATGAGCTTCTTGACGTGGATCAGCAGTCGGTGGGTCGGTATGGAGGCTGTATAGAAGTTCCGTGAGGGAAATCTGGACCGGTCAGAGGTCGCCGTCGGGTCGAGAGTACGAACACGACGTACGCTGCGATACCCAGTTCCCTCGACGCGATCTGAATGTAAGCACTCCCTACTGGGCCGGATTGCTGGGGCGATAAGACCCACTTTGGCATCTTCGCCGTGAAACCTGCACGTCAGCTCCGGGTCCCAGTCTAGCAGATCTGTACATACTTGTACTTGTAGCCGACTGAGCTCTTCAGCCTGAATCAACGCATGATGTTCGAGTGGACTCACCCTCCATCAGAAGCAGGACATCCGGATACTTCGCGTGAACCTCCATGTACTGTCTTTCCAGCGGTGTGTATGTTTGTCCACTGGGTCCAACCTCTTCATCCTTCTTCTTCCGACTTGTAGCTTTGCCCTTGCCCTTGACATCCGCTTTGGCTCCGTACTTTGCTGCTAAGCCGGTACCAACTTTCTCTGCCTGTTTCTGCCTCTCGTCATCCGAGTCGAACACCTCCTCAATCGGCGGCGTTTCCGTTCCGTCCGCAGTTTCCTGATCCAGTCCGCCTATTTGTCGGCGAGCTTCGGCGGCTGCTGCCTCATCCAGTGCTAATGAGCGGCGACGTGGAATGAGGTTGCCTCCCACCACCTTACGGTGCCACTTTTCATGCTGCTCTTGTTGCGCTGCGGTTCTCGATACCGAAGGACGCGTTTGGCTAGATGAAGCGTACGAGAAGGTGCCAAAAGCGCCTTCGGGCTCAGATGCCGACGAAGGGGTAGTGCGAGGCAGACGGTAGTCCTGAAGATACGTCGGGGCTGCGATCGGAGCTCGAGAAGCCAAGGGCTTGCGAGACGGTCCAGCTACAGACCGTTCTTCGATGATAGGCGTCGAGCCCTCACTGGCTGAGTTGGAGCGGTTCGCGGCGGTTCCGAAGTAGCCTGATGTCTTGGTTTTCTTCGCAGGTGCCGATCCATTGGCGGTGACAATCTCTACTTCTTCATCATCTAAGACCTCGATCACGTGCCCATTGCCAGATGGCTTTTCGCGCAATGGCGCAGGTGGTGATTTCCGCTTGAAGAAGCGCGATATTGATGGCCTAGCTGTCAGCTTGTCTTCGGACAGTGGTGAGTAATGACTCACTGTGCACTGCCACCATCTTTGGTAGGTGTCATCGCCTCGCGCCTTTGATCGATGGCGATGCAGATGTATTTCGCGCTGCTGGATTATTCTGTCGCGTCGACCTAGGTGGAGGTTACAGTCCAGTCAACTGTTCATCTCGGATGTACATTGCCACGTGGTAAATGCTACTGCGGGTCTGTTGCCAAGCGGTGTCAGCTTGAAGAATGACGTATTTCTCTGTTCCTGATGAAAGGAAGCGTGAAACCCGGCCGTTTTGCCGTTGAGCGAGCACACATCAGCAGTACTACTTATATCCCCCTTTCCAGTCCACATTCAGCACTCTTCATCCCACTGCTCCACATCTGCTCTACAGTCAACCACAAGCAATCAATCAACCACAATGGCTTTCAGTGAGTCCGAACCAAGCATCCACCGAGGATGAGCGGGAGGGAGGGACTCAGATATCCGTATCTGAGTGGGATCCCTTCGGCAACCACTTGACCCTCCCCCCGTATCTATCTATGCTTAATGACCCTTATCTCCCGCCCTTTCTCTTTGTCGATCATATGTCCATATCACTAATACTCTACTAGCCTGCTCCGACATCTTCAAGATCATTCTCGCCATCTTCCTCCCCGTAAGTACCTCCCTAACGAATGCTCGGCCAATGAAGCTTTTCGTTCCCATGAACCCCCCGCGCGTATTTACTGACCTGTCTTAGCCTCTTGGTGTCTTCCTTGAGCGAGGTTGCGGTGCCGACTTGCTCAGTAAGCATTCCTTCCCCGCGTGTACCATGTTTCGAGCGCTCGCTGACCTCTCAGTCAACATCCTTCTTACCAGTAAGTAGCCTCTTGGTGGCCACGCTTCGCAACGCCCTTTTGTCTTGAGCTAACCCCTCGAAGTCCTTGGTTACATTCCCGGTATGTCTACTATCCACTGCTCGTAGAGGTTTGGCTGACACTTCACAGGTATCATCCACGCTCTCTACATTATCCTGAAGTATTGAGGCTCTCCGACCACAATAATGGGTGCGTTTAGTTTCAATGCCTCGCGGGACCTACCGCTGACGACATCTAGCCGGGGAGCCCAAGTGATGGGCGAGAAGTGAGGGGAGTTGCTGTTGCAGGATTCTGATACCCGTTGACGTAGACACACGAACATGTATCGAGTGTATAATCGCTTTATCGATGCCAACTTGCTCTTACGCCGCCAACGTACCGTTAGGCAAGCTGCTACGATGTGCAACCGGAGCTGTACAGTTCTTGGGCATCATGAGGGGCAGACTGAACGGATCCAGCTTTGTACGACCCCGCTCGTCGCCGCTTACTCACTAGAGAGCGAGGGGCGCCGTGAGACGACATGTAGCAGGTTGGCCTGTAGCTCATGTGTTGCGTTGGTGCTGTTTGACATCGCTTGTATACACAGTACAACATAATTCTACACATCGACCCTAATTCGCTGCAGCAGGGGGATGATCTTGTCCCAATCATCCATTGCCTGATGATGTCAGTTGTCATCCTCGAGGAACAGGAGAAATGAGTGGCCGCGACTGACCCGCTGAAACATCTCGACCTGTCCGTCGGCGTGTGCTTGCAGCATCTCTTTCATCTCCTGCTGTTTCGAAAGCTCAAAGATGTCGTGCTCCTTGATCACCTCGTCGGAAAACGCTGTCGACGTCTCGTGTGCAGTCGTCACCGCTTCTTGCAGCTACATCATCAGCCACACTAGACTTTCCAGTCGCTGATCTGGACCCGTGACGTACCTCCTTGATCTTGATGTCCATCTTGCGCATCCGCTCTCGACGCGTATGTATATCGTCTGTCCCTCTGAGCCGGTCCACCTGGTCTCGAAGATAGGTCGTCAGGCCGACGGGCGCGCCGCTATGTCCAGTCTGCAAAGCGGCCAGTCGATCCCGCTCCGACACGATGGCGGACAGGTACGCGGAGAGTTCCTCAAAGTCAAGTTGCTTTTGATCACGAAGCTTGATGACAGCCCGATGGGCGGCCGCGTGCGCTAGGAGATTATGCGTCGAGTTCAAGAATGGGTCGGTGGTCGTCAGGTTCTGTCAGGTCAGCCGAAGGCAAGAGGCAACTTTCATGACGATGAGACGAACAGCATGTTTCAACAAGGCGGAGAAGTCGAGCATCTTCTCCGCGAAGCGGTTCAGAGGTTCCGTTATACCGGACTCGAGGTAGCCCAAGCCCTGATATGCCGCAGCCATGTCCTGGTAGTCGGCAGCCAAGTCTACCAGGTCAGATTGCAGCACGTATACCCGTATGACCGTGAGAACCTACCGTCGACACGATTCTTGCCTCGACCGACAATCCGCTCTATCCCGCCCAGACCCTCCTCGAACCGCTCCAGGTTGTCTGACATTTCGACAAACCTGCCATCCGGTTTACGCACTCGTGAAAAGGCGTTGATGAATGTATCGGACAACGACTCGACGAGGGACGTGTGAGACTCGGGTGGCGGATGGGAAATATGATAGTGCTTCGCCACGGTCTGGTGTATCAGCCCTACGATCATCGCTGTGAGGGGTCAGGCGCCTCACCCATTCCGTGCTCTCCAAGAAATCTTTGACCAGCTGACTTCGCTGTAATGTGGGATGTCTCGCTATTCTGTCTGCAAAGCGTTGCAGACTGTTTGGTGAGCATATGATGGCGTGCAAGCCTGGGCCGGGCTCACTCTAGTCTTCTCCGTTCAACGAATTCTGGTGAGAAGCGGTCGCCCTTGATGTACTCTGTTAGATCAGTCATGTGCATTGCATCTAGATGGATAACATCCTGACTTACCCATGCGATGCTTCTCGGGGATGGGCGGCACAACACACGCCGGAAAGCTCTTGACCAGGTGTTCACGCAAGAAGGCAAAGTCCTGAAATCTGCGTCGCACCACGAGCATACGATCGGGGTAGTTGGGCAAGTTCGTCTGCCAAACGTCAGTGGTCTGCTTCCGTCTGATGTGGACTGTTCGGCGTCACTCACCTTGGTCCTCACGGCATACGAAACGAACATGTCCTTGCTGCCCTCATGCTCCTTGACTGGATCTCGCACTTCAACGCTCATCCACTTGCCTCCCCACTCGACAGTCTGCTGCTTTGATGCATCGTCGTTCCCCCGATCTCGGTACTGTCTCTCGTGTAGCGTATCCGTATCTCGAGCCGTCGAGCCGGAGGTCGAAGCGACCGGCGAACCGGGCGAAATGGTCTCGAAGCCTTCACCATCGTCTGAGGCCGATACATCCGTCAAGATTGCTCGTGATTGAGGTCGAGGTGGTGCATCGTCCCATGCTATCGAGTGGAAACCATCGTCTTCCAGAGGCTGAGATGACATGCTGGACTGACTCGAGTTTATGAAGGGTGTGATATGTCGTCGTGTGGACGAGCATAGCAATGACGCGCCCACCTTAAGTGGGGGGAATGCCGAAGACGAGGCTGCGCGCTTGCGGGTGACCACCGGGAATGCTAGACGGATTGTCGCCGATGACGCGAGATCTGATGGCGACAAGAAGGCAGCAAGCACGACTTGCATGCGACCACCTACAGTCGGTCTCATAATTGACCGAGCAGTAGCTTAGTATCGAAACTACTTGGTCTGGCTATTCGACTTGTCGTGACCGAACAACCATTGCCGAAGTTGTCGCCTACACCCTAGCACTCCTGTTCGAGGGGACCTGTCTCCCCGCGAACACAATTCCCCCTTCTCCAAATCAAACCAAAGCCGCCGATCAGAATCCAGAGTCCAGCTTCTCATCAAGCCATCCCCTCTCAAGCTCAGGACCACAACCCACTTCCAAGGACATACACTCGGTAAGTGGAGGGACACTTCTCAGCCGGTACCTATCTATCGACCTGATTCCGTTGTGTCACACACACCCTGACGCCGCACCATAAGCTTGATTGCTCTTTTGCCTTACTTCACCCTTTGATCCTGAAGACACCTTTGTCCCCCCAATATCATCTCGTCCATTAATGGAACTCCCAAGGCTCATACATGCAGAGGGGAACTAGACGCCCCAGATCGCCTTCGGATTCTGGTGATATCGAAAGACCGAGGCATCGACAGAGACAATCGGCGGCAAATCCCTCTCACTCCCCTTCCAATTCACCGATCATTACATCTTTAGACTTTACACGACCAGAGGATATGGGTCACGAGATCAATACCGGCATGTCTGTCGGTAACGGCTCCCAGCCTGGTCCATCCAGTTCAAGCAACGGCAACGGTCACATCTTATCTTCTCCTTCTCATGTGACGCCGGTCCGACCCGACGGGAGTTTGATGTACCAGGATGATCATGACTGGGCACAGTATCAAGACATTCCGGAGGAAGATGGGAGTGGATCAGGCAGCCACGAAGTGAATGCCGAAGAGTCAACGGCGAGGCGGCGGCGAAAGGGGACGGCTGCCGCAAAGCGGATGCCAATTGAGAGGGAAGAGGTCGTCCGCTTGATCTTGCAAGGACTGCGGGATATAGGCTACGAGTGAGTGTGCTCGGGAGAGTTACGCGACCTCTGGCTGACGGATGTAGTCAATCAGCAGACACACTGGAAGCCGAGTCTGGATACCGCTTGTCGACTCAGCCTGCCGCCGACTTTCAAGCAGCCATCATAGGCGGCAGGTGGTCAGAAGCTATTCAACAATTGGAGGAATTGGGTATATCCGCAATCAGCAACAATCCTTCCTCGGAGCCCTCGTCCAGCAATAGCAGTATCGCCTCGGGCAAAACGAAGGCCGTAGCCAAAGGGACTGGCTCTAGCGCCGAGAGAGCAAGATTTCTCATCTCTCGGCAAAAGTACCTCGAGTATCTGGAGTTGGGACAGCAGAAGAAGGCACTTGCGGTGCTGAGAGGGGAATTGGCGCTTCTGACCAGGGACCCAGATCTGTTGCATAGCATGTCGGGGTGAGTGCCTACTGATCGCTGATAGATTCGGGGCTGACTGGCAGATATATGATGTGCCTGGACCGGGACGACCTATACGAAAGGGCCGAGTGGGATGGAGCCTCCGGCACTTCACGTCGGCAATTGCTTGAGAAGCTACAAGGTGAGTGCTCTCATTCTGGTCGCTGTATTGCTGACGTATCGCAGCGTTCATCTCGCCGTCCGTCATGGTCCCGTCTCGACGTCTTGCAACCCTTCTCGATCAGGCAAGACGGCATCAGCAAGAGTCATGTCTGTATCACGACGAAGGCGAACCATCTTCACTCTACACAGACCACGAATGCACCAGCGGCCAATTCCCTTCCATCACCACTCACATCCTCGCCGACCATGCCGACGAGGTTTGGAATATTCAGTGGAGCCCGGACGGCATGTTGTTGGCTAGTTGCGGTAAAGATCAGACCGTGGTCATCTGGGAGCTCAAGGTGGGTTGAGGACAGAAAAGTTGAAAGGCTCGAGACTGATGTCGGTTAGATCTCGGCCAAGGAAGGAGGCGGGAACCACTACAGTCTCGCACCGCTACATCACCTCAAGGACCATAGGGAAGAAGTCGACGCTATTGCATGGTCTCCTGATAGCAAGATGCTAGTCACTGGCGCCTTCAAGAGCCTCTACATCTGGGATGTCAAGGTGCGTGCGCTCCACTCAAGGAGCGGTCTCGGAGCTGACTTTGTCAGACTGGCAACCAGGTCTCCTCGCCGTCGAGCACGTCACAGCACACCGACACCATCAGCACCATTCAGTGGATGCCAGATGGGTCCGAGTTCATGGTGGCCTCGATGGACTGCCAGATCATCTTCTACGTAAATCATTCTCTTACCGTGCTCGTCTATTGGTAGCTGATTACGAAGAGCCCGACCGGTGCTGTACGCAAATCGTGGAAGTTCAACACCTTGCAAATAGCCGATTTCGTTATCACACCCGACCAAGAGTCGATCGTGGCGGGTACCACCTCGCTGAAGCGCGTGGCCGTCGAGAACAAGTTCAAGCACTCGGTTTCTACACCAGGGTTTGGCGCTGAGGCCGGCCTACCGAGGGATTTTGGGTATGGGTCTATGGAGCATAACCTGGTCGTCATTCGACTCGGGGACAAGGAGATCATCGAGTGAGAATGAGCGATGGTTGCCAGGTTGTAGTGAATTGCTAATCACCTTAGCTGGTCGCAGGACCTCAAACACCCCGTCACCAGCTTAAACCTCTCTTGGGACAAGAAGCGGATACTGCTCAGCTGCGGTCCGGTAAGCTAAGCGTGATCTCAGATCGTCGGTCAGATCTAACAACTGTAGGAGGTGCAAATGTGGAGCATCCAGCCGCAGTTGAAGTTCCTGAGACGCTTCACTGGGCATGTCCACAACCGCTATCTCATCCGTAGCGGGTTTGGCGCGACCAAAGACCGCTTCGTCCTGAGCGGGAGCGAAGGTCAGTCCAGCGCCAGACTTCGATTATGCAACAAGACTAACGGCGCAGACGGGCACGTATACGTCTGGCAGAGTAATACTGGCCAATCGATCGAGGTCCTCGGTGGGCATACCGATACCGTCAATGCCGTCGCCTGGAACCCAATCTCATCCAGGCGGATATTCGCGTCATGCAGCGACGACCTAACCATGTGAGTCACTCCTTTCCCGTTCGGGAAGCAACGTGAGCTAATAGTTAGTCGGATATGGCAAGCTCCAGGAGGACTGGACGATCCTGAAGTTGACGGAATGGCTGTTGATACCGACACGAATGGTACGACGGGTGTCGTGGGATCAAACGATGATATTGGTTTGGGCAGCTCAGACACAGATACGGCCGGGATGGTCTTGTAGGCATACCCTTACTTGTAGTCGATACCTTTTGTACACATATACGCATCATTCGACTTCGCTGTCTACGAAGAGAAAAGGCCCATTCCATCTCTCACCCGCAAGTCTACCGCTCGATCCCCATAGCCTGGT
This sequence comes from Tremellales sp. FJII-L8-SW-PAB2, assembly GCA_022813505.1. Lineage (NCBI taxonomy): Eukaryota > Fungi > Basidiomycota > Tremellomycetes > Tremellales > Tremellales sp. FJII-L8-SW-PAB2. The sequence continues at coordinate 89,479 of JAKLMH010000017.1, read as the reverse complement.
ACATCGGAGGCGTGAAGGTCAGACACCTCTGGGTTCATGGCTGCGCTCCAACCCAAACTGGTCAACCCCCTTCCAATCCGTACAGCATGTGATACGTTGATTGCAGGGAGAGCTGGTAGTCGCCAGGCGCAAAGTCGTGAATCACCTCCCCAACGTTACCGAGACGCAAGCAGTCATTCAACATGCGTGAATGACACCACGAGTGCACGACGAACGAAACATCGTCGCGTAACGTCCATACAACCATTATATCTTGATTTACAGCCAAAGTCCAGACAAGTGACCAATCTATCGTTTCTCCGCTGCGGCAGCGGCAGCCGCTGCCGCCTTCTCCTCCTGTTTCTTCTTCTTCCGTTGCAACTTCATGTGTACCAGACCCTGCAGGTACTCTCAGCACAAAACAAGGCGGGGCAAGATGGACTCGATTGACTCACGCATGCGTTACACAGCGTTCTTGGACCCATTGGCCCGCGGCGCCATTCTGGCGTTTCCGTCGCTCCGCATCCCAGGCACTTGGTCACCTTCTTTTCGCCACCACTGCCGTTTGCACCGGGACGCTTCTGGAGACTGGTTGTCGGTAGAGATTCGGGCGCTGCGAGATGTGCCCCGCCCGACCTGCCAGTGAGGACTGAAAGGCCTTCTGAGGCGAGATCGATAATGTTGTCTAGTCGCTGACCGCCTGGCGGGATAGGTTCGTGTTGCAACCGCATAGATGGGACAGACTCCATCAGGTGACTGTAAATCTCCAGTACCTGCAAGTTAGCCGAGTTCGTAGACTGGAGTAAAGAGCTGAACGCACTCTGGCGTAATCCTCGCCCGTCAACTCCCCGTCGGACCGATCCCAAGACTCCCCCTCGGGCCGTTCAGGAATTGGCACGTTGCCATACATGTTGCCCGGATATGCTGCACTCGATGGGGTGGGTTCCGGCATAGTCGTATTGCTGTAGGTATTGCGAGACAGGGAGCTAGGCGTCGACGACATCGATACTGAGCCGTAGTTTTCGCGTTCCCGCATGTATGGGTGATACCGACCACCACCACTTCCTCCGCCTCCGCCGGCCGAAGATTCAGCCCCATGCGATTGAGGTGTTGATGTCATGGAATGGAACGAGGGGTCGACCGTGTAGGCGGACGAGGAAGTGGCCATCCTGTTGGTCGGGACGATTGATGAAGCGATAGATCCAGGTGTGATGCGATATGTTGGAGGATTGGCATCTCTTGATGTTCTAGGATGCGGGTCGGCGATATTGATACCGTCTAACAAGTGCCGTGTCGATGGTCCAGTCTGAGAGAGTTTTTCCCACGTTGCTGGCGAGTGCGAGCGCATTGATCCATCAAACAGGCCAGTCGACGGGCCGGCAGCACTCGGACCTCCGTTCAATTCTTGGTCGAGCGAGGCATACCGCCCTTCAGGGTAGTACGAGGGTAAGAAGGTTGAAGGAACCTCGGGAGCATGGTGCATCGCCAGTTGAGAGGGCGGTCGGACCAACGGATTACCGCGATGGGGTGATTGAGGGAACGAGTTGGGAGAGGAAGAGGTGGAAGATGAGGAAGTGTCGGAATATGTCACCCCGTTGAGTGAATGGCTGAACATGGCTGTTAATCCGTATACACAGTTGCGCGGCAAAGTCGGTGGTGGACGATGGCCACGGAGAGGGTCAAGCCGAGATGACGAGCTTTGATCACGTATTTGAAGGGCGACTGTCGGTCATTAAACGTGAGTCGAACTGATTCAGCTTGCTCCCGGATAGATTTGTTGACAGAGTCGGCTCGGATAGAAAGGTGGACTGGACAAACGTCGGAGAGAATGGTACAGATCGCAACTGGCTGCAAGGTATCGCCAAGCTCTTCCCAGACTATCGGGAGCCACCGAGTATGCGAGTGGGCAGATGATGTATGGTGCGGAGATGAGAACGGGATGGAGTCGATACAAGCTGCAGATGGAGTTGGAGAGGGAACGAGCCAAGGCGCAAGGCGGGTAGACTCAGGAACAACCTCGGGACCAGATCAATCAAATGCTCATTAGCTTTGTTCCTAATCTCTCAAAAGTTGTTAGTAATTGGGGTATTAGTAACTGGCTATCTATGAGGCTTCAGCCACTTGTCCACGTGACCGGTTGAACGCTCAAAAGCACAAGCTCGTGTACTGCAGCTTTGGTCAACCACACTGGACTCCACGCACAATGTACGTTCGGCACCCGCCCAAGCAGCTACAGTCCCGATCAGCAGGGCCAAATACGCGCTGTCAAGTGAGCCTATGTTTACCTTTGACCGAGAAGGGCCTGACTGATCATCGAAGAAATGCCTGAAATTCGGTCATTACACCTACGAATGTAGTAATCCCCAACCGTACCAGGCTCGGCCGTCAAGGAGTCAGCAACTAGAAAAAGGCAAACTGGGCCGTGATAAGCCAAGTGTTGAGCTGCCTGAGGAGTTCAAGAAGGAGACGAGAGTCGGACTGGCAGATCGGATATTGCAAGCAAAGGAGGACGAGAGGAAGAGGTTGAAGGCGATTGAGGATAAGAGGGCTGGCAAGGCAAAAGCCAAGGGCAAGAGCAAGACCAGTCGCAAGTGAGTGCACCGGAAACTGTTCTTGACGCCATGAAGTGCTGGTATTGACCAGAACAAGGGAACTAAGCGAGAGCGAGTCCGATTCGGCATCCGATTCCAGCAGCTCGTCCTCGTCCTCTCGAGTTCCGAGGCGAAAGCGTCGATACTCTTCATCCTCCGACTCCGTTTCATCACGCTCACCTCCGCCCCGACGAAGACCGCGGAGTCCAAGTGACTCGCGATCTCCACCGCCTCGAGGACGCCGCGACAGTTCTGACGAGCCCCGTAGATCTAGAAGTCCAGTCAGACGTCCCAGGGCAGATTTGCCGGACCGACGGGACTAGGGCGTAGAGTCATGCAAGCCGTTTGTGCATGTTCAGTATATGCTTACACACATGATCTATTCTACAATGTCTGTCTGCCGATCAGGGCTCGCTGGCATTCCCGGCCTCTCCCTCCGGATCTGGACCACGTTCAACCACCTTGCCGTTCTTCTCCTTGTCCGCCTCTTTGTCTTTGTCCTTGTTCTTCGAGCCAGGAGGACCGGGAGTCACCTGCTCATAGAACTTCTTGAGCGCGTCAAAGTCGTTACAAAAGTCTTCCAGCTCGCGACGTAAGGCGGTAGCTTCCTCTGCCTTGCTCATCTTTGGTGCTACCGGCGCCATCGGATACTCCCCGCCGGTCCCTGTCGATCCAGCTCCTCGTCTTGCCGGAGCAGCGATAAAAGGTCGATTGTCGCACCACAAGAAACCCGACTTGCCACCAATGCACTGGACTAGCGCGAGACCAGACTTGTGCACGAACTGCGAATACTCGAATCTTGCTTGGCCGCGATAGCTGTACTCGACATCGAGTGTATCTGGGTATCGATATGGCGACTCGACATCGAGGGCAAAACCGAACTTTTCCGTCAAGATGGCGTACTCGAAGAAATGGGCTGCGTTGCCCGTTCCGTGCTCGGCTAGACGCAAGTGCAGATCGGGAATGAATGGCGGAGACAAAGCCAGAGGGATCGGGATGGCTGTCCTATATGGGCACTTGCGCCCCGTGTCCTTGATCTGCTCCACTGGCGCCTCGATGAAACGAAGACCGTATCGTTCGGCTTGCGCAGAGCATTTGGACTTGAGGTCGTCCAACAGACTGGCAGTCACGCCGAGCCAATTGAGCTCGAAGTGGAAGCTGGTCATCAGCTTATAACTTTATCTGCTGGCTCCAGAGGATGGACTCACGCGTTCCTGGCATTGTGGATGATGTCGGCGTGAAGCATCGCAACTTCTGCTCGATCGCTCTTTTTGCCCGGATCGAGGTCGATCACCACGCTTTGGCTCATTTTGATCTTCTTTCTCTTGCCAGATCCATCAGAAGGGCCTGCACCGAGTTTCCCGAGCGGTGCTGTGGCGCTAGGACTGGTCGACATGGCTGCGTGCTTCTCGATGAGGTCACGGGGACTGGACGCGGGCTTGCCTCCGCCAAACCAGGTCTTTGGCTTCTTGCGCTTCTTGTGGTTTGGGTCGTAAGTGGGTCGTAGGCGGTAGAAGAAGTGGTTGTAGTCGAAGAAACCGTGCGTACCAGCACAGTGCTCTGCGACAGGTGTGAGCGTACGAAGACCGACAAGTCCCAAGCGGACCTACCTATTAGACCCTTGTCAAACAACTTCTGTCCCCATTCAGCAGCTTCGTCGCGCGTGGTGACATCGGTGAACGTGTTGATCAACCACTCGCAGAATAATTCTCCAGTGAACGAGTCCTCATACACCGAGACTGTTGATTAGCGATGAATTCACGGGAAGATCAAAGTAGCGTACAATGCCACCAACGATCACGGATGATGAGGCCGTTATTGGGCTGGCACATCATCTCGCCGACGGTCTGAAGCGTCATGCCTTCTAGGTTCTTGCCGGCGTCCGTGACCTCCGTACCACTCGTCATCCTCTCTAGCTCCGTCATGAGACCCTCGTCCAGCACACAAGCGGACGGGTCGAACGTGGTGGCCAGCAGAAACAGCGGTTTGGGTGTTTCTCCGGTAGGCGGTTTCCACTGATGACGGTTCATGATTTCTAGCACCTTGGACGCGCCAGTCATGAGTACTTCGGATGGGTCAAAGTTCTCGCCCTTTGGCACGACACCTTGAACGGTGAGCGGGTCTTTGCCTGATGGGACGATGATGTAGCGAGTCCGCCAGAACCGAAGTGACGACCTGAATTCCGTCTCCTCCCCGGCCACCAGCCTGTCGAGGTAGTTGAAGTTCAACCTCGAGTCGATGCTCTGATCCCGTGTCAGTCTCTGGTCAGAAACGGCACTGCAAAGTCCTTACCGGGTAGCGGAAGACAGTTGACGCCTCTTGATAGTCCTTCATCTGCGCTGGCCAGACTAGGCAAGAGTACTTGATCGGATCGGTACTATGTTTGGTCTTTTTGACAAAGCGCTGGACCGTCACTGATTGCTTGCCTTCGTCAAAAGCCAGTCGATGGATGTGGTTCGACCACGAGAGGTAGATAGCACCGCTCTGGTCGCTCAAGACTTCCGACGCACCGCCGACGCGCAGTCCCTGGGTCGCAGATTCGCCAGGTAGCAGAACCTTTCTGCCAGCATTGTAGCGGTCTCGACCTCGTTCGGACCCGTCATCAGCGCCAAGGCGTGTCTTGTGCGGGAGCACAATGAACTGAAAGTTTTCTGATCGGTCAGCACAATTCTCTAATCTAGTCTCAGGTGACGTACGCGCCAGACGCTGTGATGCCATCTCGCGCATGACCGCAAGCGGGAGGTTCTGATGGACAGTGTCGGTCCTGATGAGGAATGAAATCTGATCGGGGAAACAAGCGATGTCGTATGAGTTGGCTTCGTAAAAGTTGAGCAGCTGCTGCGGTGTGGGCATGAAATCGGTCGTGAGCGGCAAACAAGCCGGTGCGCAGAGACTCGACCACTTGATGAGCTGTTTGTTGTCCTTGGCGGGGGTCGGACGAATGTGCTGCCACCTCCGCCCGTCGCCAGTGAGCGTGTCGCCATTGAGCTTGGGCTTGCAAGGATTGACCGAGACATGCCGACTGCGGTTGTTGAACATCATCGCACGGCCTAGTGACGAACCGTCATGCGATTTGGACAGCTTGTACGACCCTTTGAGAGATTTGGCCATGTCGTCGTCTGTCGTCACGCCTCGCGTCGTGTTTTGGTTGATGGTAGGCACAGGCAGGGGCTCGGTGGCCTTGGGTCGATCGGGCGAGGGTGTGGAGGGTGTGATGATGGGTGCGCCAGGTACTACACGGGGAATCGCCTGCGCTTTGGATCGGGACGGCGACTCGGGCAGTTGATGCGACAAGCCGGGAACGCCATTCTCGGTATGGACGGGGTTGGAAACATGAGTCCGCCCGACCGTCTCGGTGGCGGCGGTAGCGAAAGACGGTTGAGCACGAGTCAGGCTGAACATCCAGTTGGAGGCCAGACGCGCTAGCGAGCTTTTGCTGCTCTTGTTGTTGAGTTTCTTGGCGGAGCCGGGAGCGGCACGAGGCGTAGATGCGCCAGATCCCGTGTCAAGCTGGCTGGAGAGGAGGGAGGACTTTGACGGGGACGTGGAAGGGTCCGAAGGGGGTAAAGGCGGTGTGAGTGGTGCCATGGTATTGGTGGGTGCGGCTATAGAGGTCTGAGCTTGAGGTGGCTGGTATGAGAATATGCGAGTGTTGGTTAAAGATGATGGTGCAGGCGAAGGGGAACGGACTGTGCGGCGCTGCAAATCGAGCGGTTCGTGCTTTCCACCAAGAGGTGCTCGGCCCAGCTGACCGTAGCCTAGGGTCGAGCGAGGTAGCGAGTCGGCCTGCGCATTGGCAAGACCGCGTGAGATCGGGTCGGCTTCGAGACGAATGGGGACAGGCACCGGGGTAGATACTCGAGATCCTCGCTTCTCCTCCTCGATCTTAGCTGCAAGCCTCGCCGATTGGTACGATTTGGGGACCGTCAGACTACCTGGATTCGTGCTGCCAGGTGACGAGCCCCTAATCGAGTCCTGTTTTTCCTCCTCCGGCTCTTCCGGCTGTACAAACCCAAATGTCTTTGCGTCAAACTCGTTTCGTATGCGCTTACGATCCTCGAGCGTTTGGTCTTTGACAGCAGCGGGAAGGTCGGCAGGATCGAGCAGCGGAACAGTGACGGTAGTGAGGTTGTGATCAAGGATGCCTAGCATCTGGATATCGTACATCTTGCATCGAGCGATGAACCGATCCGGGCGGAATGGCTTGTCATGGGTCTTGGAGTAGAATGAACAAGCGACCCATTTGGGAATCGCTGGTCGTCAGCGAGGCTTTCATGGACGTGACTCACAGTAGCAATCAGCCAGCTCGCAGTCTTGAGCGGTAGACAGGTGCGCGTCAAAGTAGAGCAAATCTGGCGTGCCCGGTTTCGTCTTGACACCGTCCGTTGTCTCGTCCATCACCAAGCCCTTGGGTTTCTTCGAGACGTAGCTGAACAGCGGCACGCTGTGCAACGGCATTTTTGTAAGACACACGAGATCAAGAGCGATACCGTGGTCGATCATGCGCTCTGTCGTCAAGCGCAACATGTTTTTGTCGACGGCGAAATGACCGGTCCCCGGGGTGATGACACACATGGACAATCCCGTCCGCGACAGGTCTCGATCGACGTAATGCTCGTCAAATGGATTGAGCGCGATGTTGACTGCCTCGAGCACGTTCCCCTCGTACGCGAACGACCACTTGCCAATGATCCGCTTCTCGTCGCCTTCGTGGTCTTTGCCCTTGAGCTGACCGAGGTGGTACTCGAGCAGGATCTCCTTTTCGCTACGCTCCAGGTACTTTTTGATCTCGCCGAGCGAGTGGCTCCAGTCGGTCTTGCGCTCAAAGTCGATGGCCACCTTGTAAAAGTCTTTGCACCACTTGCCCGCGTAATCCTGGATGAGACCGGCGGTAATGCCGTGCTCGCGCATGTACTCGACCTCCTCTTCCGAGTAGTGAATCCGGGAGAACAGGATGATGGTCACCAGATGTGAGGTGGATTTTCTCGCCCATTTGCCAAAGAGCTCGGGCAGGAAACCTACAGGGTCAGGACTCTAGAGTTTTGGGATCAGACCAGAAGACGCTCACCATGTACCACCTTTTCGTAATAGCGTTCCCCGTCCTCGTCAAACTCCCATGTTTCCTGGCACAGCTGAATAAAGATGTAGAACTGAGCACTCTTGCTTCGGTAGATGGTCTTGGTCTTGCTTGTAAAGATGCCGCTCGAATGCCGGTGTAGCGCTTTGTTGCCCCGCCATAGGCCTTGCACGTCGGCCTTGATCACTCCTCCGGCCAACGACACCTTTTCGCCCACGTGGATCGTCGAGTTTTCAAGAGACATGCCAAGTCTCCACATGTCGGCTCGACCCATGTATTGCGAGAATCGGAGTTCAATGTAGTCTATGTCGCAAGTGGATTTGGTTTCGTTGGGAATCTGGTCGTCAGCAATCACCCATGCAACGGCGATCAAGAGCGTACCAGAAACAAATCAATATCAAGACGGTGCTGGAACTTGAAGGCCGTGGCGACAGACTCGGGAACCTGTATTTGACCGATGGCGACGTTGGCGGCGTCGTCACCGACTCGGAAGATGTACCCGTCCCTCCCATGTTTCCTCGACACACCCTTGAGCGCCTCTCCCCCTGCTCGAGCCTTTTCGCTCTCGTTTGTCTTGACACTCCCCTTCAGTCCATCTTTGTTTGCCTCCTCGTCCGTCCGACGGATCTCGAGGTAGTCGCCGTAACGGATGGGCCAGGGTAGTGAAGCATAGTTGAACATGACCTGTGACGTGACGTTGTTGGTGAATGAATGCTTCGACGGGAGAGGTGAAGGCTGTGATTGAGCTCCTGGTCCTGATCCAGCCTTGTAAGTGTAGAGCGTGAGCTGCGTCTTGTTGTCGACGATGCCAGCTGGAGTGACTGGTGTGGCCAGCTGTTCGTCGGTGAAGCACGGCGGGCGTACCTCGGGGGCAGATGGTACGGTGGTGACCTCGGGCAACGGTGGATCTTGGAATGGCCCTCCCCTCACGCGAGCCTTCTCCTTGGCCGTATTCTTTGGGGTGTCTCCATCCGCCTTGCTAGTCTCGCCATGCTCCTGCTTGCTCGGTCGTAACGGCTCGCCGCGCGAGATGTTGGTCAGAGCCGCTGCTGCAGCCGAGACCTTTGGGTCCGTCACCACCCGCAGTGCCGACGATGCGAGATCGACCGACGGTGCGCCGCCTTGGTTGGACAGCATAGACGACGGGCCGATTGCGACAACCGTGTTGGATCTGGTGCGGGAGTTGATCGGCCGTCCGGCAGAGGGCGGCGCTGAACGGTGAGTCCCGAGCTATGGTCAATTGCGACATCACTCACGATGCACCATGTTGGTGAATCTCCTGTTATCCCCTCACCACGGATGTATCATCGGGATGATGAGGGTGTGTACTCCTGTGGTTCGGACTATTGTGAGGTCGCGCTCTACTATCAACTTCCCCACCTTGCGGGTGATACCAGGTCACGCTATCGCCACGTGGTTGCACTTTTGCTATTTCAGTATTGGCGCGACGTGAACAAACAATAGGTAAGTTTAGACAAAAACGAGTAGCTTCGAACGCGTCCACCATCACCCTTCGTATCATCTTTCCCCCTTCCCCGGCTCCTGATCGCCGTCTCCTTTGACTCGAGCCATGGCGCCAACAGCGACAATGGCCTTGGGTGCCGATGGACCGACTTCACCCGCTTTTTCACGCATGACCAAGGCCGCGTTCTTTCGGGCGCGTTCACCCGGAGTACCCGAAAAGGCCAGTCCCGTCGACAACTTGGCAGGACGCTTCGACATGTCGACGAGACTGCAGGAAGATCAACGCAGCGGCAACAGCTCTCTAGAGGGAGCGCCCACACTAGCACGCTTCGCCAGCGTGCATGCGAATGGACAGCCCAACTACGCATCGTCGGTGGGAACTGCCGGTCACACACCACCACTGGATATGGGCCTGGCCCGTAACCCGACCCTATCGTCAGACGGTCCCGTCTCTCCTCGCGATCCATCCACCAGCAATTTTGCCGCTTTCTCCGCCATGCATACGGGGTCTGATGGCACAGCATACGAGGAAGATGGATATGAGGCTTCAAAGGAATCGACGGGGATGGCGAGCACTAGTGACGAGATGCTGATGTCCCTTCTGGCGGGACAGGCTGCAGTGGACTGTGAGACGCTGCCTATCGGCAGCTGGGAGGAGGTCGAGAGCTGGAAAAAGGTTCGTCGCAGGCTCATAAATGCAAGGCTGATTGTGTAGGAACTGAGCCTGATGGCAAATCGCTTATCTCTGCTCGTCTCGCGACACCAGCGCGAAGTCAAGATCCTCACGGCGGCTCGGACTCTTCAGAAGCTCAACAACAGCAATAAGCGCATGTCCAAGCAGACGATGGAAAGCTTGGAGCAATCGGAAAAGCGGGTGGACGCGGCCGAGAAAGTAGGTCACAAGGTCGTGGGCCTGGCTGACTGGCAGGAAGTCTTGATCCTGAGGGAACGCGAGGCGGCACTGCGACAGCGTCTGATGGACCACTGGTCAGGTGTGCTCGCATGGGAAGTCCGCCGGCTGGAAAAGTCGTCTTCAGAGGCGCATGCTCGGTACAACCGACAACAACGGCAGGTCAACGTGTTTCGTGATCGAGAAGATGCGATGCGCCGGCAATTTGGTTCTCTCGAAGAAGATCTGCAAATCAAATCGGATCAGGTAAAGGAGCTCGAGGGGGCGATGGACGAGATGCAGAGACGAGAACGAGCCGTGAAAGAGGAGATTGGGCAATTGGACGAGGAAAGGGGGATCCTCGAAAAGGAGCGGCAAGGATGGGGGAGTGAACGGCAGGCTTTCCACCAAGAGCGAGATCGCTGGCAGCGGGAACGTCAGGCATTTGATGACGAGCGGAGGAAGTGGGAAGACGAGAGGCAGAGTCTTTTAGCACAAAGGGAGGAAGCCGTCAAGGATCGGCAAAAGGCGCTCGAAACCGGCCGGATGTCGTATCAAGATCGCATCAATATCGACCGTGTCAGGTCGGGTTTGGCTTCCATGCTGGGTCGCAAGTCGGGCACCGTCGGCGAGGCCGAGGTCGTCGATGCCATGGAAGAGGTCAAGCGCTTGGTCGCGCGTATGGAGGGCGACCTTACGCGCATGAAGGACGAGATGCACGAGGTCAACAATGGACTGGAGGAGGAGGTGCGTCGAGTAGGGCAGGATCGCGATCAGTGGAAGGCCAAGGCAGAAAAGGCGGAAGTGGCTGGCGTCGCCGACTACGACAAGCGTCTGAGGGTGGGTCTGCGTGAAGTCGATAGTTGCTGATTTTGTAGCGCAAGGACGAGCAGATTTCGGATTTGAGTCTACGCAACGAGTCGCTCAGCACCTCGCTCAAGGCGGCTCAGACGGCTCTGTCTTCTGGCGAATCACCTGCGGCGCTCCAGACTAAAGTGGACGCCTTGACGTCCGAGCTGGAAGCCATCGCCTCGCAATTCAACAGCGTCTGGTCCCTCCTTCCGCCACCACACAAGCGCCAAGAGGCCGATTTGCTCGATGCCAACGGGCACAGCCACACCGGGCTCGTCTCGCCCAACCGCCCGCTCAACTTTGCCGCCCTGCAGCAGCTGTACACTCCCACCAACGAGACGTTTAGCGGGATGGACGAGATGATCAAGCGGATCAAGGGTATGGCCGAGGACGGCAAGGTGCTTGTCGAGCGAGTCATCCGGTGCGACCGCGAGCGCGAGGTCCACAAGCATAACGCCATGAAGGCCAAGAAGCTCGTCGAGGACAGTCGACACAGTCTCGAGACGTACCAACAGTGAGTCAGCCTTGATTGCACGTGGGCTGACCGTTAGGCAAGTGGCTGTGCTCGAGGACCGGTTGGCCAAGAGCGGATCGACCGAAAGTCACTTTCTCGACGAACTAAACGATCTTCGATCGGCACTGGATGCGGCGAGTATCGCCAAGAAGCAAGCCGAGTCTCAGGCGGCTGCTTCCGCTGCCTCGTGCGACCGACTGACCGAGGTCAACGACTCGCTTTCCGCTCGTACCCTCTCGCTCGCAGAAGAGGCCGAGCAGGAAAAGAAGGCCCTGCGGGACCGACTGCAGGACGAGATTGACGGGCTCAAGGCGAGATTGAGGGAGTCGGAGGAAGAGGCGGATGAGGCTAGGATGGCTGGGCAGAGTCAGAGGATACAGCTGCTTGACGAACTCAACTCGTTGCAGGCGGAGGTCGCGGATTTGAGGAAGCAGTTGAGAGCGGCTCAGAAGTGATGTGCGTGGCCATGTGCTTGTTGTATGCATTCTTGTTACATCTTGCGTGCAATATACGTATTGTGAGGTCATCTCGCGGAGCAATAGCTCGAGCGGAATCGACCGGACCTCTCGGTCATAGGGCGGTGTTCTAAGGAAAAGTCGACCTGGGTAAGTCGGGATGAAGCCGCTCGGTTAAAGGGTCGGGTCCACCAGTTTCGTGCTTTCGACGCCCGCTATCAAAGCTTCCACGTCGTCCAATTCTGCCTCGCTCTCGACGTCGTCCTCGGATCCATCCTCTACAGTGTGATTCGGGTTGGCTCGTAGTAGATCGTCGCCGTATTCGAGGACTGTCCATCAGCCGAACTCACAAGGTAGACTGTGCTCCGCTTTACCTTCTGCTTTCCGCTCTCTCGCCTCCTGCTCCAGCTCCTCTTGTATTCGTACTTGCATCTCCTCGATATCCTCGCTGGTCTTGCACGTGAGGTACCTCTCGATAAGCGGTTGATTCAGCTTCCAGAACGAATCCCCCCAGGCGAATTTCGACATGATGAGCTCGGCCCACTCGGGATGACCCGTGAGGTAGAACCCGGCTGCAATTGCCTCTGCACAGTTGAGGCGGTAAGGCTTGCCGTAGTTGACGGGATTGGAAGCGAGGAGATACGGCACTAGAGGTCAGTATGATGCCTAGCAATGCTGACTTGTGCACTCACGGATCCGCTCGTGAGGCGATCTGATCTTGCTGAATGGAACATCGTCCAATCTCGCCCATGAGCATTCGACAACGGCGATACCGCTGATGGCTACTATCTCGTCATCGCATGGTGCGATTGGCTTCTTGCCTTTAGGTCTACTTTGATCAGTACAGGAGACAACTGAACGGGCATCTGAGTGTGCCCCCGCGCACTAGCTGATGGGCAGTAAAGGATGGAGAGCAAGTATGCAAGCAGGATGGAGAGGACGTATGCAAGAGGGATGGGAGAGTAATTGTGAGAGGGATAAGGGGAAGTACCGAGAGGAGATGAAGAGGAAGTACAGGACCGAACGACGGCGGTCCCACTGGGAACGTTAGGAGACTCACGATAATACGATTCCTCTGAACCGCTGACCAACTCGCAAGCTCGTCATTAAGCGATGTCGTTCCAACTTCTTGCCTGAGCACCGGCGCGGATCGCAATGATCAAAGTCCCACATGGCGACGGGAACGGCGATCTTGACCGCTTCTTCCTCTGCCTCATCTTCTGCCTCGTCCTCTTCATCATCTTCTTCTTCGTCTTCTTCCTCATCTTCCTCTGTGTCATCTTCGCTCGACTCAGATGCATCTTCGTCGGATCGCGAGTCTCGCGTCCATGTTCTCCGTTTGGGCATGTCCTTATCCCAGTCAACTTCTGGCGCAGCAGTGCCAGCCCCACCTCTCGCGCCACCTCTGCTGCCACCTCGAGCGCTGCCTCTGCCTCTGACCACTCCGCCGCGACCGCGGCCTCGCCCTCTGGATGGCCCGCTGCTGGCGTTTTTCTCTTTGCCTGGTCGACCCATCGCAGGTAATAAAGATTGATAGGAGTCGGACTTGACCGAAGAGTTACGCGCGGGAGATGGAGATTTTGAAAATCGCGAACGAAAGTTGTGGCTAACATTGTGGCTGGTCATCTGCGCATCGGAAACGGGCATCAAGGTGTCAGATGACTCATGCATGATGTTGTAGTCCAGCTCAGTCTTCAAGATCTTCAGGAGAGGCAGATGGCTTGTACCCCATTCCGCGCCTGCCAGTGGACCCGCGGTCAATTCGCGTGACGTCAAAGGCCGCCTGATTCATCTCCGGCCATTCTTCCATCCCCTCGATACCCTTGTCTGCCACTGAGCCCTCACGAAGATATGAAAGAATAGAGTTGTGCTCTTTGAATTGGAACACTATGCCTTGAGCTAGAGTCTGTTGGGCGAATGGGACACCAACTCACGATTCTTAGACACCGCGATGTGATCAGAAGGACGAACCGAGGCGATCTGCGTGAAGATTTCCCGGCCCTTCACCCGCTTTCTGGGCTTGTACCCCGCCCATGCCCCTTCGACGAGTCCAGGAAAGTGCTTATATTGCCCTTCTTCCGCCTCCACCGCGATTGACCTCATTAATTTGTACCATGCAATTGTCGTCTCACTTGGATGGTGGATGCCAATGTGAGCTCGGAACCAGTTTCCAAAGTCGACCGAACCCGCGTTGACAGGGACTATCTCGCCGGCGTCGGTGACACTCTTCAGCGTGGACCACAGTGCGTGGACCTGAGCGAAAGAGCGACCTCCGGTCGAGTAGTTTCGATCGACAATGTTGGTATTGAGACCCTGGCCGAACGTGGTGCCGTACAACACGATTGTCATGGCCTCGAGGGAGTGCGAGATCCACTTGATGTGAATGCCGTGTTTGGTAAGAGTCTTCATGTTGTAGATGATGTGATCCTTGCGACCGACTCGTTGGTCAACTTGGCAGTCAGCTAATGCCCTCACTCCGTCGGCGCCTGGGTCACAGCAACTCACAGCCTTTTGACGGGTCTCCTAGTGGCGAGTGAACAACTTTCCACGATGTGGAGTAACGTTTCTCATTCAGCCGCCTCTGAAAGCTCATTCCGGTCGACCCGACTATCCATTTGCCCTTAATACATCAGCACTGGCCATATGTCATCTGCAATGAGCGCTGACCTGTGGGCACTGCAACGCATAGACTCCCGATGAGCTTGACCGACGAGCGTCTTTCATGCTAGCCTTCTCGAGACAGGACATGTCGAGGGGTCTGTCTGATGTCGACGAGCGGACATGGCTATAATCGAACTCAGCTGACAGCTCGGTTCCATCCGAGCTCATCTACTCACGCCACTACCTGCTCACGAACAGTCGGATTGAGAGCAAAGCTCAAGGCGAGAACGAGCTCCAAGCCGCAAGCCAGACGACCATCAATGTCGTAAAGGCTCCCCACTGCGTCGTTGATTGAAACGTGTCGGACATTCGGTTTCAACCGTATGAGCGGTCGATTCTCACTGCTACGTGCGCTGGACAAGGGCATCAGCACTGACAGACAACATAACGGCTCGTGCGCATTCACTCGAGCTTCAAGAACAGTGAGAAATCTTTATGTCGCTGGAACAGTCGAGCGAACCATGGCAGCGCGTTAATGGCCTAGCAATCTTTCAGTCTCGTGAAGGTTGAGCCGTCGGTAGTGCTTCACTCACATCCATCTTGACATCCAAAGACAACTCTCTATATACGCTGAGGAGTGCCTCACGTCGGTCCTGATGTCCTGATGGCTGCCAGGCTTCCAGCACCTCGTTGACTTCCTCCAAACCACCTGTCGGCATAAGCACAGCCGTGAACCTGCACTCACCATCGATATTCAGGGCTGCGTTGAGCTCTTCACCAGTGTCTTTGTCGAGAGCTTGTTCACTATGGCTCTCTATAGCCTCGCCTTCAAGATCCGGCTGAAGGTGTACGTCGTCTGTAGCTGAGCCTGGTCGAGGTCGTTTATTTGACGGTCCCGCCTCGGAGGCATTCGTTTGGTATGGCATGTCTGGAGAAGGTCTATCAATGCGTATCAATGCGTAAGAGGTGATGTGAGGGCTTCTGGTGAGGTGAATATCTTGACGGGAGGAGGCAGGCGTTGCTGCATCTTACTTCGACACGATTAGGTTCATAGGGGGAGGGGCGCGCAATAGCGATCCGCCCGAATACGATAGATCGTGTCGGCGACAGATATCCGCCCAGAGCACCCCACCGATCGACGGAGCTTTCCAGTCAACCGCGCTGCATGAGCTTGCGTCTGCGACGTCCTTTCGATCGATCGCCTGGGAGTCGCTCATCGAAAGGAACCTCTGCACTCCGCCCTGCGATCCTTGCAACGCGCAAATACTGCTCATGCCACAAATTGGTGGCATGTTTTGCCTCCTGCCTCGAACACGCCCCGACGTTCATGCAGCACCAACCGGGGCTTGGGATCGCGCCGTTTCAAGTTGAAGACAGAAAAAGGTCGAGCATGTTGGCGTCGGATGTGTCAGCTATTGTAAGGTTTAGCCCGCCCGTTTCAGCACAGCCTCTCGCAGGCACCTTGTTACAAAGGACAGCTTATGACGCGATCTCTCCACGACCTTGACTACATGAACCTCGGCGTTAGACGGTGCCGATTGAGTCAGCGTCAATCAACACATTCCTTTTGTCACCGTAGACAAGGTTTCCGCGGTGCGCTCACTTGTCGCACAGTACTGTGCAGGACGTAGTTGTCTATGCGTCAAGAGTGAATTAGGAACATGTGTGTAGGGGCTGCAGCGTGCATGGACTCCAATGCGAAGCTCGAGATCACGGGTCATAACGTCCGAAGTTTCAGACTGGGGCGTGACATTCCTATGGGCTGTGCGGGTATGCAACATGAGATTGGGACGAAAGTGAAAGACATCTGCTTGATGGTACCATTAGGTGTCCAGCTCCTTTCGTCAGAATCGTACACGCAAACTATCTCCAAGAACATGTCGTCTGTAAGCCTAGCTCATCATGTCACCTTCTCCCGTTCTGACGGGTTCAGTCCCAAGCACAGACCCTCGTGACCGCCTTTGCCGCCGTATTTGAGGCGGCACCCATCTTAGCTGCTCTATGTCAGTGGGGCTCGCTGCCATCGAGAGCGAACTTCAGGAAGTGAGCGAAAAGCATTGAACACGATCTGTATCAATTTTGACACCATAGTGCTCTCGTGGGGCTTGTAGAAGGCACAGACGATAATGAAGGACGATTAAGTGGGATCCGGCAGAAGTTAGGAAACGAAGCGGTGACCGCGGTACGTCGCAGATCAGTCTGGCAGACTACCGTGAGCTGAAGTAATCGGGCAGCTATCCCACGCACAGCTCGTCAGGCTACCGGCGTTAGCTGTTCAGGGTGATTGGAAAGAGCTGGAGTTTAGAGTTGACCAAGACTTTGAACAAACGGATGGTCTAAGCGTATGCCCAAAAGATGGACCTCTGGTCCTGGTCGTCGAGCTCGCCACTCGCGACAGCAAGCCGTTCTACGGCACCATGACTCGTACTCTACTATGGCCGCGGGACATCGTGAGTATCTCGTGATCGTGATCCGAGCTAAGCTGTCCCAGTCGCACCCGCCTGTCACCGCAGCCACGTCGGTGCTTATGAGCGCCTTGCTTCGCTTCATTTCCGACGCGGGTACGCTCGATATCGACGTTCACCGTGTCCAAGCCCAAGTCATCGACAGTCTAGAGCGGAAGTGTGAGGTCCAGGTGGATAAGCTGCTCATTGACAGCGTCCGTGTTACCGAGGCGGTGAGTGCTCTGCTATTTACGGGTCTGTCCGGCGTTCTCAAGCTGATTGTACCTAGTTCGGCGCTCACGACGAGACCGATAAAGCTCTCATGGGTCCACCACAAAGGGAAAAGATCATGGGTCTCTGCGTACGTGCTTGCGTGTCTCTAGATGGCGGAAAGGAGTGAGTCTCTTCACCAGCAAGCCGCGGTCTGACGTGCCAAGTCAATGGATTGGCCTTGAAAGACCATTTCAGTGGGATGGCCGTGCCGCCAAGTGGTTCGACGGGACTGCCGAAGTTGAGCTTTGCCCGGTCATAACCCAATTCAGAACGGCGGAAGAGTGAGTCTTACAGCCCAGGTCGTTTGTGGAAACGACATGCTGAAGTGCAGAAACCCGCTATGGGTCTTGACGTCGTATGAATCGAAATCTGTCCCTGATCGTAACCTTTTCTACAACCCCTCTGTTTCGATGAGCCAGGTAGTCGGTGACACGGCTTTGCGCCGGGCGATACAGCAGCACTTTGTTGGAACTATGGGCATGTCGATATCCGATCTGATGTCGATCCTGGGACCGTCCGCTTCTCAATTCACCTACATGCGGCCGTTTCTCATCCACGTCATTGGTGAGCTCACTCGATGCGACTCACCACCTGCTGACTTCTTGTAGCCTTAGTCCGCCCAGACGTCCCAATGTTGAGAGACATTTTACTTCTCACTCAAGCCGTGCTTGAGGACTTGCTTGATCCGGACGAGACGAGGTACGTCTTTTGTGAGCATCTGGTGAGCGCCAGCTGATAGTGCAGTACAATGCCCGTTACATATGGTTTGTCTGCGGGCTTCACAGTGAATTTCAGGACAGATCTAACTCGGACTCAGAGCGAGACGGCGACTGGGAGGACGGAGTCGATACTGTGGCGCTGGAGAGAACCGTTGTGGTCTTGTGCCATGTGAGTCAATGCTGAAAACTCACTCAAGCGCTGATTCAGTAGCTCTGTCATGTTTACCCGCTGGAAGTAGTCAACCTGCTCAAATACGGCGAATACAGCATAGGGCCACAGAACGCGACCAACAGCTTCTGGGGAGATGACCGATGGTGTCGGGAGAGATCGTCAAAAGAATACTTTGCCTTGGGCTTTTTCGGTGCGTATCACAGACTTGTTCACAGAGCCGCAGATCCGTGCAGCTCATCCGGCAGGTATGCTATCTCGGAGAGTTCCAGCGGCACTCATCGGCTCGACCGGAGCGCGAACCAGTCTCAAGAATTCTCTCTGGACGATGCTACGGAAAAACATGTATAGGATACAGGAACTGGGTGTGCCGGAAGGCACCGAGATGAGATGGAGGGACTTTCGTTTGAAGTCCGAAGGTAAGGCCATTCTCAATCGACTTGCGGCATCCAAACGTTATCCGATGAGCACCCTCGACATCAAAGTAGATGATTGGGACAAGTGGTACAGGACGTTAGATCCTCACGAGCGGGATGGAATGGATAAGAGCGCCAGAGAAGCGTTTGACTGTAAGTCGCCCTTTGCGGACTGGGTACTGCGCTCAACGGCTCGAGTACTCCTGTGGGAGTCTTACACTCAAGCGTTTCCGACGGCTGCTCAGACGGGGGCGGGCGGCTTCATGCGCAAAGTCAAGGAGCTTGTCACCTCTCTTCGAGCCGAGTCGGAGACGGCCAAGAATCCCAATGAAGCTTATTGGGGACGTACAACATACATGAAAGTCGCACAGTAAGTTTCAAGCTTCGAGTGCTTGTCGATCCAGTGTTGATGGGCAGGACAATGTGGATACTCGATCGCAAACCCACAAACCAAACCTTCGCGTTCAACAATCTTGAGCTCGATATACTACATCTGTGCGCTCCTTTCGCCAACCGATCCCAATTGCACAACCTTCTTTACCAGCATTCCCCCCAGATACAGATCGCTTACGACATCTGGGTAACTCGAGCAAGCGCCAACGGTATCTCGGTCCGCTCGCATCTCACGCCCATGATTCCTGCCGCTCAGGTCGAGGAGATTTTGTTGTATCGAGACAAAGTGCAAGAGTGGAAGCGAGCTCAATAAGTACCTGTCAGACCGCTGTATTGCTGCCGATGCACATATGCCTGTTGTGCCACGATGCTCTTCACGACCTATGCAGACATTCTTCTAGCCGACGACGGTGTCATGACCCAATATTGACTAGCGGATGCAATCGTCTACAAACCTCGAGGCGGAAACTTGTTGGACAGTATAGCACGGCCATGATCCTTCGTGCGGGAGAAGGCTGCTGCGTGATGATCGGACAGTGACAACCCGGACTTGGGTTCCAGCTTTCTCAGCGTGAGGCTAAGCTGCTGTGCGGTTAATGGCGGCGCTGGCACGCGTCAGTGCCCAGATGCAGCCCCGTGCCTTCAAGCCGCGCACCTTTAGGCTTCTTGCGCCTACCCTTAGGAACGTCTTGATTGCCGGTGGAGGCTTCGTTGTCAGGTTGAGGCTGCTTGGCCTCGCTCTACCAAGATGTCAGTACCTTCTCGGCCGCACGTTTGAATCCCGACATACGCTCTTCAACTTCGTGGCTGACTTCTTGCCTTTACCAGGGGGCTGTAGAACTCCCGAGGTAGGGGGAACCTTCTTGCCCTTAGCGTCAGACTGTATCGTCAGCTTATGTGAAATGGCGATGAACGCATCAGGCCCAGATCATGAACGGTCACCCGGATCAACGGGACTGAAGTAGGAAAGGAACGGAGTGACTCACCTTTTCGTCAAGCACTTTCGCCGTTCGCTTAGGACCCATGTTGTTGCTTGGTGCCGCTGTCGTCGAGATCAAGCAGGGATTGAGGGGATTCACGATCAGTGAGGGTGTGGTCAGGTTTGGTTCAGTACGGTCACGATTCTCGCATAGCTAAACCCTCCCTTCTTCTGGTGGACGTCGAAGGTGGAGGCAGGAAAGTCAGTCGCGTCTCGCTGCGATCATTTACGTAAAACTCCACGAGCTCTGATCTTGCCCGGCGCGTTCAGGATGGTCGATGACCGATGAACATGGCGACGGTTAGTCTGCAACCGCTGATCAACGATCACTTGTAGTATCGATTGCGGTAGCGACAACATGGACGATTGCGATAGTAGTGAGCCGGGTATCTCACTCAGCTGACGTTTGTCTCTCCGCGGTCTACCCATCGCAACTTGCATCCAGATGAACGGGTGAATCGGAGATACCCGAAAGTCGTACTCAGGGACGCGTGGGCATGACGACCAGGGGTGTGGCAGAAGGGAGTGGCGACAGGCACCAGGTGGCGATTTCCCGCTTCTTTTGTTCTCGCTCCCGTGACATGCCTCACCCTTTGTTTCGGGGAGATTGCATAAGCAAGGGGCTTCGCTCTTTTAACAAATGCTGTTCAGAATCGCTCCAGGGATGCGGTGAGAGCTTGTCTAGCTCAGGATAATCGCAAATAGACCTCGGATTACGACGGTCTTCCCTTCTGCCTGTGTTTTCGCTTCCCAGGCCTTCCAATCCCCCACTTTTGCCCTCGAAACAGTCCTGAGGGGTCTAGATCGCTTCCTCTGCCCGGTCAGCATGGAGAGGGGACACGCCCGAGCGCACAGCAGCCCGGGAGCTATAATCTAGTGGTTATGATATCTGATTTTGACGAGGTCCCCTGGGCCCGTCTTCAGCTGTCCCAAGACTGAAGAATGCCAAATCTTTCAGAAATCCCCAGTTCGAACCTGGGTAGCTCCTCTTTTGGCTTTTAAAAGCTTCAGGACGATGCAGGACGATGTCTTTGAGCATGGAAACGATGGAGAAGCACGAAACGACGCTTTCTCGGCCTTGAAACGGCTCGGTTCTCGCATTTGGTGCCGCACAGTCAATTTGATTCCGCGCG
Source organism: Tremellales sp. FJII-L8-SW-PAB2 (assembly GCA_022813505.1). Classification (NCBI taxonomy): domain Eukaryota; kingdom Fungi; phylum Basidiomycota; class Tremellomycetes; order Tremellales; species Tremellales sp. FJII-L8-SW-PAB2. Next base: position 68,531 of record JAKLMH010000017.1, on the reverse strand, counting down.
CGCGGCAAGAAATTGTTTTCGGTTCGGTACCTGAAAACAGCTCAGAGGGACAGAGCCCATCAAACCACCGTCTTGGGATGGCCAGAGCCCTACCGCCGTGGCGTCAGTCAGGTTCTAGGAGAAGCAGGCATGTCGGTCGCAGTGCTGGGCATGAACAGTAGACAGATCGCATGCTATTGATCGGGTTACTCGCGAGGATATACCGCCTTCAGCAACGGCATAGCCAAAATACCACCCCCTCGAGCACCCCTGATCCACTAAGAGGAGTGAAACTTGACGACGGCTCCTCACCGTGAGCCCGGTGTTGATTCACGCTGCTGTCGCCTGTTAGTGGAGGCTTCTCGGAGCAGCTAGATACCGTCTCCCTTGCTGACAAATTGTGTATGTACACCCAAAGAACAAATCACACACCACCGCCACCCCTGAAGGATGGAAGGTTGAACCAGTGGAGAAATCAAAATCAGGCGCGTCGAATGATCCAACCCGCTTCCCAACCATCCATCGATACATCTCATCTTTCTCATCATCATTCACCCTCACATCCACCCTTTCTCTCTCTCAAACCCATCCTGCTCGACGACCCATCTCGTCATAGCTCAGGAATCCATCTTTGCCTGCTTCACATTCCTTTTTGTGAGACCGTACCATACCAAGTGACCTGCCCCCCGGCCCATCTCAGCCGCACGCGATCCCTACCAAGCCATCCGACCTGTCTGACAAGCTCGACGCTACAGAGCAAGTGTGACGTCTGGCTCAAGTTCCTCAAGTTCGGAGACAAGCATCAAACTGTAAATGACAATCCACCGGCGAGTCCATCCGTTACGCGACTGATCTTTCGATAGTCACCCAACTCCGTTCCGCTCACCGCTACTTGTTCGCCGAGACACCCTCCTCATATGGTCTTAGGGGGTTCGTCTTGACGTCCTCCTCCTCCAGCATCGACATCCCCCAAAATCCGCACGGCGTCGGACGACCCTCCTTTGGCTCAACATCCGGCTCGACAACACACGCTCCTTTGCGACACTCGGTCATTACTCGACAAGAAATCATACCACTGCTCTGCTTGCCCTTCCGCTGCGAAACCCATTGTCTCAATCCCCCTCTGGTGGCCCGCTCCGCCTGTCTCAAGTGTATCTGTAGAGGTGACATCACCGGTCGAGGGTCGCACAACCTGGACAGTTGAGGACTGTTGGATGCGCCGGACTGCACCGACTTAGGTGAGTACAGATCTCCCAACGGTCACCAATGAGACTGAGCAGCAGTGAGATACCACTTGTCACTTCCACCATGGACTCTTCCCCCATGACAGATGGGCTCCGGTCCCGTCTGCCCTCCTCTTCCCCGCCATCTCCCACATGCACAGAGACGGATCTGCCAATGGACATCGACAAATCATTCGGCTCCAACATGAGCATTAGTGGTGGAGAGCCGTTCGGAGGCTCCCCAAGCCGTATGACCACGTCTAACAACAGCTTCTCTTCCGATCTCGGCCAGCCCGCTGCAATGACGAACGGCTACCTCTCTCCCGCTTCCCCTGCACCTCGATCCAAAGTCGTCCCTCGCCGACCCGTTCTCTCGCCATTACAAAGCAACCGGCAATCCCACGGGGCCATACCGTCGTTCGCAGTCCCCAAACGAGCTTTCACGGCCGACGTTCAGCCCTTCACCCTTGGTGCCCGCGTCATGTCTGGTCCATTCGCTTCGAAGGAAAAGGATACGATGCCACCGCCCGCTGTTCCAGAGCGACGAGTCTTCAAGCCCCGGTCACCGCTTCCGTTGGACTGGTCCATGTCGAGCGAGGACAAGGAGAATGCTCTTGGCCAGAGCAAATTGGCTTCACCCTCGCCAAAGACCGCGTCCTTCCCTTCTTCGTCTATGGAGCTTGACTCGCCAGCTCCGGGGCCACGCAAGCCTACCGTTGCGCCTTCACCTTCCTTTACGGGCTCGGCGTCGCTCGACAGCTCTCCGGGGTTTGGTGCGTACTTCGAGCAGTCACCAGCACCGGCACCGATGCTCCACCCGGCCAAGCGGAGAAGTTTGGTCGATGACTCGCCCTCGGCGTCTGGCTCTCCTTCAGCCAAGCGCGCATCATTCGGCAAAAAGGCCGACAAGTGTGCCTCCTCGTCGGCCATGCTCTTCGGCACGACCCGCATCAACACGTTGGCGTCGCGCCGAGCAGCTCCGCCTTTAGCCAAACGACCCATTCTCGCTCAGGTGCAAGCTGCTGGCGGTGTCAATCGTGCTGGCTCGGCGTCTTCAGCGTACCCCATCCTCGAGCATCCAAAGACAAGCGTTGGCACCTTTCCTCGGGCGACCGCTGGGTTGATGCGACGGGCCTACTCGGTGTGCGATCAGCCTCAGATGGGCGAGCAAAGCGAGGAGGACAGCGAGTTTGACGGGTCACCTTCGGTCACTGCCGCTCAAGCCGAGTACGCTCGACGGCATGGCAAGCGAGTCGAGGCAAGAGTCGACGGCTCGCCAAACTTCAAACCGATGCGATCGTCTATCGCAGTGCCTACTCAAGGATGTGGTAGCCCGTCCAGGGCAAAGAGCCAGTGCTCTGGGTCTTTCACCAAAGGTTTGCCTGGGTTTGGTGACAACGAGATGGACGGCAAGATCTTGCCTTGTCACAAGGTCAAGGAGGACGGTCTGGTGCGAGTATCTCCGCAGACTGTATGTCCGATGTCAATGTCACAGATCGTTCGGCGCTCATATTTCAGGTGAATGATCTGCTGGAAGGCAAGTACAGCGACAAGATCAAGCGATATCACATCATCGATTGCCGTTTCGGCTACGAGTTTGAAGGCGGCCACATCGATGGTGCCCTAAACGTCAAGTCGATGGATGCGCTTGATCAGCTCCTTCTCTCGCAATCTTCCGGTGTTCACGCCGTGGGCAACAAACTACCCGTCCCGAGCCGAAGCGGCGAGCTGGCCGATGGCGAGCAGGTCGTCTTGATCTTTCACTGCGAGTTCAGCGCCAAGCGTGCTCCGACATTGTGAGTGTGGAGAGTGTGTGGCAGGAATTGCTTGCTGACTGTCATAGTGCCAAGCACCTCCGATCCCGAGACCGCTCGATCAACAGCGCCTCGTATCCCAAGATCTACTACCCAGAGGTCTACATCCTGGAAGGTGGATACTGCGGCTTCTACCAGGCCAATCCCGTGAGTTCCAAGATGTTGTCCGACACCAACAGAGGCTGACCATCTAGGAACGATGTGACCCCCGCAACTACACCCCGATGGACGATCCCAACCACTTTGAGCGACGCGATTCTGATCTCCACAACTTCCGAAGCTTCGGTCGGACCAAGTCTTACACTTTCGGAGAGTCGTCTGGCGGCAACGGCCCCGCCTGCCCGCCCATGGCGTTTGCCGCCGCGAACGCCGCTGTTGGTCGACGGGCCAATCAAGCCACCGCTGCTCACACCATCACCGAGGAGGAGGACCACGAGACCTCTTCGCCTAACGGAGTAGGCGATTCGAGTGGAGAGCTCAACGACTCGCCATGCCCCAGGGCAGTCTCGATGGGTCAAGGCCCACTCTTCGGCTCCGCCAAACCCAGGGCACTGGGTCGTCTAGCATTCCAACGCAATGCCTCCTACGCCGGCGTCTCGGTTGGTCGCTAACACTTTCTCGACTTCTTCTCGATTCCACAAACACGATATCGTGCACTGTAGCCAATACGCCCCTTCTTCCGACACTGTTTAATACAATCCTACATCGACAACAGGACAATTGTTTCTTTTACTCGCCCCTTTCCAAACATCCGACCGGTCTCAAGTTGTTCATATACGTTTGTTCACAGCTGTAGCCTAATCCTCGCTTTTCCCCCTCCGCCTTTTCCCACCCATTCTTTGCTTTCGCTTCTACTTGCATTTGCATTTGCATCATCTTCTGGGATTGCCCGAGAGACATGAACGGAATTTGTTATAGGACATTTGAGTGTAGTAGCTGTGCATATATAGCCTGGCATGAAGGAGATTATCGTCAAGACATGGCTGGTGTCTCCGCCGTTTTGATTGCATCACCTCGCATTCACTGCTCCATCTATGCTTTTCAAGGTGCCTGCCACAGCCGTTTCAGGCTGGACCACCGTATGACACCAGAAGCTAGAGGATCTGACAGCAGAAAGAGATCTGAAAAGAAGGAAGACAAAGCAGACTTCACGAAAGACCAAACATCATGCGTATGTCAAACCCCATCATCAGCACCTGCAGGGAGGTTCCGACCACCTCCTGCTCCTAGCTAATGGTACATGTCGTTGCATGCTGCTTTTGTAACTCTAAGCCCTCCTATCCATTGAGCTAGTGCCCATGAGGGTCCTCCTCCCCCCTCTGCTCCGGCGCCACCGTGATACTATCGTCGATCCTCAACAAACTCGTCGCAGCCTCTAGTGCACTCTTGAGCGACTTGATCTTGCTGATTGTGGGCTCGAGGACACCGGCTTGTCGGTTATCGATAATCTCGCCGTTGAGCAGGTCGAGACCGTAAAACATCAAGCCTCGCTTTGGGTCGTTGAGCGGGGCGTTCTGAGCGGCGTTGTGGTATGCCCTCAGTTTGGCAACCAACTCGGTCGAGTCTTTAGCGGCGTTCAGCGAGAGGGTCTTGGGGATTGTGAGAAGGGCCGAAGCGAATTCGGCAATGGCGAGCTGTTCTCTTGATCCCTACAGTCTGTCAGCTAAATCCTCCTTTTCAACGGTTCGCGACTCACCAGGGTGGTAGCAAAGTTTTCGAGGTAGATCGACAAGGCAGTCTCGACGGCTCCGCCACCGGGCACGACACTTCCGCTCTCCAACGTGCGCTTGACGATCGACAAAGCATCGTGCAGAGCCCTCTCCATCTCGTCCAGCATGTAATCGTTGGCACCTCGCAAGATGATCGAGCTCGAGTTGACCACCTTGGTTCCCTTGACCAAGATCAACTCGTCGTCGCTCACTCGCTCCTGGACCACCTCCTCAGCTTGACCCAAGCTCGATGCTTCGAACGTCTCCTCGCCCTCTAGGTTGGCCAGGGACGAGACGAGGGTAGCGCCCGTGGCTTTGGCGATACGACGCAGATCCTCCTTTCGACAACGCCTGACAGCCATGGCGCCGGCCTCGACAAACTCCTTCAAGACCAAGTCGTCGATACCCTTTGTCGTGAGGATGACGTTGGCGCCGGTAGCCAAGATCTTGCGAACTCGTTCTAGTGTGATCTCTGATTCCCTCGCTCGGATCGCCTCGAGCTGGTCGGGATCGTCGATGGTGATGTGGACACCGAGGTGCATCCTCTGCTTGGCCAAGTTGATGTCGAGACATGCGATCTTGGCTCCTTGGATCCTCGTCTTCATAGCTATGGGATTCAGCACTGTCTCTCGGTGCAAGGAACAGTGAGGTGAAGATAGACTGAGGTTGTGGGGTACGAGGCAGGACTGGAGACTGTTGAAAGGAGACTGGAACATCATAGCACTTACCTTGGCTCGCGACCGTGCAGTTGAGAGCGTATCCCTTGACCATGAAACTCTCCCTTGCCGACTTTCCGTGCGCCTTCAAGACGTTGACCGCCTTGACCGGGTACTTCTTCTCGCCTCGGGGGTTGACTGTCATGACAGCCATCATTGCGTCGACAGCAAGAGGAGCGAAAAAGTCATCGTCGCTAATATAAATCAGCATCTCGATTCCTGGTTGGGCGGATTGGGCGGCTCACGCAGAGATAATCTTGGATGACATGGAAGTTTTGGCGACATTCACGAGCGCCTCGCGGCCGAGCTTGTCCACTTTCGTTGATAGCTGCTCCGCCATGAACCTGCATGCTTCCTTGCACGCCAACCTGATTTGTTAGCTTAAGCCACCAGATACAGTGGTACAAAGCTAACCTGTACCCCGTGATGACCGTTGTGGGGTGGATCTTGTTTCGGACAAGCTCGTTTGCGCGTCTGAGCAACTCCGAAGCGAGCAACACGACCGATGTCGTACCGTCACCGACTTCCTTGTCCTGCTGCGTAGCGAGGGACACCAGGATTCGGGCCTGTATTTCATCAGCTTCTGACCACGAGACAGCAATTCTGGAAGCTTACCGCTGGATGAGCGACTTCGAGGAGAGAGAGGATGGTAGCACCGTCATTCGTGATGGTCATGTCTCCGACATTGTCGACAAGCATCTTGTCCAGTCCGACTGGTCCCAGAGATGATTTGAGGATGTTGGACACTGTCTGACATGCCGTGACTGCACCGCTATCAGTCTTGGCCTATGATGCTTGCTAGAAAGCTGCTCACCGTTGGCATCCCTTACTTCGGCGCCGCTCGAGCGCTGACCACCCAGAAATAGGCCCTAGAGAGTCAGCTTTGCTTTTCCAAGTACATCTCAGAGGAATAACAGCTCACCGCTCGCGGGTCGCGCTGGTACATAGTCGAAGCCATGCTGAGAGCTTTCGATGTAAAGGATGAAGAGTGTATAGAGACTTTTGGAAGAATACGCTCGAGCTCATTAGACGCGATTTCGCGTCCAAGCCACGTGGCAATTAGCGGAAGCAAAGAGGACCTCCACTCTGCAACGACTTTCGACAACTCTCTGCTATAGAGTACTCCTCTCCAACGCTTGTCTCCATTCATCCGTACTCCAACATGTCGGGTCGCTTGCCGTTATTCGGAATCTTGAGATGCTACGGGCTTTCTTCGAGCCGTATAGTCTCTACACGAGTCGCAAGGCGCTATTACGCAACCCATTCGGACAAAGTTCCTCACTCGGGCGGTGCCGAACAGAGTGCCACCACCGACACAACAGCCGAGCTACTACGTCGTCTTGAGGCGGAATCTAGAAGGCAAGGGGGGACATCGGGATTCGGAGGTCGGGAGAATGTTGGGCCGTTCCCACTAGGTGTCGGACCGAGTGGACGCAGAAAGATGTGGAGACCTTGGGGAGAGCTAGGCGTAAGGGGAAAGAGTAGGTCTCTCGAAGTCATTCCGCACGTCGCGTCGGAGACAGACTGACCTTTTGTCAGTGTGGAGGACGACACAGCAGACGGGTAACTTGGCGGTCATCGTCGTTGGAGGAGGGCTTTTCGTGATATTGGCTTTCGCCCTGACGACCGAATTGTTCGCTACCAATTCGCCATCTGTCCTTTATTCGCAAGCTGTCGACAAGATACGAGCAAGTGACGCCGTGAGTCTCAGTATAACTACTATTTTGAATCCCTTGTCCCTGTCCATACCCTCCTCCACTCCACCTCTACTCCACCTCTACTCCACTCAGTCCCCCCCCCCCTCCCCGTCTCTCTCATCTACCTTACGGTTCTGAGGGTTTGATACAGCTATCTGCGAGGCGGTTGCGCCTCAACGTCTTTCTCTCTTGGTTGCAAACCTGGGCCTCAGTGTTCAAACCGTACGATCTATCCCCTAACCTCTTGGAAATGTTGACCATCTACGCATCGCTCCTGCCATCTTTCATTTGCTGCCCTTGGCTCTCTCCTGGCACTCACTGACATACTCGCTTTAGCTCAACCCCCACCTTCTCCCGCCGCTCAAGTTTACGCATTCGCCTCACTCCTCCGCACCGGTCCGCGGCTCTCCACCTCTCCACTACGCAACGGCCAAGCACCCCATCTCAGGCCGGGATCACATGCTAGTGACTTTTTGGGTCCATGGACGAGGGAAAGATGAGCCTGAACCGATGGGATGGGTCAAGGCAGCTTGGAATGGGATAGAGGAGAACCTCCGCTGGGCGGGAGGTATGATCGGAGTCTCGGAGCCTTACGAGCCTGGTCAACCTGAGTCTGCGTCAATAGCGAAGAAGGCAGATGAGGTTCAAGCCGAAAGTCAAGGTGGCGCTGGAGGAGGATGGTTCAGTGGACTACGCGGGGCGATGAGTACGAGATCGAAGAGTGGATCAGAAGGAAGAAGGGGGTTGCCACCGCCCGGTACGTACAAGATCGGAGAGGTCAAGGCGGAATATGTCAAGGTGAGCCAACAACATTTCGAGTACAAGGGACAAGCTGAAGTGGACAGAACGCTTCGGGCCAATATACCCTTCTTTCCTTGATTGTGGACGTGCCGAACTCGCGAGCCGCATATCCGGGCAAAGCCGTCGTTTACTGGAGTGCAGAAGCTGATTCGGAAGGCTTGATGAGTAAACGCAGATGATAATATGTAGATACATACATCTCCGATCGGCCTTCTCTCTCTTTACTTGTTTCTCTTGTGTCGCGTTCACGTGGGGCTAAATATGGATGCTACTGAATAGTCCGTGTTGTTGTATGTAGTAATGACCGAGATCCCAAAAGAGCGGATGGAAGGGCCGAGGAATTGATCAAGACGGGAGAGCCTATCAAGGAGTTTGGAAGGACGATACGAGGCTGCTTGCGAAGGCGTTCGGCTTGGCGATACGTACGGTGAGGGTGGTCGCGAACTAAAACCTCTCATACGAAATCATCGGATCTTGGTGGCGTAGACCGCAAAGAGTCGCTGATAAAAGGTCGATCCGGGTCCCGTCAACTAGTGACGTCAGCTTGTAGCTACAGGAGCATGGTCTGCAGCTTACAGCAGCATGACAGTCCTCCAGTAACGTCTCCAAATCCTCCCTCCCGTACCCATGCTGTATCAAGACGGGCATCATCGCGCGCATATTAGCGGCAATCACTTGAGAGTGTAAGTCACCAGCTCTGACGAGCACTGATGCGTCCGACTTGAATGACAGGCAGGAACTTGGAGAGTCTGGTGGTGTCGGAAAGGCTAGGACGGGGTAGCAGGGGAGCGGCGGGCGAAAAGTTGGCAGGGCATAGAGTCGGGAATAAGGCAAGATGGACTTACGACCTCGGACAAAGCTTCCACAAGGTATTCCAAGTTCCTGAGTGTATACGGGTGTAGCACTGGGTCGTCAGCTCGGCGCCTGGAGACTTGGAGGAAAGACGCACAAGACGGCGGATGTCGATAAGCAGGAAAGCAGATTTGAAGGGACGGTAATATCGACTAGGTGTAAGTCCAATACTCTGAGCTGAATGACCTACTTCCTTGAGCGGCGTATGCCTCCCGTACAGCTGCTTCCCATTGCCTTACTGCTCGGGGAGCAGGCATGGCGTACGTCGATGTCTGGGCTTCAGCTGAGGTCTGGGTGAGAGCGACTCACATAAGACGGCTCGGTCTCGGCGAGGACGAGCAGACCTCCTGGTGCGAGAACCCTCGCGAGCCTTTCAACTAGGCGAGGGTAGTAGGGTATCGACAGGTGCATCGACTTGACGTGGACCACATCTGAGAGATGAGCGCCAATCTCGGTCTCTCGAATGGGTCCACGCACCGAAATAGCCAGACTCGAACGGGAGCGGCTGATTCAGATCTGGCCTCTCAGCTGTCTGCACGCGTGAACGGGAAGTTCCAGCTTACCGACAGTCTGCAGGTCGATGTTGCCATGCACAGATCTCGCATTGATAAAGTTCGACCAGTCAATACTGTCCCCGGTGTCAGCTGCACTGTAAGACAGAATGTCAGCCAGCTTACTCGATGGCGTTGATGTCGGTGAACGGCTGAGCGTTGGCCAGACCAAAGGCGAAGCTGCCTGAGGAGCTCAGCACCACCCTACCACATGCGGGACCTACCTGTTCCCTGCTGGGTTGGTCAGCACGCACACCTTGTCCGAGAAACAGGGGACTCACCGCTCCTACGTCCAGTACTCTACTCCTCCTTCCAGTTGCATGTACCCTCGCTAACGTCTCGGTGATGATCTCGGTATGGCGAGGCTCGAGAACGGTACAGTGGACTCGATGATTGAGGTCATGTCTGACCTTTGAGCAAATGACTTGGGGGAAAGGAAGAGTAAAAACTCACCTGTCTTTGTCGTCTATCGCTGAGCCGACCGAGGAGCTTCTTCCGCGGACCAGCATGGCCACGTGTAGGCGTATGGCCCATAGACAAGACCAGAAGCAAGAGGCAAACAGTGTGTATGTCGACCTCGATCTCTAGTCGTCGATCTGATCGGCCAGGGTCGTGGCGTGGGAGCGGTGCAGCGCGTGTCGAGGGCGTGTAACGGGAAGGGGTGTTGTGGAAAGAGTTGTTGCTGACAGGGGTAAGCATACACTGGCTTGCGGAGATGAGGGTGACTCACTGTGTGTAGGCGTAGAAGTAGATGGAAAAGGTACAGAAGGGAAAGAGTACGAAGAGTGTCGAGGTTTCTCTTCTCCGGTACTCACGGGGATCGCAGTTATATCCCCCACAGATCGTCAAGATTAGATGAATGACGCAAGTAAAGAATGTGAGCTCCACTCTTCAGTCATCGTCTCTTTGATCGCCGTCGGCGCTATCCGCGCGAATGTCAGTACCAGCACTTTCCATGCCGTTGTTGTTCGGTTCATCGAGGACTTGATCATCGATAACTTGTTTGTCGCACACCGGCGTTTGAAAAAGAGTGCCCTGACTATCCCGCATCAACATAGACAGGTGATCGATCGCATCCCAGATCCGCCTCTCTGGTAGTGTATGAGCAGAGGTGATCCCCCCCCCCCCCTCCGATCCGAAGCGGAACAAGTGGATGTGTCCCTGTCCCTCGGGGGCATATGAAGGTACCACTCTGATGGTACCTCTCCGGCGCAGATTGGTGGGACTTAGCGTACGGTGTCTGAATTCGGGCCAAGAATTAGTCTCTTTGGAGGTCTGTCACCTGGGTTAGCATACCAAAGGAGTAGTTGGAAGGCACTACGGCCCTAAAGAAGGTCAGTGCACTTTAATGAAGAAAAGTTACTAATGCGATCGAGCTCCGTCTACATCGCCTTTCCTTCGCTCTCATGCCCCACTCGATGATCGCAGAGTCCAGAACAACATCGCGTGTTTGGTGTAGTGTGTGTTGGTCGACTAGGGCGTCGAAGAGCGCGCCCTCCGCTCCCGCTTTGAGGCGCATGAGTGGGTGGCTTGCGATCGATAACTGATGAACACGGACATCGACGCCCATTCACAGTCGGGCCAGGCTCGTAGCGTTGGTCCGACCGATTTCGGTCAGGACAGATCGCGTCAGGATGAGCCAGTGGGTAATCGTACAGCAAGCCTGTCCGTGACCATTGCGCAAGCTCGAGCGTTCGTGTCCCGAATCGATTCGATTCGACCGGGCGATCATACTAGTACAGTGCTAGGAATTGATCGCCGGACGGTTGATACAGCATTGAGATCTCGTGCTGAAGCATGATGACAGATCGACTTGCAGAAGTAGGGAGTTGAGGACATCCGATGGTGGTCTGTGCAGCGGGATCAATGACACGTCATTATTCGTCACGCGTCGCGGCGCGTCGTGGTGTTGACAACGTCAATGAGTCATGAGCATCATGCAAAAGAAAGTCGAGATACCATCACTCTGGTGCACCAGACAACCAAGACGACAAGGTCGTACTCGTCGACATGACGTCTCGACCTCGTCCGGGTCTGTCCAGCAGGCCGCCGCTCGAGTCATTAGTCTACGCTTGTCTACCTTCCTTGGCTCCACCTCGACCTCGACCCGGCTCGACAGTCCCTTCAACTTCAGGCCGTTCTTCAGCGTCTGGTTCGCGACCTTCATCCCGTGTGGACCATGCTGGTATCTATGAGAAAGAAGACAAGCAGAGGAAGGAGCAGGTGAAAGAGTTGATGGAGTTTTGCGAGGAGATTATCGGCAGTCGATTACCGTCTTCGGCGCCGCTGGATATCACGACCTTGCCTGACGCAGCTCGACGTCTACTGGCCAGTGGAGGCAGAGAGACCGCGGACAAGGCTCTGCGATTCAACTCGACTTGGAATAAGCTGGAGAAGGGGGTACGTCTCTCGCACATTTAGCTATTGCCTTGTATAATATTGTTGACATTTGCAGAAAACGCTCGCTTCGCCCCTCCCTCATCTTCAGTTCCTACTCGCCCTCTCGGCTCTCGACTCCGCTCCAAAATCCTCCTCGTCCTCCAAGACTTATGCTCAGCCTCAGAGTCGCTCAGCGTTTCCCTCTACTCAACCCAGCTCTGCACCGAGTTCATCTCGCAATCCTATGCCCTCGCCAGCTTTGTCCAGACCTGCCATAGCGCCGTCGGCAGCGGAGTGGTCAGGTCCGGGCAAAGGCAAGAGCAAAGCAGATACTTTGGCTGTGTGGCGTGTGTCGCAGTGTCCGTCGTTGATCTTGCATCGTATGTCAAGGAAGGAGTCGCTGACGTGCACAGCTCAACCCCCTTTTCCACCGCACCTGCTCCTTCGCGATGCGCTATACCTCCTGCAAGGTATAGACGGGCGTTACGTTCGCTTCGCCTTTCGAGACGCACCACAGCAGAATCCATACCTCACAGAAAAGGGGAAGAGGGGAGATGGAATGGGCTTCCCATTGGGTAAAGACGGGATAGTCGGCGGTAACAACGAGGATCTTGAGGAGGAGGTCGTCGGGTTAGAGTTTGTCGCGGACGAGCGGACTGTGAGTGACAAGCTCAAGCCAGCCTTGATTTGACGATACTGAGGGCGCAGGATGGCCACATCTCGATACCCACGCGGACCATCGTGACGCAGATCTCGGAGATGGGCGTCATGTACCGCAAAGTGACGGCATATACGAAAGATCATGAGCAGAAGAAAGGGATGATCGAGCAGGTACGTCCCTCTGAGAGAAGCCGAGTGAGGATAGCGGCTGATCGAAGATAGAGCCTGTGTCATTTTCTGCATCATGAACTCTCAGAGTATCATCGCTTGTTGGCAGTCTTGGAGAGCCAGATGTCAGGCCCGGCTCCATCGACAGAGGGAGAGTCCAGTCAGGATTCAGAAGGAACGGGTCTGACTCTCCTACGCCTTGGACTATGGACGGACGAGATGCGCCTCAAAGTCAAGATGATGGTGCAGGTCGTCGAGGATGCGAAGTGTATGTGAACGACATAGACATAACTTTCCTCACGGCCTCCGCTGAATGGACAGCCAACTATGGTGGCGCTTTGGTCTCGAAGATCCACGCACATACAAGTCATGGCGACCCAATCGTGCGGGACTTCATGGAGCAGGTGCTCGAAGAGGTATGCGGAGTTCACCTCAACCTTGATGAGTGATTGACGTGGCAGGTCTCGAAACCCTTTTTCGCTACATTGCAACGCTGGATCTTCTCTGGCGACCTCCACGACCCATTCCAAGAGTTCTTTGTACAGCTCAATCCAGATGGTCAAGCATCACACGGCAGGCTATCGCCATATCATGCAGCAGGAGACATGGGCTTCGAAGGTGGTTTGAACAGTGGAGGCGGTTCGGACGAGGCACATGCGGTGTGGGAGAAGAAGTATATTTTCGTCAAGAAGAGGGTGCCAGGCTTTGTCAGCGAGGAGTTTGGCAAGAAGGTAGGCTCTTTCCCTGCAGCTGGCTGACTCATTCTTACCCGCAGATCTTCTCGACGGGTCGAAGTTTGAACTTCATCAGATACAGCTGTCGAGACAGCGACTGGATCGAGACGCAAGCCAAATTGGCGAATGCAGGACGGGGTAAGCTGCCATGCCCATCTCGAGTGCTTGGCTGAGCTGATCATCCAGCACTCAAGTACAGCGACCTCGCCGGCCTGGAAAGATCCATCGACGTCGCCTACTCGATCGCGAGCCAGCGGCTACTTGAGATCTTCTTTGACAAGTTCAACCTCCTCGACCACCTGCGAGCTCTCAAGTCGTATCTCATGCTTGGCGCTGGTGACTTTGTCGAGCATCTCATGGAAGCGCTGGCGTGCGTCTCCCGCGTTTCTCGTCAGCATGCTGTGACGCTTGTGCTAATCGCCGCAGACCACGTCTGTCCAAACCCGCCGCCAGCTTGTACCGCCATCACCTCACGTCTGATCTCGAAACTGCCATCCGCGCCTCGAACGCACAATACGACTCGCCCGACGTTCTCCGCCGGCTCGATGCTCGAGTCCTCGAATACAGCCCGGGCGAGATCGGGTGGGACTGCTTTGCGCTCGAATACAAGATTGAAGCTCCGCTCAATGCGGTCTTGGACGGCAAGGCGATGGTCGAGTATGATCGACTGTTCCACCATCTCTGGCGATTGAAGAGGGTCGAGAGTGTCTTGACTTCAGGGTGGATGCGAGTGACGTCCAATTCGAGGTTGTTTGAAAGCATACAGAGTGAGTGAAACTCCTAGCCTGGAGGCCTCTCTTGCTGATACCTGGCAGCACTGCGGCGACCTTGGCATGACGCTCGGCAATTGCAAGCTCAGATGGTTCACTTCTTGCGCCAACTCCAGGCTTTCTGCCAGCTCGAGGTCGTCGAGTGTTCGTGGCAGTCACTATTGGAGTTCACCGATAAGCGAGAAGGAGATCTCGACGCTCTGATCGCTGCTCACCGGACGTACCTGGACAGAGTGGTCAGGAAGGTCCTCTTGCTCGGAGCGAAGCGTGACAAGCAGGTGAGATCGGGAACGGTGTGTCAGATCACGATATTGACGACTGCTAGGAAGTTGTACTCGACTATGTCCGCGAGGCACTGGATATCTGCCTAAAGTTCAGGGACCTCAGTGTGAGTCCCCACTCTCTGGTCCAATACGTCTGTAGTATTGCTGACCATCCAGGATGACCTATACGCCCACTCGCTAGGCGAAGCCACACGGATAGATCGCCAGAAGGACGCTGAAAGAGGACTCGACACGCCCAATTCCCCAGTCGACGACCCACTCCGTTCAACTGCTCAGCTCAACTCTATCCTGAAGCGTCTGGCCGGTCTGAAGTCCGATTTCAAATCGCGCATGGACCTCATCACACAGCTTACGGCTCAACATCCAGATTTGGACGTTAGGTTCTTGGCTATTCGATTGGCATTTAATGGGTTCTGGGGTAAGAGGGAGAGCAAGAGTCGGCCTAGTCGGAAGGCGTAGGCTAGGCTTGCTCGTGCGATATGTCTATGCATACATATTTCCTGCGCCAGAGGTCAATCGGAGTCTAGTGTCAAGTCGATAACTTCGCGCGGCCTAATCCCACGAGTCATGTGAGCTTGTTGTCGCATGAGAGCAGCGTATGAAGCAGCTTTTCGGCGCTTCTCAATTTCCCTCAGATCGACCTCGGATCGCTCCTTCCGGTTGACAGGCGGTGTTTCACGATGACTCGACATCGGAGTATGGCCTCTTCCTCTCTCGCTAGTCCGACTAACATGTGTCGGCCGACGATCGCTGTATGCCCTCCCATCCTGCTCCCGCGGCAGCTGCCTCCTCGAGCCCTCAATCTTGACCTGCGCAGCCGCAGCTCGCCTAGCTTCCTTTCGCTCGATCCTGCGTCTCTTCCTCTCCCTCTCTTCTGCTCTGAGCTCATATGCGCGTTGCTGAGCTTCAATCAAGCCCAGATCTTGCTCTTCGGAGTGATCGAAACGAGGCGATGATCGGCCGCGGTGACGAGATGGAGGGGTGAGGCCATAAGCTCGAGGGCCGTCCGACCGCCTCCTTCGGTCTGTGTTATAACACTGCTCTGGGATCATTGGATTTGGATTGTTACCATCCCCTCGCTGCGTGTGGCGTCGCAATACTTGATCTGCCTCATGCGGTCTGGGGTACGGGTGATGTCTATTCGTGATGGGTCTGCGAGGCTGCAGCCGACCCATATCGTCGACTGTATAACTCGGTACTGAGCGATGATCGTGACGATGCTTTCGGCCATGCGATTTAGGATTTACGCTCCTACTCCATTCTGGGTCTGGTTCATCGTCATGCGGCAGGAAGAGTGGTTCCTGTCCCTGTCCATTGCGGCCTTTGCGGATTGGTGACGATAGACGAGGTCGTGAGGGTGTCGAAGGCACCAAGACCTCATCTGACCAAGCGGACGCCGGCCGCTGTGTGCGGTGTTTGGCTGAAGGGACATGACATGATCGTGACGACTCGCCTGGGCCTGTGTTCCGCGGTACAGACCCGATCGTACGAGATGGACCGGCTTGCGAAGTGCTTGGAGCATGACGAGTAGACTTCTTTGACACCTGGTTGTCCACTCGCCATGGGGTTCGCAGCTTTGCTTTTGTCGGCTCGGGTAGGCGAAAAGAGGGCGTAGGTGGAGCCAACACTTCGCCCCGATCCGCCACTCCCGCTTTCTTCGACTGCTTGGGAACCGGAGCTTTGAATCCTTTGACCGGCGGACGAGCCTGAGCCTTCGTTGACGCCTTCGATGCTTTCGGCAAAGCCGGTATGGCCTTCTCTTTCCCTTTCTTCGACTTCGGCATGACCTTCGCCTTCTCCTCCGCGGCCTTCTCCAAATCCTCCTTTTGTCTCGCCTGTAGTTTTGTCACTCTCTCTAGCTCGGCTGCGCGCCGGCGAGCGATTGCGGCCTTGTGCTCTTGAGCTTTCAAATCCCAAGCTAGACGTTCCGCCATCGCTTTTTGTTGATGAATGCGGATATCTTCCGTGATCGCGAGGGTAGTGGCATCCCATACTGCCTGCGGGCCGTACTGAGTGCCACAGTCAGCTGATGATACTTGTCGTATGGGCAGCGGTCGACGAACCTGATACGTGAACGTGACCCATGGACTGTCGTTCTCGTCAACCGCCACCCACTCGGCGGTGGCGACTTTCCCATCAGGATCGAAATGACTGATGCTCAGACCTAGCACCACTAGAGACGTGGGATCGCTCCTTACTTCCCGGTTTTGCCATTTTGGGCTCTCATCGAGCCTCGAAGAACCTTGAGCTCGAGAGTACCGAGTAACGATTCTGGACTATTGAGTAATCGGAGGGGTTGATCGCTTGGTGTGATGTCCACTGTCGGCTCCACTGTCACGGAGACATCTTGAATCGCCGCTTCGTTTTGAGATTCAGCAATTGCCGTTGAGTTGAAAATACACTCGAGATCAGCCGTGGGCGCATGGACCGATACGTTCTCGCCTGGAGCTTGATTGATCACAGTATCGTCCGGCTCGACCGCATTAGCAGTGATGTTGTGTTCGGCGGTACTAATCTCACAGTGGTCCTCGTTGACGGCTTTTAACAACTCTTCAAGGAACACCGGATCAAGGTCGATCCCACCAAAAATTCCGGAGTCGAAGATGCCTACTTTGTCTGACGTCTTGCTCGTCCCAGTTCCGCCATGCGGCACAGCGGTTGGGTCCTTCTGCAGCGAGTTACCGGACTCTTTCTGGCCTGAGTCGTTTGCACCAGCACAGCCCGCTTGCTCGGACACCAAAGTCGCCGACTCGATAGCCGGAGCAATGACTAACGCATCGTCCGCCTCCGGAGGCTCGAACTCCCTCAACGTCTCCTTCTCCCGTTCGGTCAAGATTGGCCAGCCGTCGTCTTGGTGTTCGACCTTGGTGTCCTCGGTGACTTGTGGTATGGCGGATTCCAGGACCTCTGGATCACTTTTCGGGCAATCCGGCTTGGCCGATTTATTCTTGATCAGCTCGAATTGGGCTAATTCGCTTGATGTCCCGGACAACACGGCCGTTCCGATCTCGTTACTGTCGATCGATATCGCCACTTTGAGATCACCTGGCCACTCTTCTTTGCTACTCCTCTTGATACACACTCTATAGTCCTAAACAATCAGCCTCGATCTCCAACCTAGGCAGAGTCCATTGCTCACATGCGTGTTCTCTTCCAATCCCTCTATGGTAAAACCGCCGTACATCCCCACCCGGCCTTCACATTCCGTCACCCTAGGGTTCCGTTCGTCCACCCGTTTCCACTCGCTCGGGGGTACCAACACGGGCGAGGAAGGATGGTTCACCTCATTCAGATTTCGAGCTGGAGGATGAACGTAGTGCTCGGACTGGCGTCGCTCTATCCATACCTGTTGATGTCAATTTGACCAAGCTCCCGACGATAAGGGATACTCACCAATATGTCATCATGAATTCTCGCTCTCATCGCCTATCTCTCCCTGCTCTCTTAGGTGAGAGCGATTAGCTTCCAATTGAAAAGAGGGGGGGGGGGGGACCCAAACAAGCTACAAGGGGGAGTGATAAGTCAAGAGAGACGGATTGTGTACCGAGTACAGCAGAAACCAGAAGCGTTGGTCGGTGTCACGGTAGACGATCCGCACGGACACTTGCCCAAGAGATAACTTTCTCGATCGCCTCTCATCAGTAAAATCAGCTCCGGCTCAACATCTCATCACTCGTCAGTGTAGATAAATAAACATAACGATGTGTATGCATGGATGTTCTATCCAGATGTATTGTCAATGCTGATAAAATGCCTGTGGTGTTCGTAGATTTTGCCTTTGTTCGAAGAGAGTGATGAAGAGTCGGGTCGGTGACATGTCGACCATTTTTGATGCTTTTTGCAATGTATGAAATGGTTTTCGTATGCGTGGGTTTCTGACAAATTTTGGTTGAGTCGTGTATCTGTGGAGAGGGAGGAGTCGACGTCCTGACAAGGCGGGGCTAGCACTTGGGTCATAGATCGTTGGTCCGGATACCGTAGCCTGCCCTTCCTCGATCGGCCTCTTGACGACGATGAGCCGGTACGATCCCTTCACCCGTCTGCTCGTGCGAAGGTGATCGTCGCGTCCAGTCAGCCTCGGCGGCATTGGCATAGACGGGTCGAGGGCCAAAAGCAGGAGAACCTTGAGCCTGAGCCTGAGCCTGAGGTCGTCGTTCCGGTCGCTCGTCCCGCCTGTGTCGTGATCGAGACGGAGCCTGTTCCCTTTCTCGCGATTGGTTCAGAGGGCCGATGTCCGACAATTGAAGATGATGGGACTGTCGCTCGAGACTGCGACCTCGTCGCGGCGAGTTGCCTCGCCTTGACGTTGTCGCTGGCGCGGGGACGGTATCCGTCAATGGCAAGATCGCCGACGGATCTTTGCGAGTCAAGGGAGCGATCAGACTCGATGAAGCCTCCTTGGGACTGGGAGGAATGGGGTCTGAGCGTGATCGAGAGAGCAGAGAGCCGTTGAGAGTGGACGAGATGGTGTGGTGTTCGAGGTCGGCGGAGAGGGGGGCATTGCGGTTGGGCGTTCCGTGACCGGATTGAGACTTTTTGGTCGGATTCGAGACCACTCGTCCGCTAGGCTGAGGGATTGGAGCGATCAGAGACGGACCGAGTGATAGACCGGCAAGGCCAGCTTCAAGACGTTCCTTTGAACTGGCTCGTCGCTGAGCGTGACCGGCGGGCTTGCCGCAAGCGCATCGTGGAGTCAGGGCATTGGGAGAGGTGACCGAATTGACCATCCCGGGCTTTCGACCGAATCGGAGCGTATCGATCGAGTTGCCTACACCAAACAGGCTGACACCGTGTGAACCCGCAGCGGGAGCTGGAACAGGCGAGTTGGTCTGTTTGGGCGCGAGCTTGGGGATCTTGACGGGCACCGAACCAGGAAAGTTGAAGGAGGCGTGATGGGAGGGGAAGGCGGGCGGGGGCAGGTTGATGGGGTCTTTTTGAGGCGAGTCGGCGCCAGAGCCAGGATTTGTCCGTGGAGACTGGATAGGGGAAGAGGTGATGGAGGAAGAGGATGACGAGTCAGCGCCACGAGGAGGCATGTGAGGCGGCATCCTCGGCGATGGACCGATCTGATGCGTGGGTCGGTGCATGGGCGACAAGGTGGAAGGGAGTTGCGAGGTGAGTCGAACGGGAGGAACTCCTTGAGCTTTTGAAGTGGGCGACGCCATCCCCTTGTCTTGCATACGGCATTCCGAAGAACAGTACAAGCTAGAGCGATCAGCATTGTCCAAAAATGAAGAAGACTTGCGACTCACCCTCTGCTGGGCTGCTGACAAATGAAACATCGCTCAAAGTCCTCTTCAAACATGGTCGCAAGAGTGGGTCGACAGACTGGTCGGGACGAAGCAAGGGTATGTGGCTGCATGTGTGAGCTTTTGTAGTCTTGAAAGACCTTTTGTGGAAAGGCTTGCTTGAGGTGGGCGATTGAACGAGTGAAAGTTGAATTTTTGGGTGGGAAGTGGGAAAAGAAGAATGAAAGATGGCTGGGAGGTTCGAGAACTCACTCTTTATAGCTCAGACCCTTGTATTAGTCGGAGATCTGAACTGAGTCGGGAGTCCAACTCAAGACAGGTCTAGAGTAAGACAGGTCTCGGTTCCAGGATACTCCGCTTCGTCCAAACGCGTTTCGATGGCCCACAAAAGACAAAAGAGGTAGAAGGACGCAACCAAGGACGAGCGCAGTTCGGAGCTGGCACTCGGGTCGCGGGGAGGGGGCTATGCCGACTGGTGAAAGGAATGTCGAGACACGGGTCGGTACAGAAGAAGAAGGGAGTGAAAGGGGGGCCGAGGACAGTGCCGAGTTTGAAAGGTCGTCGACAGCACAAGCGCTTCTCCCTTTTATACTTGTTCTCCCTCGGTCGGGTGTTGGGACGAAACGCGAGCGAGAGTGCACAAAGTAAGGGTGAGTCTGAGTTTGACTTTGACTTGAAGCGAAAAGAGGTGGTCGGGGATGTAGACTCGTGGGTTAAACGACTTCACGACTTTTCCGTTCAGGGTCGGCCGAAAGCGATTGACGTTTGATCCGGGGTACGTCAACGTGTATCGACGACGGGATTTTGATGACAGGCGGGTCAAAGTTGATGTATGTAAGTGACTGCGTACATGTCAGCATTTATGTTTGCCCAGTGATCCGAATCGAGACAGTTTGAGATGGAAAAAGAGATGGGAGCGATGGAGTAGAAATTTCGACGGAGGACTGCACGGTCGGTCACTGCCGACTGGGCGATCCGGGGTTCGTGATTTTCCTGAAATCGAACAATAACCAGTCCTCATTGCTCCATCCAACTCGTCGCGCAGCTCCCTGTCACTGACGGGTGTGTGTTGCCTAGCGACAGCCAAGCGGTGCACACGTCTATGTGTTTCGTATTGTTCTTTGTTTCCCCCTTTGCTGAAATCCCTCTCCCGAAATTTCGATGAAATCCAGTGATCCGTGCACGTTTGATCGGTGACTCACACGTTCTTCCACTAATGACAGTCAACTTCCTCGTTTCCTCTTCTGAGCGATCCCTTTCAGTCACTGTCAAGCTCGTAGATGTTGATGGTATACACAAAGAATGTAGTAAAGTGAAAAGAATGAAGACTGAGCAAGCAAGCAATAGAAACGTTTTTTCGATAACTACTATTGCCATGAAGACGCAATAGCGTGTCGTCGTCGTCGGTCCCTTGTGGCCAAAACAGATTTTAGCGTTCAAATGTAATTTTCGACTCAGTCACCTCACCGTATCATCCTCTGCTCTTCCCCCCTGACTCGATTTGATTCAGGGATGTATTGCGGGTTGTCGCGTTGGGGCACCCTCACACTTGGGTGATCACGTAGGTACGACGTCATCTCTTAAACTGCTGAAATCGACCAGAGGAAAAAGATCTGCCTCTTTTCCCTCTTTCCCCCTCTAAACAGCCAAAAAGCCTCTGTTCTAGCGCGATAATGAACAATAGAGGAACGTGCTAGTGCGGCATCACTTCGGCATTGCAGTCAAAAGCATCGGCTTGCATTTGATTTTCTCGTGCGACTAGTGTGGGACCGTGGGAAGCAGACTGACTCTCTTGGGGATGCATCGAACCAACCAGGTCGCGTGCTGCGAAGTCGGGAGAGCGGAACATGCATTTTCGCTAGAAAAGCGATAGATAACGGTCCGCAAAGAAGTTCCGATGACTTGCTTCAAGCTCAACATTGTCCCTGCTTGGCGGATGTGACTATACTCGCTTCCGGGTAGATACGGTCTCTTGAGCGAAGCTCATCTTGATTACCCGTAGCACTCCGATGGTTTTAGCTATTACGCTACAGACCTGCATGCAGTTGTGCTGTCCAAGTAGATTACCAATAGTGACCAGTCAAACCCCTCGGCCATGAATGTTGTAGACTGTCTGAATCACTTTAGCGGCTACGTCAGTGGCACTCGCGCGTAAGCACGAGGACCTTGTCAGCGATACCAATAATTGCTTACGGTCCGGCATCACCAAGCCGTTTGTTGATGGCCGAAGAAAAGCATTTGCTGTCGGGAAAAGTGCCACTTTCGCGTGGAATTCGGTTTTTGAATAGCTCAACAGATAGGCGCGCGAGTTGATATTTCACGAAAGCAGTCGCGTCAACTGGACATTAGCTTCGGAAACGCGTCCAGCGAACGCGTGACTAGCCCGCTCAATTCGACTTCGTCTGATCTGTTGTACTAGCGACACAATTATCCACAGTATGGATATCGACGACCACCAAGAGGTGGATCCTCTCACAGACTCCTTGATGGACAACATCATCGACATGAGCGAGCCTGGGAACAAGGGGTCCGGGAAGAGAAAGTCGGACGAGGCGACTCCACGCGAAGGGAAGGAGAACAGCTCGATGGAGAAGAAAGCCAAGACAGAACTCAGTGGGTCTGCCCAGCAATCCAGAAGGCTTCACTGACCTCTCAGCAACTGCTTCACAGTCGAGCAAGCCACTCGTCGAGCTAAAGGGGCGCAAGTTCATCTACAACGAGGAAGCCGCGCCGTGGTCTGTCCCAAAACGACGTGAGTGTGGCCGCGAGCCAGCATCGCTCGTCTGTACGCGCACTGACCTCATGTCCAGGCTTACTGCTCTTCGACATGGTGTTGCTCGATCATGAAGAGGGCGACAAGACATTGAGCGAGATACCAACTGAATTCTACGACATTGTGGTCATGGTCGGACACGAGCAGTGAGTGCCAAATCCGCTGAGCTGAGAATTCACTAAGCTCCACAGTACTGCTGCGACCGAAGCAACTCTAGTCAAGGCCATCAGGACCGCTCTCAGCCCTCGTGCAACACGTATGTCTTCTGTCCCTGGCTTTGGCTGCGTCCCAAGCTCACGTACCCAGACCTGATCCCAGCCAATGTCGTCACCCCTCTCATCTCGAAACTGTTCACGCAGAAGAACTACGGCCTCCTACCTTCCGATTTTCCCTCCACTTCAAGCAATCAGGTCAAAATCCCCGCCCCTCTGCAAATCAGGCGATGGGAAGCGATAGAGCCAGAAAAGTACTTTCCGGCAGAGCACCACCAGTCCTTACGAGCCCGCCAGGCCGAACGCGAAAGAGTGCGAGCTGAATGTGTTCGACTACTGGGTGAAATGGACGATGTAGAGGCGAGGGATCTGATCAAGGGCGAGAAAGAGGACAAGGCCGAGAAGAAGGAGAAGAAGCGGGCTGAACCTCATGCTGTCGAGCGCGAGAGCGTCGAGGTATGTGACAAGTACTCGTGATCACAACTGCGGCTGAAGGATCTCCAGCAATCACCCCGTGTCTCTGTGGCTAGGACGAGTCGAGAGGGCACAGCCGCTACCAATGACTCGCGAAGAAGCGCGTCGCCCACCAAAAAGTCCAAGATGACTCCAGAAGAGGTACGCCAGACCATGCAGTAGACAGCGCGGTAGCTGATCAAACAGCAGGAAGCGGCTCGGCTGAAGAAGGAAGAGCGCGAAGCGAAAAAGGCAGAAAAGGCCGAGAAGAAAGCGTGAGCCTCGCCGAGCGTTCTGATTAGGTCAACGCTGATTTAGTACAGGGCCCGAGACCTAGAATTGCAAAAGAAGGAAGAAGAGAAGGCGAAGCAGGAAGCTGTGAAAGCTAAGCAAGCCAACATGTTTGGTTCTTTCTTCAAGCCCAAACCGAAACCGATCGCTGTGGCGGGACAACCCGCCGTCATCGAAGCCAAGAGTGAGCTCCTCAAGCTCTTCATCATTCGACTGACACTGACGTCCAGAACGAGAAGCAACACCAGAATTGAGCGACTTTCACCAGGTCTTCAAGCCTCATGTGATTCGACCCGGCACGAGATGGGCCGCCATCAACAAGTGGGCTGGGCAGCAAGGCGAACCGAAAGCGAGCGGGTCTGACGTGAGCCAATGGTCGGCAAATGGTGAGTCGACTGCACGCCACTCAGCGCTAAAAGGCAGACTTCCTGCAAGACCACATGGCTCGACACAGGCATCAACTCAAAACACCTCGTACAAACCTGCCCTCGGGCCTCAAGTCTGGATCTTGCCACAGCACCGTCGGAGAAGTATGGACCGCGCACCAAGAGGCTGCCGACCCACGCAAAGTGCTCAGTCAACTACGCAAGACTCACAAATATCCTTGGAAGCTCCTGGCCTTTGATCAACAAGCACGACCGCCTTACAGCGGTACCTTCACCAAGAAATCCGCTTCGGTCGGTCCTCGAACGCCGTTCGCTCAGGATCCGATATTTGACTATACCTACGACTCGGGTGATGATTGGGAAGAAGATGAAGGAGGTGAGGACGTCGATGACTTCGGTGACGCCAAACCGGAAGGAGAAGATGAAGACGTCGATGATGAAGATGACGAAGAGGATGACGAATTTGCCGATTGGCTAGACGATGAGGATGATGCTGGGTATGCTCCCATGCCGGTGGACGATGATGACGACCCTTTGCTTCATGCCGCCCCTGCTTCGCGACAGGAGAGACTGCCCGTCAACCCGATCAAAAAGGCCGACAAACCGAGAAAGATCGTCAAGGTCACACCTTGGTTCAGGGGCCCGATCTGGGAGACGGAGATTGGCAAACACGAAGAGTTTGCAGAGTACCGTCTGCAGCTGCTCAATGGTGAGCTCTTCTTTCCCTGTTCATCAGGAATCAAGCTCATGTGATCAGATACGCCCGATTCGTTCGACCCTTTCACGTATACTTCGACCGAACAGACGCAAGCCTACAAATCGACCATGTCGACAATCTCGATGGGCTTGAGCGTCATCCCCTGCCTGATGGGCACTACAGCAATCAACGCCCCACCTGTCGTCGCGACACCAGCAGCCTCGGCTTCAGCCGACTCCAGTGCAGCAGCATCGACCTCAGCAGGCGGAACATCCCGATCTCGTGCGGCGCCCAAGATCGCTTTCCCCGCTTCTCACCTGAACGAGCTTTTCAACTTGATTCACGGCAATACCAGGATCCAAACTGACCTGGTTTCGCAACTCCGACAACACTTCGAGACCGTCACGTCCAAAGCTGCCATTGAGGCGAAGGTTCGTGAAGTGGCTGTTCGAGAGGGCAAAACGAAGGACAGCAAGTGGAAAGTCAAGGCTGAAGCTTGGGTGAGTCTTGCCATGCGCAGCCAGAGCATAGTGGCTGATAGATACAGGCTGCCGCTGGACTGCCACCACCTGCCGAAGCGCCACCGTCAGTCTTCGTCAAGCAGACCGAAGCATAGATCGGGGGAGGGACAGCATCATTTCTTAACGTCACCTCGAGGGCGCAAACCGGGGAAGAACGTAGTATCATCATCACATATCGCCATCGTCATACGCACCAAAGTAGCATCTCGCCTCTTTCTTGTACACTAGTCCTACAGTATCTTTTTCACATCCTCGATTTCGGGGTTCCAATCCATGACAGCGATGACCATGACCATCTACAGCCTGACTCCCATCCGTCGAGACTCACTTCCAGTACCTCCGTCGCTGTCGTCGGTGAGTGTTCTCCCGCCGATTCTCGAGCTCCAGTGCCTCTTTGCCGGAGAAGGTGGGGTGGTAGGCTGTGCGGGCGAGTCGGGCATGACGCTGGCGCTAGCGCTGGTGCGTGGTCTATCGCTCGGGGCCGGACCGTCGTCGTCCGAATCGGGATCGACCGGTTGGTTGTTCTCGCCTTCATCGGGTTTGACGGCCGACGGATCTCGGACATCGTCACCATTGCGGAACGTCGCTTTTGAAGTAGACGGTCTCGGGGCGGCTCGACTCGAAGTAGCACTAGCACTACTGAGCTCCGATGAAGTCGCCGAGGACGTGGGCGCGGGAATATCGGTCGGTGATTCTTCCCTCTGCTCGAGCATCGGAATGGAGATCGATACCGGTGTAGAGGGGATAACGTCCCGCTCGAAATAGGCTACTTTGACTATATCCACCATCGACTGTTGTCTCCTCCCTCCGTTGAGCGTTTGATAGCGATACACAGCACCTGACCCTCCGATGAGCATGACGAGGAGGACAAAAAAGACGAGTGACGAAAGGCCGGTATATCGTGTTCGATGAGATCGACCTGGGAGGTGAGGTGTGAATGTAGGTGTAGGGTGTTTGGCGATACTGTTGATCGAAGGTGAAGGGGATGGCTTGAAGTCTGATCGAAGTGGAGAGTGCTCTTCGTTGGGGGCTAGGCGGGAGCCGGATAAGAGTTGGGCATAGGGTCTCGTTAGAGGGAGAAGTGGTGCGCGGGACTCGACGGTGATGGGCAGTCCGGGGAACGGGGAGTGAGGAGCCATCTCGCTGATCTGATGTGTTTTGAAGGGTTGAAGACGCGTAGGAGCTGGCGGTGCGAGGCGTGATGTCGAGGGAGATGACAGGTGAATTGACGAGGCGGAACAGGCGACTGAAGCGTGCGGTACGGGCGTAAATGAGCGTGGGGCGTGAATGAATGAACTGCAAGCGGTCAATGCAATGTACAATGAAGTATAAGAACAACGATCGTAGCCATGATACATCAGTTTGTTGATATACTTTTCAGTTGATTGATGTATAGTAAGTAAGTCAACGTCCGAGACAGAGTCGGTTTCACTCAACATTTACCTGAACCCAATCATCTCTGCTAGATGATGAGTCGATGGTTCCAGTTCGGGTGTCGTCATGATACTGAATGCATGGCTCATCTCGCCCAGCGATAGCCGACACTTGGCGTGAGTTGAATGTCCCACGACGCTCCGCGGTCGAGCGACACATGAGTCGGTCAACTCACCTAGACATAGCGACGCATTGCTGCAATGACGCAAGTGGTCCAGGGCGGAATGAAGTGGAGAATGTTCTTCCGATAGCTGTGACATCTGCAGTGTGGGATAGCACTCGCCGACGTGTCTAAGCTCGGGTGGGGGAGAGAGAGGGGGCAGGGGGTGTTCAAGGTTGTCAGAAGGTCGAGGAGCTCAGCTTGTCAGGCAGTGATTCACCGCTAGTAAGTTGGAAAGACCACAGGACAAGGCGTTTACTGAATACAAACAACACATGTTTGATCGCAAGTGACTACTGTTTCCGCTTGATCAACCCACTCATCAGGTCGAAGCTGTTTCCGTCCGGCTGAAGATCGACATATTCGGTCTTGCCGCGGCCCGAGGCAGTCCGATCGTCGTCACCAAAGTCGCCTCGGCTGTACAGAGGTGTAAGACCAGAGGGGCCCTTGGCAGGCCCCTTGTCAATCGGGAGACATCGAAGCAGGCCATGGTCAGGTGTGATGCCCAATATGCGTAGCCGGGTGTGCGGTTCGGTCGACGTGAGCGTGACTTCTTGATTGCTACAGTTGACTCGTCAGCTTCGCTCGGGCGTCTACGGGGAGTGTGAGACAGACCTATGGAGCCATCGACCGAGATATTCGTCCATGAACCCGTCAAAGCCCTTGTCCTCGATGAACTGCTCCCACTTGACCTCGAAGGCATTCATGATCTTGGCAAAAGTGCCTTCCATCGTCGGCGGACTGATTGCGGACTCGGGTGATCGAGCGGCATGGAGCGTATGAAGTTGGGACAGCGAAGTAGTGGGCAGCGCGTTGAGGACGTTGATGCCGGTCCCTGCGGGTGTCAGCGAAACGCCGACAGCAATGTCACAATAAGCGACTTACCGATGACTATACGCCATTGGCCGCCGACAAAGTTGGTGTTGACCAAGATACCGCCCAGCTTAGCTCGACCTTTCTGACCTGAACCCACTTCTGTCCCGCCTACTCCCTCACACTCGGCGTAGATGTCATTCGGCCATTTCACTTTCACTCCCAAACGACCATCATCGTCGACCGCTTCGCACACAGCCAGCGCCATGAGGTACTGGATGAAGACGATCTTGGACGACATATTGGTGGGTAGAGTCAAGAGAAGGGAATGTTGAAGACACCCTGAAGGCGAGAGCCAGATATTGCTTCCCCTTCCACGTCCACTGAGCTGGAAGGATGCCAAGAAAGCCACAGGCGTAGGCAAGTGCGTGAGGATGAGCGGATTGCGGTCGAGCATCGTTTGCGTGCTCGTCACCGTCTCCCCGTACCAAAGTAGATCGCCGACTGCTGCTCGATCCCGTCCCGCATGGTCTTTACGCATGACACCGCTCTTCCGTCCCAGGCGTCTTCGAGCGAGGTCGAGTTCAGCCCAGTAAGTTTCGATGTTGAACAAGGGTGTCCAGCTCGGCGAGTAAGGAGTGGACGGCGATGGCAGGAAGACGGTCTTGGGGATAGAGTGGAAATCGGGTGGTTGAGGTGGAGCAGGTCCGGATGAGCTGACCGAGAGGTTCTCGACGGGAGGGGGCATGGCAGGTGGATCACGTCGCCTGGCCGCCAGGTACTGGACGAACGAGCGAGCGTCCGAAAGCTGTGGTCCACTTCCGACCGCCGCGAGACGTAATTCATCGTTGCCGTCTCGAAGCACACGAGCGTTTTCCTCCTGGGTCATCTTGGCGATCAGAGCGGCCGATTCGAAGCACTCAGTCGCTAGAGCCGGTAGTCCAGGATGGGATGTGACGAAGATAGGCGATGGATGGGTCGGATGAAGCAGGACACTTGGGTCCTCGTCTCCATCTACGGCTAGAGTTGGGCCGCCAGCGGATGCTTTGCGCCGTCCAGGCGGCTTGAGGTCGAGCATCAATAGCAATTCCTCCATCCACTCGATTCGCCTTGCCTCACTCTGCGCAAGATCCGCCTTGTCAGGGACATGGTCAAGTTTGGCAATAGCATCTCGAGCCGGCGGATCGCTCAATGGGTATTCGGCGTGCACTGAACACAGCAAAGCTTTGCCCTTGCCTTTTCTAGAGAGGAGGGCAGCGACAGGGTGTTCGGTGGTAGAGGTCGAATCGGCATATCGGGCGATCACCTCCACACCTGCCGGACAGGGAGTGGGGAGGATGAAGTGACCTCCGCCGTTGTAGTAGATGTGATCAAGTGTCTTCCGACTGATGCTTCCCTCGCCTAGGAGGAGCGAAACGGCTCGCGAGCCTGATTCGGCGGCATAGGCGAACCCGGGGAACGTCGGCCCAGTGCAGAAGCCTGGGACGAAGCCCTGCACCAGTCAGACCAATCTTGATGATTGTGACTTGGTTGCCAACTCACCAGGTCCCGCTTGCCCGAGACCTCCAAACCACCACCCATATCGAATCTCACTTCCTCCGCGCCGAAGTAAGCCCCCGCGCAGATTCCAAGATATCTCCCTCCCTCAGCCACATACTCTCTGATCCGCCTCGTGACGTTCGTCTTGTTTGTCAACTCTTCCACATATGGCAGGTCCCTACCGCCAGGAATGACCAGAAGGGCACAAGCCGGCTCCCACGGTTGCTGAGACAGGAGGTCGGGTGTGACTGGCTGGACCGTGTAATGCGGAGTCAAGAGAAGTGAGAGGGTGAGAATGGTGTGTGACAGCGAGAGAGGCGAGACACCTGGGCCAGAATACACCAACACCTGATGTGCTGCTGGCTGTGGGCCAGGCATGGTCGTGTTATGTTGTAGAGTGACTTTGTTCCCCAGACATTTCGACACGACGGCCCGGCGCGGAGTTCGGTAATCTCCGAAGCTAAAGTGGGCAGCGTAGATAGCATTTGATTATCTCGGCGAGATTTTTGGCACAAAGCGCGTTTAGGATTGTCAACGATCACCCTACTCCCGGCGTCATGAGCAAGACAGATATGCCCAAGGCCGCGAAGAAGGACAAGAAGGAGAAGAAGAAGACGGTCAAGGCTGCTTCTGGCGCAGTAGAGGAAAGCCCTGCTGCGGCCGGATTTCAGCTCTTCAAGGGCAAGCAGTCTCAGCTGGACGACATCTTCGGAAAGGGCGTGAGTAGTTAGGCTGCGACTGAGGGAGCCATTCCTGACATCACGAACAGACGGATCTTGCCCTACCTATCGCACCGAAGCCGGCTCTTATCCCGAAAGCTGCTGCGACTGCCATTGAACAAGCTGCCAAAGAAGCGGTTGCGTCAAAGAGCAACAAACGACAGAAGAAGGCTTCCCCCGCTAAGGCTCAGGCTGCGCCTGTAGAGGTACCACCGCCAGTCATCCCAGAAGCTGGACCATCGACTACGAAAGCAACATCGGACCTAGGCGACGCGTCCGACGAAGATGACAGCGATGCAGAGCTGGTCCACGAGGCGTTGACGAGCACATCTAGTCGCAAACGAAAGCAAGCGACCAAGTTGCCGAAATACGTGCCAGAGGGCGAGACGTCTCAGGACCGAGATAGACGTAGTGTCTTCGTCGGTAACTTGCCAATCGAAGCTGCGAAGTCCAAGGTAAGCCTAAGCGTCGACAAAGCAATGGGGTGCACATGACGCTGACGAGCCAGTCCGCCCAGTCTCAGCTTCGAGCCCACCTGCTCTCATTTGCGCCTACCGCCAAGATTGAGTCTATCCGATTCCGCTCCATCCCCTTCGCCACGCCTACCGACAGTGTGCCAGATGCGACGGACGAGGACGACAAGTCCAAGCGGGTCAAGAGGGAGAAGTTGCGTGCGGCAGCTTGGAGAGCCGAGCAAGATAAGCTCGAAAGTGGGGACAAGAGGGATCAAGAGGAAGCCGACAAAGCAAAGAGCTTCATCGACGCCAAGGGCAAGCGAAAGGTCGCCTTCATCAAGAAGGACGTAAGTCACATCTGACTGAATTCGTGTTCTGTCAGGGACAAGTGCTGACTGGCAGTTCCACTCCGAGTTGGACGCCTGTAATGCCTACGTCGTGTTCGGCCACCCGCATCCCGACCGACCTAAGAACGTCGCTCCTGTTCTTGACCCATTCGAGGCGGCCGAGAAGGTCCTCGCGGCCAACGGATCAGACTTCATGACCCGCACCATCCGCGTTGACCGCCTTCGACTCCCATCCGCCGTCGCCCTCGAATCAGCTACAAACGCATTATCGAAACGAAGTGCGTGGTTACCTACCAATGCTGATCCCAAGAAATCGCTGTTCATCGGTGGCCTGGACTATGCGTCGAAAGAGGAGGATGTACGAGTCTACTTTGAGGAGTTGGTCAAGGCCGAACGCGGATCCAGTGCCGAACGATACGTCACTGGTGTGAGGTTGGTGCGAGACAGTGCCACCCAATTGGGCAAGGGTTTCGGCTATGTTCACTTCAAGGTAAGTCACTCTTACAGTGGTATACCATCGTGAAAGTGCTGATGACTCCAGGACCGGGAGAGTGTCGAGGAGCTATTGGCGATGGATGAAAAGAAGTTTCGATTCGCCAAACGCCCCCTTCGTGTACAACCTTGCAAAACTCTTCCCACCGCCGTTCGGGGTCGAGGCGACAAAGCTGGCAAGACGGAAGCGCCAACCAAGACACCCCGACCGACAAGTATGCCCAAGGGAAACCCGAAACTGGGTGAGGTGCTCAAGGACTTGTCGAAGGAGGAACGTAAAGTCTACAAGAGCTCGGACGCCGACCGACAAGCGAGGCGATTGGCCAAGAAGAAGATGAAGGCAGGCTTCGACAACAGCAAGAACACAGGTGCTGTCAAGTTGGACACGGGCAGGAGTAAGGACAAGCACGTCAAGCACAAGGCCAAGAAGAGCAAGGGCAGGAGCGCCTCGGCCGTCAGCAAGATGAAGGGTTCGAGGGAGTAGAATAGTGCCCGGTTGGCTGCATTGATGCCGACTTATCGAGGGTGATGCATGGATCATGATTTGTCCTCGGTCTGCACAACCTTCCAGATGCCTCCCTGCTCGCGCCGGAGCCAGCTATTCCGAACAGTCCACTCTTCCCCACCCTGGTCGCCGGTCTCGACAGCCAGCTCCCAGCTGAGCTCAAAGAGAGCGGGCTCTTGAACCCAGATGGCCGACTCGACGACATGAGTTTCGCCCGGTGGTAAGGTCCCTCGATGTTCGAGTGTGCCGGTATGCCGAGCTGAAGCGGCTGCACGCTCATGCGGGGGCGAAGGTGCAAAAGCAGGAGGTAAGCGGAGGATGAATCGCGCTGGTAGTATTGGCGAGAGATTGTGGATCTCCAGCTTGACCGGCACAAGAGATGAGCTACGAGCGACTCAGCAGAGTTCAGTCACGGTCGGATTTGAGCGTTCGACTCACCCTTGTGCAAAGTCACATGCTGCAACGCCACCTTTCGCGTCTTTCAGATACCCACGTACCAACAGCGGGTCGTCCTCACCTGCCAAGCTGCCGTCCAAGACGCTGTCCAGCAAGAGCTTGCGTAATCGGCCAGTCTCCTCGTACATTGTCCGCGTCTGCTTGCTACCGCTCGCAATGGCCGATTCGACTTTCCGCCGTAAAGCCTCGACGATCGAGTATTGCGGTCCGACGCGCACGGCATGCTCGAAAGTATGACCCTTTCGGTCTTCACCTGGGATGGACCAAGCGACCGACATGTCGAGATCGTGTGGCTCGAAAAGAGGGAACAGCTTTGTCGCCATGGTCGAATCGATGGTAGGAAAAGCTTCGCGCAAAGCCTGACCTCTGAAGGCGGCTCTTGAGCTAGTGAAGGCTGTCGAAACGCTGTGAGCGATATCAAATACCAAGTTATCGGGTTTGAGCAACTCCACAGTGTCGGGTTGATTGTCGATCAGCTTTTCCAAATTGTGTACGACATCGGTCTGACGGAGGTCGACGCTGGATGACCAGTCGGCCACAAGACTGATGACAGTCCGGTATGTCTGATTAGGATAGAGAGATATGTTTAAGCTGTATACTAGTCAGCCTTGACGAGCCAGGTCATCGAAGAACAAAGCTTACGGGTCAGACTTCTTCACCTTCCAGATCTGGCTGATGGGCGATAGCTCGTCCACGTTGATGGCCCGATCGGCGACATTCGTGATATCGATCGAGACCAAGTGCTCTCCTAAATGGTTTCGCGACGATCGCGGTGAGGCGGTCACAACAATTGCGGGCTGAGTTTCCAGCGTCTGCGCAATTGGCGTAGAGACGATCTCGTCTGGCGTTTCGGTGCTGGACGCAAAGATGAGGGCTCGCAACTCGCTTGTTCCGGGGCGTGTGACATGGTACAGCAAGTGTTTGGTGACGACCTCGTCGGCTTTGACGCTGTCTAGATGGACATCGAGTGGTGCCGGGCGAGGTATTACGTTCGGTATTGACGTAATGGTACCATTGTGCTGGGTATCATCTGGGCTTCGTCAGTTTGACTCGGTACCCTTTCCGCCCTCCGTTGACGTACCGGACTGCAGAGAGATTGAGTTGTTCTCGCTCGTAAAGAGCTGTATATGTTCGAAAGGTATCCGACCGGCATTGCGTATATGTAGAGTGATCGGCACTGTCTCCCCGACGAACAGGGGACGTGATGGAAAATCCCAAGACGCCGTCATTGTTGGCCGTGACTGTTCAACGGATATTGTCAAGGTCGTATCCTCCGCATACGTAGCTTGGATCCGCTGCTGTTTCGTGGTGTGAAGTCTACGGCCCTTGCGGACCAAGCTCTGCTCGTAAGGAAAGAATCGGTGAAAGTTGAATTTGACCGCCTGAAGGGAATACGAGCCAGGTTGATCGAAGGTGACGGGGATAGAGAGGACCCGTGTTTCGTAAGGGTCCAATGCGATCTCATCAAGCGGCTGGCTGGTGGGTGCAGAGCTGTCTGGGCCACCGAAGACGGCTTGAAGGCTTTCGAGAATCAACTGAGAGTTCAAGGGATTGGTGGCCCTCAATTCGATGGTGAATCGTCCTAATCCGTCAGCGGAGTGAGGGAACGGAGAAACGCTGGAAGCGATGTACCTTGCACCAAGACAGTCCGCCGTGAGCTATCCGGCAGTAAACGTATAGGCTTCTTTCCCTTCCTGTCCCAGCGATCGAGCACCTGCTCTTCCAGACTGACCCATTCTTCGCTCGAGCCACTTCCAGAAGGCTCACCGGCCTCTGTGACGATCCGGCTTGCTCGTACATCGAATATCGGCGTCGGCAATCGCAACTTCTCCTGAGCCGCCTCGAGCATTTTAGGGTGAGATTGTAATTGCTGTACCGTCAGCCTGACGCTGCGAAGCTCTTGAAGAGGAAGTCGCTCACCTCATAAGCCAAAGCCATGTCCTCCAGTATCATGTTCTGCGATCCTGGCATTGCCGTATCCTCTTTTCTCAGTAACCGCAAGAAGTGCTCCACTGCGACGTCACTCTGGCCCAGCGTATAGGCTTGACGTCCCAGCGAATACTCT
This sequence comes from Tremellales sp. FJII-L8-SW-PAB2, assembly GCA_022813505.1. Taxonomy (NCBI): domain Eukaryota; kingdom Fungi; phylum Basidiomycota; class Tremellomycetes; order Tremellales; species Tremellales sp. FJII-L8-SW-PAB2. The sequence continues at coordinate 34,627 of JAKLMH010000017.1, read as the reverse complement.
ATGCGATCCTGTGCGGCGGTCCAGGGCGTGGACCGGTACACCTCGCTCGCTCGCTCGAGGCATCGTCGGGAGAAGGCTTTCTGCTCTCGTCATTCGACCGGCCATGCTTCTATCGTAGCACTGACTCACGAAACCGGCCGTCTCGTACCGCCTGGCAGCCATCACAAGGTGGTGTGCCCTCCGCCGCCTTCCCCTCTCGCTCTTGCCGCCCTTGATGTCCGCAGCTGCTGCTTCCTCAATCAGAACAGCGCTCGGGACTTCGTCTGCTTCGCCCACACCCTTGACCAGCGCCAAGCCGACCCCCCGCCATTCTCCGATAGTCTTCCATGCTTCGTAGTACAGCACACTTATGCGAAGCGCGTCCAACTGGATCTGATTGGCGGGAGCCCGGCTGTGATAGGCAAGTACAGCCTGTTCAAGCCAAGATGTGATATCGGTATGCTGCAGCGTCGTGAATGGGTTGGTGACTTTGTTGGGAGGGGAAGATGGCAGGAAGTAGTTGTGCGATAGCAGGAGGGAGAGGCCATACATCTCTGTGGCGGCTGCTGCATACCGCCACGCCCGGTCCTGGGCGAAATCGCGCCGTAGCGAGTCGTAGATGGTCGAAGCGAACTTGTAGTCGCGGAGCATGAATGCAAAATCGGCCAAGCGTCTCGATAAAGCCTCTATTGCGTAGGTTGGATAGCTGTTGCTCAGGTCAGAAGAGAGTCTCGACATGGCCCCGACACTTACTACCCCTTGACCGCATTGTAGCCGGCCTGAGCAGCATTGGGAGCAGGACTATTCGGCCTGCTCCCAAAGAGCTTTCGTCCGGCTCCAAACAGTCGACCGGTGATGCCACGCCGGTTGTGCGAGTATACCTCGTTCCACTCTCGAATCCTAGCCTCCATCCACGGTATCAAGCTTTGAACGACCAGTTCCCTGACGAGCGCAGCCAGCCTTTGGGTGTCCTCGGCAGTGAGCTTTTGACCGTACAGCTTCTTTCGCGCCGGCTGTGATGGGCTGCTGGGCGTATCTGATACTGCTTGGCCGTCGGCTAACAGGGACGAAGCCGCCGACATGGGTGACAACGTGAGAGACGACAAGGCTGAAGCGTATACCTGAGACAGACTCGATGGGGAGACGTTGTCTGGTGTGAATGGCCTTGGCAGCGGGATGGACGGATGTGTGAGAACGTCGGGCGACGGCGGCGGTGGCCGGTGCTCCAATTGGGAATTGATGACGAGCATCGTCGAGTGTGGTCCATGTGCCTTCTTGACGCTGGCGAGCAGCTCGATCGCCCTGTCTCGTCAGTAGGCAATGAGACGGTGTGACGTACGGTGCCAAGTCCTCGCCCATCCGGCTGACATCATGGACGACCACAAAGAGTTTCATCACGCTGATCCCATCTAACCACGGCGTATTGCTACCCATTGCGCCCATCGTTTGGGCATGTAGCTTGTTAAGCGTGCCCAAAGGATCTGGCGTCGACGTCGAGATCGCATACAAGATACCGACAGGATGGTTGAAAGTTTCGTGCGGGGCGAGTTGACGAGACGAGAGCAGGAGCGACCGCGTCAAGGGGTAATGCTGCTCATCGTCTGCCCGTGTCAGTAGGAGCCTTCGTGTCTTGGCTCAAAATGTCGCGCACCTGGCTTCCTCGCACCAACATAGCTTCCGATCATGTCCAAGACCATATCCGGGTTAGGTGAAGACAGGGCAGGGTTGGTGAAGATCGAGTCATAGCTGACGAATCGAAGTGGAAATGTCGGGTGAATGGACGGTGTCAGTGTACTAGACAATATGGACACTAATGCCAATGAGCCTGCTGATCTTTGAGCTCCAGCACGAAATACCCACCCCTATCTGTGGCGCTCTCCCACGGCCTCAGCAGCTCCTCAAGGCCCCGACAGCCGTTCGCCTCACACGCCGCGACCACATCTTCCGAAGAGAGGACGGCTATCCGAGGCGAGAGCGACTGGACTATCGACAATGGCGGCGAGGGCATCTTTGAGCCCGGACTACGAGGGATCGCCGCGTCTCACGTCGAGCCTTGCTTATCGATTGATGACCGAAGTGAAGTGAATCGTGTTGCTCATCGGTAGTTGCAGCTTGCTCGACGCCCACATTGATTTCCGTCACGCGCTGTGGTGCTTATGTAAGCAGTTCAGCGCGAAGACGGGATCAAATTACTCTCGAAATCTTGGTGGACGAGTTGAACGTCGGTGCAACATATCCTCGTGCTCAGTACACCATGTCGATTACTGGCAGCTCCTTCAGACGGCTAGGAGCCGCAGCTCGCTCGGTCAACGCCATCGCTTCCACGTCTCGCACATATGCTTCAGCGTCCTCATCAGACGCGGCCGACGCCCCGGCTGTACCAGAGATCCATCTGGGCCCAACACATCAGTCCCGATATCTCGCACACTACGAGCAAACGCTATCTTCCGATCTCATGTACATGACCTACAACCACCGTCTCCAGAACTCAGAGCCCGTCCCCGAAGTTCTGCCCGAACCTCAAACACCATACGAGTTGAATCGTCCGACGCCCCCATTAAGGGGTAACCGTCCAGCTCGGCCCTCGGCAAAGTCCTTGTCGCCTTCCACGATACCGAAGCTCGAGTCGATTGTCTTGCACACGATGGTCAAGGAAGCCATTGGAAACAAGCAGTCACTGTTGTCAGCAATCATGGCTTTGAGGGCGATCTCAGGTCAATCGCCCAACGGGGCCGGAAGGAAGGGCAAGGGTGTGGAGGTGATTGTGTCACGGACAGGTGCGGCTGCCTTCAAGCTACGTGCGGGCATGCCAGTTGCCGTGAAGGTGGAGATGAAGGGAGAGGCAATGTACGACTTCATCCAGTCTCTGGTCGACTTCGTCCTTCCCCGTATCCGAGAATACCCCGGTATCGCTCTCCCACCAACATCGGCCTCGAAAACGTCGCCAAGCGCCATCGGTGGTGTCGTCTCGTTCGGTCTGCCGCACACAGCGATGGGTCTGTTTCCGCAGATCGAAGCCAACCTCGATTCGTACCCTCGACTGCACGGATTTCACATGTACTTCAAGACGTCGGCGAAGGGAGACAGGGCACAGGAGCACGCACAAGCATTGCTTAGCGGATTCCGACTACCATTCTACAGGAGATAGTCACCGACATGCAATGCACAACTAGTACAACATGACACAGCTACAGATATGTGTTGAGCAGCCCCTGTCGAGCGATCACTTCGCGCCGTCCTCCCCTCTCGCCTGCTTCCACTCTTGCGTTCCGGACATACGACCGTGCAAGTCTTCCTCCGCGGCCTCTTCAGCCCTCTTTCGCGTGGATGCGATCCATCCTGCATGCTGCTTGTCCATTCTTGATAACAGGTCACGCTCCTCAGGCGACATTTCATTCCTAATCTCCAGCGTGTGTTGCAGGAGCAGCTAGACAGTCAGGACCGTCCCGTGGCGGTGCATCGATACTTACTGTCTTCAGGTCTCGTTCGTTCCATCCTCGGGTCGCACGTCTCCGCTGGCAGTCTCCTTGCCAGTCTGAGACATAAGCTTCAGTTACGTCTGAAGCGCCGTCTCGGCCGAATGCCCTGTGTTTCCGTCAGTATCGATCGGTAGCGTGGGGGCGTGCCGGCTTACAGGCAGAATGCCTGCTTCTTGCCCCATCCCTGATCGTACAGGAGAGGCTTGCTTGTCTCAGCTTCGCTGAGACGTAAGCGCTGGCGTGGTCTGAAGATCTCGGCCTACTCACCAAGAGTCGACATGGACCCAGTGCTTCAACGACGGTGACCAATATTCCGACCATACGTGATCCTCGCTGTTCCAGATATGTCGTGCACCAATACCGCGAGCTTGAAGTAGCGTGTAGAAGAGGTGAGCAAACTCGCCTGAGGAGACCGTCAGCCAAGAGTTCAGCAGTCTGGACCGGACTCACCGCATCGCCCTTCCCTCGTCCGTAACAGAGTCGATACCTTGTTGACCCTCATGAATCGCCTCTCTGTTTGGCACGACACGCAACTATGCGACTCCACCCGGCCCGCTCCGTCCAGCAGCTCCGCCTGGTTTGGCTGGGCCATCCCAGAGAACTTTGTCTCTCCACCGCAAGCCGGGCATTTAATTGGGTCGATCCAAGTCATGAAATCGTGCTTGAACCATTGAGCCATGGCCAGCACGACAGCGTCCACTTGGCCGAATGGCTCATATGGCGGGTCCTGTTGTAACGCCTCTATGCGACCTCCGAAGTCAAGCCATTCGTCGCCCAGTAGCTCACGAACATGACTGCCAAAATCGGTGAAACCCGTCTGGCACGAAATCAGCTCGATGCTCTGATCTATAAGCTACATAGTCACGCACCTGCTCGGACAGAGGACGTGTATGTTGGCGCAGCTGCTGAGCGATCCTCAGCATATCTTGGCTCATTGCCCCTCTAGCTCGTCTCTGTCGCCGATACATCCACCCGAACAGCTGCGAGACCCGATCTCTTAGGAGACCATCGACGGCTTGGCGTAACCTCGCGAGCTCTTCTGGACTCGGTGAATGCCATGTCGTTCGAATCACCTGATCATCAGGTCTAGACTCGAGCAGACTAGCCACGAAGCCTGCTGGAGAGGCGGCCGGCATCAAGGCGTCATTGGCTTTGCAATCAAAAAAGAACGCAGACACGTCGATCACCGTGACATCACTGCGGGCCAGACACGTGCCAAGGCCAATGCAACGTGACAAGAAGGCTCCTCGTCACTCGTCATGCATACCGGTATTCTCTCATGTACAAGCACTCTTAGGGCGATACTCCTCACGGACAATCATTGAAGGGCAGAGTCAGTCAGGCTGAGCTTTCAGCGATAAACAAGCCTCTAAGACTCAGACCCACCGTGAGCGCCTACTCCTCCTGCTGTTCCTCCTCATGGTGCTCTTCCTCGTGCTGCTCCTCTTCATGATGACCAGCAGCCCTGGCAGCCTCGGCTCCCTGCCGGAAGCCATGCTCAAACTCCCAGTGCGGGCTTCCGTTCTCCCTCGCCCAAGCCTCAAGATCGCCCGGCAGTTCTTCGCCGTTCTGGAGCTTCTCGATGGCGGCGTGCCAACCGGCTTCGAAGCCTGGGAAGAAGGTGTCGGGTACGGTTTCGTGACCATTGGCGGCCCAGAACTCGTTGTGAGCGGCTGGCAGCTGTCAGCACGGGTCAAGAGGAGTCGTTCTTCCGCTTACCTTGGGCGGCATCCCGAGCTTGCTCGAGGGCGTCTTGGTCAGGGGCAACAAATCCCATCTTGTCGTGAGTGACTGGTATGAGCGGACTTGGAGAGGTCGGCAAACAATGGTACTGATCACAATCTGGTTGACTGTGGGGGATGATCCTTCATCACATCCATCGCATCATCTTCTTATACCATGTACAACTGCTGACGCCAAGGGTCCAAGTCAATTCCGATACAATCCCGATACCCTCCTTTGTCCGGACTTTGATTGTCCTCGAACCCTCCTTTCGGCCAAGTCGCCTTCGAAACAGCTTGGTCACCTGCCACGCTCTCTTGGCAACATTGTCAAATCCTGGCGCTTCACGAGAATCACAGCAGCTGCCACACCCCACTCCCCTGATGTCGCCCGGTGTCGTCGCGACCACGGCGTGGCGCTTGTTGAAAATTCGGCTCTTCTCCCTCCCGGATTGCTTTCAGACCGGATATCATGTAGCTCGTGACCTCGCTCTCCATCTCTGGCAACCGCTCTCTCAATTGCTCGGATGTCATGGTGGGATCGCGAATCGCGCGATTGATATCTTTCAACACACGTCTAGCTTCTTCGAAAGGTGTCACGAGAGGGTATCGCAGTGCAAGGTGGGCGCGGGCTTCTGCAATCGTGACTGAAGGTTGACCGGATGCGTCGAGGAGGAGGGGCAAGAAGAGTCGGCTCTGGAAGCGTTCCGTTTGGCGTTCTGTGTGTGATCGTACGAGACTGCGCTAACGTCCGTCAGCTATCAAAACCTCACGATGCGACTGACCAGCTGACTCTCCACTACGATTTCGCTGTCTTCGCTCAGGAGACCGGCAACTCGTTCCCTCACCCCGATCAAGCGTATCTCTTGCCATGCGTGCAGTCCGGCGGTTATTGTCGCTGTTGCCGTTGGCTCGGTCAGAGCTGTTGCCGTTGGCTCAGTCGGAGTCGGGCGGCTGATACGTCTAGGACTCGATGTCTCTGCTCCCGCTGAAGTCCTGCTTCGCGTGCTTCTGATCCTTCCAAACCGCCTTGTCGGAGCGCTCGGCGGACTCTCACTGGCCCGGGGGCTGGTCGTTGGAGTTGATGGAGGCATGGGGCGACGATAAACAATGAAACAAGAACGACTGGACGACGCTGCACACTGCAAGGATTGAGCGCGCGCCACCGAGAATGTTCCCTTCAACGCTCGGCTCCACCACCACAAAAGAAGGTACTGACCCTCTCGCCAGTCTTTCGATAATAAGAAAGGTATGCTCTCGGCATGATACGGTCCCAAGGTGGCTTCTGCTCCCAAGCGCGAAAGAGTGCGAGCTGCAGCAGGCAAGTAGAAGGCCTCCATGATACAGCTGGACTTCATGAAGACGGTGTCTCCCACGAGCACATTGACGGTGCATCCGTCCTGCCGCACATAACGCTGACTACGATTCAATTCTGCTTGCCCGATTCGCTGGCCGCCCACACCCTCCTTGTACTGTCGGCTCCAACGTTCCCCCTTTGACCATCTCCGGAAGTGCCTCCGCCAGACGCTCCTAATGCGAGTCGAGAGTTCGGGAGCGATCTTGATGTCACCACGGTCGACGCAGCTTGGTTCGCGCCGTCGCTCTGATCAGAAGCACGGGTCGTCGCTGGCTGACTAGCCTCTCGACTTCAGTCCTCAGAAGTGTCTCCTGCGTGCCCTGCGTCCTCTGCGCCTGACGATCCGCCCAAACTCTGCTGCCTGCAGCTTTTCAGTGCGGCGTTTAGCTTGCCACTCCGCTGTCAGCATGTTTCGACTCTTGATGAGATTGGTTTCTTGCGAAGTCCAATTCGGATAGAGTGAGTAGTATGGATTGAACAAACGATGCAGGGCAGGTAGTTGGATTCCATCATCACGAGACTTTCGACAAACCTTTGTGCATTGCCAACACGACAGCAAGCTCAGAGTTCAACAGGCTCAGAACGCGAAAGGAGGTCATTGAAGCACCTTTCGCTCCAGCAGTCGTCGCCCCGGCTGCGCAGCTCATTTGAGCTTGCTGTCACGGTCGGTGGACTGAGCAATGCCTCTGATCAAGGTATTCATTCGCTAAGTAAAGTGTGGGAGACCGAACATTACAAATGTGAAGAGGGTTCGCTAGTCGGGAACGACTATGTAACTACCTCAATGTACAAAGTCGTGCTCCTGGTCCCGTGACAGCTGGCTGAGGCTCACAGAAGCTGCATCGCGCCGGGGGCAGTGTCCTTCCACTCTCGACGCGAATCGGTTCTGACCTTGTCCCAGACACAGAGCTCGGGATGTGTGGTGAGCACCGCCTATAGCTGTCTTCAGCGTCTGCCTCACCTCTCGCTTGAAAGTCTGCAAGACCTCATGGTCGTCAGAGGATCTTGTCGGCCCGCCCGTTCCCCTTTCAGATCGCTCCCGGATGAATTGCTGGAAGCTCTCACAAAGTGTCTGCGCGTCGTTAAATTCAGAGGTGTTGGGATATTGTGACCTGTATCGGGATATGAGTGTGGGCAAATGGGGAGTGCTCGTTTGCTGCCTGCCATTGATGAGGTCGTCGGCCCAGGTCACCACTGCTTTTGGCTGGAGCGCCGTTAACTCCGATCAGAACAGATAGGAATCACGACCTCTGCCTTTGTGGGCGGCGATGCGGGGTTTCGGACCCAGTATCTCATCTTCTGATTGACGCCATGCTCATAATTCTGAACAGAATACCCGGGCTGTGTCGTTTCTTCGGCAAAGCGACTTGGCGGAGTCGACTCCTCAGTCGAGGTGACTGGGACATAGATCAGCTACAGCAACGGTACTTGATGAGCGTCTCACCTGAGGTGGATGGTGTCGACATGGGGGAAACGGTGGGCGAACAATGATGTGTAAGACACCTTCAAACGAAGGTCCGAACCGATGCGATGCATAGGCGCATCGCGGAGCTGAAACCTCGCGGCGATATCAGCTCGAAGGAGGAGATATGAGGGCGCGAGCGTGTGGCGTGCGTGCAATGCCCCAGTATGCGGAGCAGGATGACGGGAAGCCGCGAGCATTCGAGGTTCCAAATTAGCAGATAGAGCTATCGCCTCCATGATATCATCGACATGATTTGGCTATCGAACACGGACGGTGCCTCAGGACATCGCCCATGAACCTGTTTTCCCCCGTTCGCACTCTTCAAAGGCCCCTAAAGTGGGCCAGCACGATGCTGCCGTCGTTGCACCCGTACTGGGAGGATGAGTTGCCAACCACACTTGGCGACTGAGGTACTCACGATGACCCGGTCCCTATCAGCCACAAGACTCATTGGGTTCTTATCCGCGCTGTCCAAACCCATACCCACAGCAGCGTCTGACCACGCCCCTCGAAGAGGCACGATCCGGCGCTCATTTGCTTCCCTGTCGACCACATATATGTTGCGGTCCGCGCCTAACCGAGCGGCGAATCTCTGAGAAAGAACAACTCGACCGGTCTTCTCGTCGATCGACCCACGCTCGACATCGGGGATCATGACGATTGAAACCACTTTCGGCGCTTGCGATACCCTTGGTACGATCCGGGGCTTCTCTTCCGAAGATCGCGGCTGCCTTTCGGTAGTCGTGACAGCAGCGCCGCGGACCGTAGGGCTGCCCAGAGCGCTCTTGGGCGTTAGTCGACTCGGCGATGGACTGACAAGCGTAGCTGAGCTCGCAGTCGTCATGGCACTGCCACTTCGGGTTGGAGTCAGGGTTGGTCCTCTCGGTGACATGCTTGGTGAGGAGGGTGATGGAGCTGAATTGAGGTGAAGGGACGAGACGCGCTTCGTCGATGTCTTGATAGCCCCGACCGGGCGACGCAAAGGCGAGACAGCCGATGACGGCGATGCGGGAGACGTTGGCCCCATCGAGACGTGACGCTTTCGACCCATGGGCGACCCCACGACGGGCGTTGGGCGAGGTTGGGCGATGGGAACGGGTGCATGAACAGTCTCCTCCCACTGCAGGTGGACGATAGCTGATTTCGTGCCGCACTGACCGTCAGCTCTGATCAAGGCAAACGTCCAGACCCACCGTCAGATTCGCGCCACTCCCTTGGACCCACAGGACATTCGCCGCCTTCAGCGCTGCGTGACCCTCAACTCCTTTGCATAGGTCACTCAGCCTGTACTGAGCCACCATCTGCCTCTTGGCGATATCGAAGGCCCGTATGACTCCATCGACCGTGACTGAAATGACCATGTCGCGGACAAGATGTATGCCGACGCAGATGTTGGTTTGTTGACCGAACCGAGTGATCTTCTCCCCGGTCTCGTAGTCCCAAACAACGATAGCCTTGTCCGCGCCAGCTGAGATCAGGTATTGGTCATTCATCCTGATGTCGTCAATATATGATGAACGGCCAGGAGGCGACTCACGCTATGGCGCGGATACCATGAAGGTGTCCCGACAGCAGTAGCCCAGCTTGCCACCCTGACTCCGTTCGCCTCCATATCTGCAACCTTCCTAGGTCGTGGAAGCCAGTCGCGATCACTTGCTTCTCCGGCCAGTAGTCCAGGCAAGAGACGGATTTGGATGGGATAACTACAGGCGAAGGGACTGCGTCGTTGACAGCGAGGTATCGAGGAATGTCCCATACTCGAACACTACAAAACCAGTCTCAGCTTAACGGCTCGGCAACGGCTTCCGCACTTACGTTCCGGCGTAGGATCCACTTATCAGCGTGTCGCCACGCAGCTTCAGCGATGTCACATAGTCCGTATGCCCAGACAGGAGCTCGACACGTTGTACCTGAGCCACCATTTTCAGCTGGAGGCCAGACAGCTGTCAAGACACTCACACAACCCTCCCGCCAGTTCTGCTCTCGCCTGTAGAGTCCTCGGTAGACACTCTCCCTACAGGAGATCAGGACTTACTCTTTGACAGCTAACATACCAATCAGTCGAGACATGCAGAGGCGAAGCCGCACTAGCTCTTCCATCGTCGATTTCTTCCCCAGCAAGCTTGCATAGCTCCAGCCAGAGGGCCGGCTCATGCGTGGTATCGCGATGCCTCCTTGATACCTGGCGTGTCAGTGCTGTCACAGCTTGACAGGCAATGCCCTCACTCACCAGGCGAACATTGAGGATGTCAGAAACCGATAGCTTTGACATGATCGACACTGCCAACTTCGTTTCTAGCCGTCCCAATATGTCGAACCGGCTTCGCCTGTACCTTTCCAACAGCGCAATTTGAGCGGCAACGTCGGAAGGGTTACAAGCTGTCATGATGAGCGCTCCGAACCGGACACCTCGCAGAATTGGAACTCACCGTCGGCGATAATGCCCAGAAGTCTGATCCGCTCCTGCCTCGTCGTTTTCCTAATCTTGGCCTCCAGATCCGAGCTGCCCATGGCGTCCGCTATCTCTCCGTCCAGCTGTGATTCTCGGCGCGTCCTTGCGCAATCGGCATGCTCTGCTTGGAGGACATCGTAGGCTGTTTGTAGCTGCTGAAGCTGGGTATGAAGTTCGTGCAAGGCGGTGGACGATGCTGACTGAGCACGAATAAGGAGGTTCTTGTAGTGCGCCAGCTGCCGTGCATGTGAGCTCTGCAACTCCGCCAGGGATGGCTACAGCATCAGGGTGAATCGAGGGCTCAAATGGCTGGTGAAAGAGCACGTACCTCGCGATACTCTCCGGCATCACCGACTGTCTCTGTCCGGAGCTCCCAGCTCATATCCTCCCCCTCTTCCGCTCGACTAGCCGACAGTGCTTCGGTGTGTGCGATAGCGGGCTGCTCAGCATGATGCAGGTTATCGATCCATGTCGGGAGGGAGCTTAAAGGTTGCGGATAGATGGATATCGGTTCAGCGCTAGTCCCGTTCGTCTGGCGCACGTCCAGAGGTTCGGGCACCGTCGTCGGCTGGACGCGGCCGCTTGCCCTTCGTGACGTGATTGGCGCTCCAGACTCGTGCTGTCTTGACTTTCTCCCCGTTCGAGAGGTCATCCCTGTCGAGATAAGAGCTTGAGCGGTCAGATGACTGAAGGGCACCATCCATCGACTTAGAGTTGGCCCGAGCGACGCCTAGGACGCGTTTCGCGTCAACACACAAACAGTCCTCATCCCTCACTGTCGTTTTCGCCGAGCTTTGGCATCTCTTGGTCCACGCTGCGCGAGAGGCTTCATGCACAGCAGAGCTGCTGCCTCGACGTCTCGTCGTGAGCCCGATCGTGTCGGGAAGAACGTTGTAATGTCGTCGGGAAGGTTTACACCAACGGTCCGAGAACCGGAGAACGCCGAATTCCCGAGACGAGCTCTTCTCTTTCGCCGATCCCCCCACTCTGTATTCTGTCATCGTCGTTGAGCCGGCGCCGTCTACACCGGTCCATATCCTTGGAACCACCTTGGCTCTTGCTGACGGGGTCTGCAATGGGGGTCATGATGCACCATGGGGCAAGTGTATAAGAAGGTGGTCACCCCGGACGTCGTTTCTCCCATCGTAGTCTCATTCGCCCAGGATGCCGATTATCGAGCGCGAGTTGACGGGCTTTCAGCTCCCTCCCGATGCGCCTAGCGCTGGGAGCAGTATCAAGGCTTTCGACTTGGTGTCCACGCCAGAGGCAGTACACAAAGGCTTCGGGTTCAGCCTATCCTTCCCGCTGGCCAATGCCTACCGTGTGCTCTTGACGGGTCCCGACCGACCACCTCCCCCACACGACAATGTCATCTTACGATCCAAGCCGCTCTCTTTCGATGTCATCTCAATCGACAAGGAGGACCATTCGGCTGTCCTGGCGTTCCCGACTGAGGGCGATGTAGCCTTAGACGGAGCGAGGAAGGAGCGAGAGATCAGGATCAGCTGGGCCGAGTCGATCAGCGTCTCGGTCTGGGAATCGAGCGGGCCCAATGACGAGAAGACCATGCTTCTGGGAGACATCTCGACCCGGTCGTATGCCTTGACCGAGCACGGCATCATGCGACACTGGCATTTCGACCGATCCGCGCTTCACATGGGGCTGGGCGAGAAGGGCGCACCCCTCGACCTCACGTTCCGGAACTTCTCTTTTGGAGGTACAGATGCGGCGCACTATGATGCGTACAAATCCGATCCGCTGTACAAGCACACACCCTATCTCATCGTCGCACCTCGACCCAAGTGGGACACGCCTACTCCGTCGACATACGCTCTATACCACCCGACCAATTCCAATGTCATCTGGGATTTGAACAGGCACACCGATGAGCCGTGGACCAAATTCATGACTTACACTCAAGATTGGGGAGGACTTGAAGAATGGGTGCTTGTCGGGAAGGGTGTGAAAGAGGTGACCCGGACTTTCGCGGAACTGGTTGGCAAGCCAAAGCTCGTCGGAAGAGATTGGCTTGGGTACCTGGCATCTGGGATGGGTCTGGGCGAGAGTGTGAGTCATGTCCTTGCCCAAAGTGTCACTGCTACATACTGACTGGGAGTCAGGACGACCCTCCCGCTCAGCAGCTGCTTGAGACCTGGCCTGGGCTCTGCAAGCAGTATGACATCCCGTGTTCCGCCATGCATGTAGGTCCCTTCTGACTATTCTCCCCGCGGCTCGAACTAACGATCAGCTGTCATCCGGGTACACCGTGGATGACGAGACCCGAAACCGATGGGTGTTCACCATGAACAAGAAGCGATATCCGGACTTTGCGGGGATGGTCAAGCACTTCCACAAAGCAGGCATCAAAGTCGTCCCGAACGTCAAGCCCTGTAGGTTGTAGACGCTGTGCTAAATGCCCGTTGCCTTACTGACCTTGCCAGATATCCTTCAAAGTCATCCGCAATACGATCGATGGCTATACGACAAAGACGCCTTACACCATGATACCCTGACAGACAAGCCGGTCGTCACGCGGATCTGGGCGTCAGGCGAGGGTCAGAGCGCCAAAGGTGGCTGGGCGGATTTGACGAGTAAAGCCGGTCGGCAGTGGTGGCATCAAGGTGTCGAGAGTCTCATCGATCTCGGCGTTGACGGCATCTGGAAGTGCGTCGGCTCCCTCTTTTCTCCGGGATATCCGCTGATAGGATCGTAGTGACAACAACGAGTTCTACCTTCACGACGACGAATTTACCGCCAAGAACGAGTTTCCACATGAGTTGGCGTCTCCCGCTCCGGAAGGTCCAGCAAAGATCGGTGCATTGGGTCGAATGATCAACGTAAGTACCTAGAAAACTTCGAGCTTCGACACTGACCTCGTGCAGGTGGAAATGATGGCGAAAGTCTCGGAAGGTGCACTGCTCGAAGCCAATCCAGAGCGAAGGTCGTACGTCCTGACTCGTTCGGCCAATGTCGGTACTTTCAAGTACGCCTGCGCAACCTGGACAGGTGACAACGAGACCAGGTCAGTTTCGCTTATCGCGATGTGTGTAATCAACTAACATTTGTCAGCTGGCACAACATGCGAGGTTCGCAGGCGATCCAGCTCAATTGCGGCATGTCGCTCATTCAATCAACGGGTACCGACATAGGTGGCTTCGGTGGGCCACTGCCCTCGCCCGAGCTGTTCGTTCGATGGGTTCAGCTTGGCGTGACCCACGCTCGATTCTGCATTCACTCGTGGAAGCCGGACAAGTCGGACCCGTCGGGCAGCCACAATACCAACACTCCTTGGATGGTAGGTCCTAGGATGATGCTCCTCACTGACCATCACTGACAAGTCAGTACCCCGAGGTCCTGCCGATCGTGCGCAAAGAGATCAAATGGCGATACGAGTACCTGCCATTCTTGTGAGCACTGCTCCTCTGGCTTTGCCGTGAAGTCGGCTGATCGAATAGCAACTCGCTTATGTGGGACTCTCACCTGAACGCCAACCCCACAAACGCATGGCTGGGATGGGGCGACTTCGCCTCCGACCCCGAGCTGTACACTGAAGAAATGATGAACGGTTTCGACGCATGGATCGGGGCCGGTCAACTCCTCTCCGCGCCAGCGATGTTTGAAGGTATCTTCTCGCGTGAAGTCCACTTTCCCAAATCTCACAAGAACGACCAGAGCCTCTACTTCGACTTGAACTCGCCTCATGGTGTACATGTCGCGGGCACGAAGGCGCAAATCACCATCCCTATCGAACATGACGGATTGTTTGCAAGGGAAGGAGCGGTCATACCCGTTGGCAAGGATTATCACACCGTTACTCAGCTTCACGGCCCCTCCCGAACCACAATTGACGGAGTTGACGTCGTACTTGAAAAGGACGGTGGCGTGGTCGGACTGGACGATTGGCGAGGTGTACAGATCTTCCCAGGTGAAGAGGGGGAGTATGAGGGGCACTGGATCGAGGACGATGGTATTTCGTCTGATCCTGACAAGACTGTCGTTCAAGTCAAGTACTCGGCCACGAAGGGCGACAAGGAAGTTCACGTCGAGCTCAAGTTCCTCGAACGAAACTTCAAGGCGGCATGGGAAGACAAGGTGGTTGTCATCTTGCCTATAAGTGATCGAAGGTCGGTCAAGGGAGGCAAAGCGACCACCTGGAAAGAGAGGACTGTATGGGTAGTAGAAGTCGGACATTAGTGCGGGATCAGCGAAAGCATGATTTAGAAGAGATACTGCACTAGCTATGGCCAAATACGGCTAAAGGCTTGTACAAATCGTCAATCTCCTTGATCTCGCTCTCGGTCAATTCGACCTGACAGCCCTTGATCAAGTCTTCGAGCTTGTCGATACTCGTCGTCCCGACGATCGGAGCCGACACACAAGGCTTGCTCAGACTCCAAGCGAGGGCCACTTGGGCCATACTGATTTCCCTTCGTTTGGCAATCTCGGATACTTTGTCGATGATCGCTTTGGACGATTCGGGCACTGGAATGCCGCCAGATTGAGATCGCTCAGTACCGGCTTTCTCGGCGTGCGGCCTAGCGAGGTCTGCACTTTCAGCTCAGATTCGGGATTGGACAAACTGATGCGCAACTCACTGCCTCCAGCCAGAGGAGACCAGGGGATGCTTCCCACACCAAAATGCTGGAGGGTCGGCATCTGCCCGGCGAGTCAGCCCATTTGCTGAAAGACCGGATAAGCGCACTCACCATCTCCCTCTCTTCCTCTCGATACATCGCATTGTGGTAATTCTGCATCGAGATAAATGGGGTGAGTCGGTTCTGAAGCGCGTATTCTGTACAATCAGCGAGAATCTGACTGGTGAAGGAACCGACTTACGCTGCATCAACTGGAATTGCCATGCCCAACAGGACGACATGCCGATGTACCTCGCATGTCCGGCTTGTACGATATCATGCAATGCCTGCATCGTCTCCTCAATCTTTTGTTCGTCAGCATAGCTCGTGCGGGCGTGAGAGAGCCTGCTCACTGGAGTATCTTGGTCGAATCGATGACACTGGAAGACATCGATGTAGTCCGTCTGTAATCGCTCACAGCTATCCTTGACCGAGGCAAAGATGCGCTACGTCCCTAAGTCTCCCATTTCAGGCCACTGAAACGGTAGACGACTCACCTTACGGCTGAGACGGCTGTTGTTGACAAACCCAGCGGGACCGTAAGACTTCTCGTCACCCCATGAGAAGTACGTCTTGGTCATGATGACGACACTCTCCCTTGGAATTTCATACTTCTTGAGGAATTTGCCCAAGATTCGCTCAGAGTTGCCTTGAGAGTAGGTATCGGCCGTATCGAACGTCTGAGTGGTCAGCGAGACTCCTTCACACCCACGGGGAGAGAGGGCTCACGTTGATACCTGCGTCATATGCGTACTGCCCCGTGAGCCAAGGGCGCCTTCACCATCATTGGGAAAGACTCGCCTTGAGATGCTTGAAGGCCTCTTCCTCCTCGAGCACCCAGGTCCAGTTGTCCTTGGGCCTCTTCACGCCATACGACATACACCCGAGGATGATCTGCGATACCTGCACGAGGCTCAGCTCCAGCTCACGACTGCCACCGGTTTCCCAGGACACATACCTTGAGACCTGATCGGCCGAGGTTGACATACTTCATTCTCGATGCGCTGGTCGCCGACATGATGAGTGCTGTGATAGTGGAAGACGATGACGAGCTGGCTTCGATCGTTGTCCGGCGTACCGGTACAAGAGACCGTCGGCCATCTTCAACTCGATTACCCTCGGGGCCTCATGTATTGGTACCTGACTCGGTGCCTAGAGTCGCGTCGACTGTAATGGGACCGAGCTCATGTCGTCTCCAAATCTCTACTTGCCTTGCTCTACAGATATTCAGGATGCTCGTCCAGCCGCCCCAGCAGGCCGTCACCGACTCACTAAGAAAATGCTTGGCTGCACATCTCGAACCAGACATCCACCTGCCCTCCCTGACTCGACTTCTCGACGTCCTCGCGCATGTATCCCTGCTCGCTGAAAAGCTCAAGACAGAGATCGAGCGAATCCGAAAACACCCAAACGTCACCTTCAGCGCACGGGACAAGATCTCGTTAGTGGGTATATGCGCTACGGTCGAAGAGGCCGGTCAGACGCTATGGAAGGATTCATTAAGGTTTCGCGAACTGGTGAGCTCGCTCGATCACCATGCTTTAGTCTTGCTGATCATCAGGCAATCGCGAAGCCTCTTCTGGCCCTGAACCCGAAATTGAGACAGATCGAGGGGATGTTGAGGTCGTACTACGGTCCAATGTCTGACAACATCGATGTCAAGCCCGATATACCCGACGGAGGTGTTGACGGCCCGCTGTTCATCTCGGCTGCGCCTTCATGGCTCGTTCAGCCTCTCGCAGAGAGCTCGAAGCGCGTCCGAGCTTGGTATGCTCAAGTATCAAGCGGAGCTCCACAAGACAGCCGGCCCGAGATGGAGCGCATACAACTACAAAAGGACGACATACGGCGGTCCGTGATCGACGCCGCAAACCAAGTTCTCGACTGTATGGACATGGCTAGCCAGATCTTCGACACGTACATTTACAGTGACGATCATAGCGTCAAGCACGAGTCACACGAGGCCAAAACAATGACCGTCCGTGATGTTGCTGAATCGAGAGCTCCACGCCGCTCACAACCGACACACTTTCCCGACGAGAAGCCACGCCGGATTGAAACTCCATCACCAGCTCAGCGAGCCCGACTCGATACTCCCAAGTCGGACGGCCCGCCGCGTCATTCGGGCGATCCTGATAAAGCCATCGCTGTCAGGAAAGCCATCGCCTCGTCACGGGAGAACCGGAATGAAGGGGGTCATGCTGTCTTGCCCGAAGCCCTCCCTAAGCCGATCACCAAACCTGCGAAGAAACGAGGCCGCCCATCATTCCCGCCACGCGAAGGACCAGATTACATGCGCCCGGTCGCGACAGCACCGCCAGATGCGAAACGACAGCGGATGCACCCGTTCCAGTCGACGGAGGTGAAGAAGCGGTAAGCCCGGGGGGAGGTGGGGGGGAGCTTGCGATGAACGAATTGCATATCACGTGTTATGATGCTTATGACTATCTTCTACATATAATGCCTACCGTTACAACTCGCCGATGCTATGCCTTGTTGTTCAATCTTATTCGTCGTCGCCGTCTATCTCCGTTTGACCCTTCCTGCCTATCATATAGACCATATCGCCTCCGGGCCATGTGTGCCGAATCCGACCCGACTCCCACGTCCAGGCGTCTTCCTGTTCTCTTCCTTCCAGGGTGATGGCGATATTGGCCAAATTTGAAAGATGCTGAATATGCGCTGGGGACCTCGTGCGCCAGCACGACACCAGTCCGTCAAACACGAGAATCAAGGGGATAATAGGCAGGAGGTAAGTCAGGATGAGGGTGACTATATCTTTCCTCAATATGGCTTCTAGAGTCGTGAGCCATGAGACTGCTCACGAATGTTGGGATTCTGAAATGGCGTGAGCAGCAAGCTCAGAGGCCCGACCATCGCCGTAGTAAGCAGACTCCCGGGTGTGAAGTCCTGCAACTCAAAGATACTTTGGTCTGTCAGCATGATGAAAAGCAGGTACAGAATCACGCTACTCACCATACGGCCTCGCTCGTCAACATGGCATCTTCCAGAACTCTCCTAGCTCCATCCTCGTCGATATGGTGGAAAGCCAGACAGAATGTCCGGATATGCCGTTTCTTCGAGATATCACTCGGGACGTGAGTTGCGTCGACCGGATGTGGGGAGTAGGAGAGCGATCTGGTCGGCGACGAGCGTGAGAGGGGCGCCCATTGCGGTAATGGTGGATGTAGGTCGGTGAGGAGTACGGGTACGTGTTTCAATGACTTTGTTGAGCGTTTAGCACTGTTGCTTCGGTCAGCATTTGAGCCAGTGCTGGCGGACAGAGCAGAGCTTACTTGAGCTTCTTTTCGATAGCAGCCATAGGCCCTCCTCCTCCCGAACAACAATCGACTATTCTCAGCCCGCCTGTCCTGGCGTCATCCTCCTCCTCGATGTCGTGAATCAAATCATCCAGAATCTCCGCTACCCGCTCGTACGGCGCTCGACTCTGGAACGGCGGTATCCGGTGCGTCCACAGGAAAGTGAGATTGGACTGGACAGCCTGTCGGACGTGAGAAGGGCAGATGGGTTGATCTGCCAGCTCGAAAAGGCGAGGACGGGACCAAGGCAGGTGCATGGCTTGCTCGGTCGTGTGCACAAGGTTTCGGGATTGTCAAAAGAGTTCATGCCAATGAGGTTAGAGTTGTTACGAGGGATGACGTCGTTGGTTCGTTCAAGGGACAATTTCCGGCGCCGGCCCTGTCGATCCCAGCGATCTGCAACGCGTCTTCTACACGCATTCGTCGCGACTTTGACCTCGTACCAGCACGTCTTCGCAGACGGTCATCAAGACACACTGCCGCCTGGTCGTGCTCTCGAGAGCGATGTTCCGCGCAAAGTGAGGTGCATGTACCCCTGCTGGCACTTCGCTTTCGAAGGTGTTGAGGCATGGCTCGGAAAGCTTGTTCCTGTGATTGTCTGGACTCCGCAGCCAGGCCTCATGGTAATCAAGGCTTTTGCGTCATACAACGACATCCCTTGAAGCATGCCGGTCACACAGACCTTCTCCATCACTGACATCATAACCTAACTCACTCCCACGGGTAGGTATAAGTACCCCGACCCCCAAACCCTTCCCGCTCTTCTTCACCAACCCAACTTCACCGACTACACTTCACCACACTCAAGCAAGATGGGATTCAACAAGCCAGACCAAGCTGCTCTTAACCAGTACCGAGACGAAGCCCAGAGTGAGCAGCTCTACCCACACTCTCTTGTTCGATACAGTAGGAAGCTGATTACTGCAGAGCAGCACAACGACTACTGGTCCAAGAACGGGTACGAAGTCCGAGACGGTACTTTCTTCCCAGGTTTCGAAACCGGATGGCACGATGCCTGCAACGTCTTGGAGACCGGTAATCAGATCCCGAACGACTTGAGCGACTGGGCGAAGCAGAGGGCCAAGGAGAAGAACCAGCCCGAGGGGACTTGGGAGTGGGAGCATGGCCACAAGCAGGGTGTCGAAGCTGCCAGGAAGGTCGGAGGTGCCTAAGCAGTGAGTGTCTCTGGCGATGTGAGATCTCTATGATGCTGACAGCATACCAAGTGTAGCCCCACACGTCCACTCTATCATCGCGTAGAAGGACAATCAAGAAGGGAGGATGGGTACTCGTTGATACGTCTTATGATGAGAAAGAAAATGAATGTAGATGATGACCAATCTCACTTGGACATCCTTGTCCTGCCGAATGTCGCGTCCGTCCGAGATGATGCATGCGCCGAGGCGTCTAACGAATGATGAGAGCCATGTGTATGTTGAACAACGTAATGATGATGTAGTCTAGAAGGGGTATATGGTCATGTGCAGGTTGAATTGCTGGGTATACTCTTGTATTTACAGTGTGCTCAAAGTGGGCGAGGATTCTAAGAATGGTCTAGGCGTAGTCATCGACGGTACCGCACTCGCAGATGAGATTGAGATCACCAGAGGCTATAGCACATTAAGCAAAGCCACACATCGACCAGATGGGAGCCTGGACTCACCGTCATCAACTCGACCGACTGATGGCCAGAATTTTGATTTCCGGAGCCCTGGCAAAGGGTAGACAGCTTGTTGCCTGGTGTATGGTCGGTCCCACTTGTCAGCGGTGAGGATGGCCAATGGGTGAGGAGCGTTCTTGAAGACGTTGTTTTCTTTGTCTTGAGCGCCGGAAACGACCTCGTCGACTTCTTTGCGGATGGAGATGAGGGCGTCGATGAATCGGTCAATCTCATGTTTAGGCTCAGACTCCGTCGGCTCGATCAACCAGCACCTACAGTTCATCAGCGATACGTTCCTCGACAAGAGGGCGTAGCAAAAGGGAGACTCACGTGGAGATAGGCCACTGGGCGGTGGGCGGGTGGAAAGAGTAGTCCTGCAGACGCTTGCTGAAGTCCGAGACTTTCAAACCGGCACTCTTTTCAAACTCGCCCAGATCGATCAGGAGCTCGTGAGCTACTCGACCGTTCTTGTTGGTGAATCGGATATTGTAATACGGCTTCAACCTCTCGGCAATGTAGTTGGCATTGAGGAGGGCCATCTTGGACACTTGGGTCAAGCCTTCGCCTCCGAGCATCTTGATGTAGGCCCAGGAGATGGAGGCGATACTGGCCGAACCCCATGGTGCGGCCGATACGGCGCTGACGGGTGAGGAACCGCCAGTCGGGATGAGCGGGTGCGTGGGGAGGAAGGGAGCGAGATGAGATTTGCAAGAGATCGGTCCGATACCGGGTCCACCACCTCCGTGGGGAATCGAGAAGGTCTGGACGTCAGCATGGTACATATTTACCTGACTTGAAGTTCGACTCACCTTGTGCAGGTTGGTGTGACTGACGTCACCGCCGACTCGACCCAGACTACTCAGACCGATAAGACTGTTGGCGTTGGCGCCATCCACGTAGACCTGTCCGCCATTGTCATGAACGATCTTGCACGCCTCTTCGATACCATCCTCAAACACGCCGAAAGTCGAAGGGTAAGTGACCATGAACGACGCGAGATTGTCCTTGTGCTTTTCGGCTTTCTCCTTCAAATCGGCTAGATCGAGGGATCCATCGGCGAGAGCTTTGATGGGGACGACCTTGTATCCGACCATAGCGGCTGAAGCGGGGTTGGTACCGTGAGCCGAGAGGGGGATGAGGCATACATCCCTATGACCTTGGCCTTGAGACTCGTGGTACGCTTGGATGACCTTGAGACCAGCGTACTCGCCCGAAGCTCCCGAGTTAGGCTGAATGGAAGTAGCGTCGTAGCCCGTGACCAGGGACAAATCATCTTCGAGCTCCTTGATCATTTCGGTGTATCCCTTGGCTTGATCGACCGGTGCAAAAGGGTGAACACCGCCAAACTCCTTCCACGAGAGAGGGACCATTGAAGAAGTCGAGTTGAGCTTCATGGTACATGATCCCAAGGGGATCATACCGTGAACGAGAGAGTAGTCCTTCTCCTGCAGGTGCATCATGTATCGCAACAAGTCGCTCTCGGAATGATGCTTGTTGAAGACGGATTGCTGCATGTATGGCGTGGTTCGTGCAAGTTGCGCGATGGGCTCAGTGGTGGATTGGGCGGAGAGGGAAAGGTCCGCAGCGACCTTGTCGAGGACGTCAGGCTCGACTGCCGATTTGCCCTTGACCGAGTTGAAGACATTGGCGATATCCGTCAAGTCCAAGGGACCAACACTCTCGTCCAAAGTGATACCGATCGACTTGTCATCGATGGGCCGGAAGTTGATTCCCGCCTTGACGGCGGCAGAGTGGACGTCCGAAGCAGAGACGCCAGCGGAAGCGACGTCGATGGTGAGGGTGTCGAAGTATGCCTTGTTGATGATTGTGAAACCTAGCGACTCGAGGTAAGTCGCCAATATACGGGTGAGGCTGTGGGCTTTGCCGGCGATGTTGCGTAGACCTGCCGGGCCGTGGTAGACCGCGTACATAGCGGCCATGTTGGCGAGTAGTGCTTGCGCGGTGCAGACGTTGGAAGTGGCCTTTTCACGTCGGATGTGCTGCTCTCGTGCTATAATGATTAGCGAAGGTCTGAATCAAGCGGAGCCAAGCGGAGCAAGGGGCTCACTCTGTAGGGCTAAACGATATGCGGGACCGCCGCTGGCGTCCTTGCTGAGACCGACCAGTCGACCGGGCAGTTTTCGCTTCATCTCCTCTGTACACGAGATGAAAGCGGCGTGAGGACCACCATACCCAACTGGAACACCTGTTCTCTCAGTTATCTTGACCCGAACCAAACTCAGAGCTTGAACTCACCGAAACGCTGAGTGTTACCACACACGATGTCCGCTCCCCACTCTCCAGGCGGTTTGAGCATAGTCAAAGCGAGCAAATCGCTGGCAACGACCAGCTTGCCTCCCGCCGACTTGACTTTGCCAGCCACGCTCTCCCAATCCTTGATATCTCCATTCACGTCGGGATACTGTACCAGGGCACCCATCAATTTCTCATCTCCCAATGCCTCGATGTCCTTCTCAAACACCTCGTTGCTCTCGGCGACTTTGAGCTCGATTCCGAACCCGCCTGCCCTGGTCTGCAAGACGGCGAGGGTCTGAGGCGCGACACTAGGCGAGACGAGAAAGACCTTTTTGCCCTTGTTGAATTTGGGTTTAGGCACAGAAGCGAGGCACATGGCCATACCCTCTGCGCAGGCGGTAGCTTCATCCAGGAGGGAGGCGTTGGCGATAGGTAAGGAAGTGAGGGAGATGACAACGGTTTGGAAATTGATGAGGGATTCTAGTCGGCCTTGGGATTGTTCGGGAGAGTAAGGCGTGTAGGCAGTGTACCAAGCCGGGTTCTCGAGGATGTTTCGCTGGATCACAGGCGGGACGATCGCGTTGTGGTAGCTGACAACTGGTCAAATCCGCCCTGGTTCACAAGTGAGATGACCCCCACTCACCCCATACCGATGTAGCTCTTCATGGGCTTGTTCAACCCAGCCACCTCCTCGACCCTCCTCCTCAACTCCAATTCGCTCAAAGGACGGATCCCACCGGGCCCATCTACATCTTTCAGCTGCTCCACCCTCACCGTCGAAGGAATAGCAGCATCGACAAATTCGTCCATCGACTTGTACCCGAGAGTCTCGAGCATCTGATCGACATCGCTATCACGAGGTCCCACATGACGCGGTAAGAATGTATCGAATGGGGTGAAGATCGATTGCTTGGACGGGTGATAAGATGCCGATGGGGGTTTCGGGTGGGGTTGAGTAGCGGTCGTGCTGGATGATCGGGGTGAGGTACTTGCTGGTGAGCAGCGAAGGGAGGTCGTGGCGAAGGATCGAGCTTGGGTGGGCACGCTCAGACGTGCCGCCGACTGCACGGACCTGATGGCGCGACGAGAGATGAGAGACGAGACCATGGCTGGAGGCCCCGGACTGAACGGTCGATCTCACGATAAGGTGCAAAATTCGAACCGTGTGTCGTCCTGCGATGCAAGTAGTGAGTGGTGGAAGGTGAAGATGGGGAAAGAAAGAAGCAGGACGGAGAAGGTCTTCTGCATATCTATGCAACCCCTCTCGTTGGTGCTCAACGTTCCGTTTTCCGGTTCGTGGAAATGTTCGTGGAAATGAAGACCAACATATTGGAAAATCCGGACCGCGCCACGTTTTCGCCCGACGCGCCTCTTGGCACCTCCTTTGGGAGATAAGACTGGCGATAACGAAAGTCTGACTCATGCATGCGCCTGGCGGGATGAGCGGTGCAGTAGTGTGACAATCCATTCATGTGAATGCAAGCCAGGAGGCTCTTCCGCGTGTTCTGTCCGCTCTGAAGTCCCAATGACCTGACAAGGGCTCTTCCTCCTCGGCCTGGAGAACCTCTCGCTCAAACGGGAGACCCTTAGCGACGAGACCATGATCATGGATCTCGCGCGCGTGAACACTCAGCTCATCGTCAGTGCCGATCGTCAGACAGCCTCTGGCACCGCTGGTCGCCATTGCAGACCCCTCGACGCGTTGAAGGGAAAGCTGAATCCTCTCTACAAGCAGCTCAAGACTCTGGGGCATAAGTTCATGACCGATCGGTCCGAAGCTGCTCTCGTGATTCCCAGGATATGCTGACCGACTATGTGATATGCGTGAAACCATAACTTACCGGAAACGATTGCGATCACGCCGCCCAAGGCTGGCCCTGGATTTATAGCCACGCGCAGGGTGAATGTGTGTGCCGCCACGATCATTCGGTCAGCAGATCGTCATTCGAAAGAGTTTCGAATGACTGTTTCGAATGACTGTTTCGAATGACTGTTTCGAATGACTGTTTCGAATGACTGTTTCGAATGACTGCTGAGGGAGTTTCGAACGACTTCTGCGAGCAACCGGGAGCACGGGATGCATCCCTGGAAGCGTATATCCATGGATGGGCGGCGTCATAATGGACGTAATACGTTGCTCAGAGGTCGTCGCTGATTTTACTCGGACTTCACCATTTTTCCAAAATCAGTGGTATTCATCCGGGATTAATTAAGGTATACAGAGGATTAAATAGACGCGCCCGAGTTGTTGGCTGAGTCACGTGATTCAATAGTAAATAACGCCGAAACGCCGCCACTTGCAGCGTTTCTTGATCCAGGCACGCTAAGAACGCCGCGAGACCAACAAGCTGGGTCCTGGGCGTCCGATGATTACCCCATCTGACTCACTACTTATAAACATCGGCTTATCGCCTTCTTCTTCCTCATTACAACTTCTCTTTTCTTTTACCCAACTACCCCAAACCAACCAATCAACAATGTCTGGACGAGGAAAAGGTTAGTCCCAACTACCACTCAACCTGTCCGTACACGGAGCAATACTAACAGTCTACAGGTGGCAAAGGTCTCGGCAAGGGCGGTGCGAAGCGTCACAGGAAGGTCTTGCGAGACAACATCCAGTGGGTCTCATTGTCGGAGCGACGTGCTGAACAACACTAACTTCTGCTTCAGGGGTATCACCAAGCCCGCTATCCGACGACTCGCTCGACGAGGTGGTGTCAAGCGAATCTCTGGCCTCATCTACGAGGAGACCCGAGGTGTCCTGAAGATCTGTAAGTTGATCATTCTATCAAGCCTCGAAAGGGTATAGTCACTGACTTGCCCAGTCCTCGAGAACGTCATCCGAGACTCGGTCACCTACACTGAGCACGCCAAGAGGAAGACCGTCACCTCGCTCGACGTCGTCTACGCTCTCAAGCGACAGGGCCGAACCCTTTACGGTTTCGGTGCTTAAGCGTCGATCTGATCCGTACGATCAACAATTCACATTTTATATACACAACATGCTTGCGCGTCTGATCAGCTTGCTGGTCAACGGGCGGAGTCACATCGGTCAGGGGTGGGAGCAGGAGGGGGATGTCTTTTTCGTTTTCGATCGTATTCTATTGTTACGCGCCAGGTGTTTGTAGACCGATGCGAGCCTGTGCCAATCTGCAACCAAACGCGACGCATTGCTGCATGAGCCCGCTGTCACTGTGAAACAATCAAAAGATCATCTGGCGTACCGTCGATCACTACCGTATTGCTTCCGCGCCGCGTGACACGTTCTGCACCTTTCGCTCCTTTGTTCCAGCTTTCGACACAAATCACCTTCACATCACCTCTTGCGGAGCAAGGTTGTCCCAGCGTCACGATGGGTCGAAATGGGCTGTTCGGCAACTTCCAGGGCTTTGACGCCTTTGGAAAGGTCAGTGCAGCAGCGCCGCTGGGTCAATATGAGCTGATCAAGGTGGTAGACAATGGAAGACGTCAAGATCCGCACAAGGACAGGTGCACTGTGTAAGTCGACTCCTGAGCTCTGTCTGGCCCCGCGAGACATGCTGATTACCAGTGACGTTCATCTCTGCGTCCATCATCCTCGCTTCGGTCATGCTGGAATTCGTCGACTACCGGCGTATACACCTCGAGCCGTCAATCATGGTCGACAGGTCGAGGGGAGAGAAGCTGGTCATTGAGATGGACATCTCGTTTCCGAGGGTGCCTTGCTATCGTGAGCTGGTCGTGCAAACTTCTCCCCAGTATGGGCCGTGCTGACGGCATCAAGTACTCTCGCTTGACGTGATGGATATTTCGGGGGAGCATCAGACGGACCTGGAGCACGACTTTGCTAAAACCCGTTTAAGCAAGGACGGCGTTGAGCTCGAAACTCTGCGTGATGGCCGTGAGTCTCTACCTGTTGGGATGCTGGTCGCAGGAGCTGTGCTGATAATCTCTAGGACTGGTCGGTGACGTCGAGCAGGCGAATTTGAACCGTGCACCCGACTACTGCGGATCATGTTACGGCGCCTCTCCACCAGCCAATGGCTGTTGCAACACGTGCGAAGAGGTCAGGCAAGCATATGTGCGAAAAGGCTGGTCGTTCAATGATCCAGAGGGGATCGAGCAATGCCAGGAGGAAGGCTGGATGGACAAGATGAAAGAGCAGAACACCGAAGGATGCAGGATGGCCGGCAGGGTCAGGGTGAACAAGGTATGCTTTGTCCTCTTGATATCTACGTCCTTACTGACAGTACCTTAGGTCATCGGTAACCTGCATTTCAGTCCCGGAAGGTCATTCCAGAACAACATGCGTCAGATCCAGGAATTGGTCAGTCCACCAGGTCCAACAGGCGTGTCTAGCATCGAGCAATCATCTTACGAGTTTAGGTACCTTATCTGAAAGATGCCAACCAGCATGACTTTGGACATACAGTACACCAATTTCGCTTCGCTGCGGACCTGACGCCCGAGCAAGAAAGCCAATTGTTGCCAAAGGAGATGAAGACTCGAAGGAATTTGGGCATCGACGATCCACTTCGAGGCTTGAAGGCGGGAACCGATTACGGTAAGCTCCTTGTTCAGCCACACCCTAATGATTCGCTGACTTTGCGCAGCGGAATACATGTTCCAGTGTACGTGGTGAACACTCACACGAAGAGGGCCACTGGCTGATGATGTAGACTTCCTCAAGGTCGTCTCGACAAACTTTGTCTACATAAATGGCGACGAGATACCCTCGCATCAATACTCGGTTACCCGGTACGAGCGGAATCTCAAGGACGGAAACGCTCCCGGACGGGACGAGCACGGACGTAAGTATCAGCCCCATTTCCCGTTGTGAGTCCACGCTGATGCGGCAGACATGACGAGCCACGGTATGATGGGCACGCCAGGCGTTTTCTTCAACTACGAGATCTCACCGATGAAGGTGTTCCATACCGAGACACGGCAGTCCTTCGCCCACTTCCTCACATCGTCAGTCCAATCATCTTTGTATTGCTGACCCTGGAGCTTACACCCTCAGGACCTGCGCCATCATTGGAGGAGTATTGACGATAGCTGGTCTTGTCGATTCCTTCATCTTCAACGGCGCCAAGCGACTAAAAGGCGAAGGGAGCAATGGCTTCGGTGCGCCAGGAGGCAAGATGGTGAGCCTCACCCCGGTGATGTCGGATTCACGTGGATCTTTCGCTGACCATCTTTCTAGTTGTAGATACTAGACATTGGCTCGACGACCGCAGTCCTCCATCCCATATCTGCATGCAATATGTGCTCGATCCATTATGCTCTCCTCGATTACTGATGTCCGTGACTCCGTCATTGTGTCAGGGCGAGTGGTGCGGCATCATCCAACCTCGCCTTGTGGATCTTGATATCCTCTACTGGTCTATCGTTGTTGTCTGTCCGTACCGCCTCTAATCTCTGCACCGTCTTCATCCCGCTTGAGACTCTTCCAAATATTGTGTGCTTGCCATCAAGGAAAGGTGTAGGCGCCTGTTGATTTAGCACCACGACCATACATGTACCTTGGCTGCCACCGGCCCTACGGCCCTGGACTTACGCAAGTGATGAAGAATTGCGAGCCTGAAATCATCAGTCAAAGCACCTCACATACGAGCAGACTTGGAAGCTACGCACCATTCGTATTGGGTCCAGAGTTGGCCATGGCCAATATGCCCGCTCCGACAAACCTCAGATCCGGGTGTATCTCATCTGCAAACTTGTCGCCGTAGATACTCGTTCCTCCTCTTCCTGTCCCCGTCGGATCTCCTCCCTGAATCATGAAACCGGGTATTATACGATGAAAGACTACTCCGTTGTAGTATCCCCTCTCAGCGAGTTTGGAAAAGTTGTTGCATGTCTACCTAGTTAGCGTGGACATACCAGCGCAGAGAGGGGGTAGAGGGAGAACTGACTTTTGGTGCGTGAGAAGTGTAGAGCTCGACGGTGAATGATCCGACGGAAGTCTCGAACGTCACATAGCTACCGGCAGAGTCGGACATGTTAGACTTCGTGAGTCTGTGCAGTGTCGAATAAACAGGCAGGAGATCGATGAAGGATTGTCTAGTATATAGCAGCTGAAGTGACTTTGCGCGTATACAGTGTGCCACGTGGCCACGCCCGGCCATCCGCTTGTAATTGACCGAAGCCAGAGACAGCGATGAGTACCAAGACCGCCCTGACATACATATCCTGAACCCTTCAGACGACCGACTATCTCTTTCCTATTCAAACGAGACAACCATCGGGGCCCGTTGAAGCCTGCCTTCATCCTATCGTAATACACGACTCGCTTCATATATCCAGCGACTTCCGCTCAGTGACCAGATCTCGGCCTTCAAGCTTATTCCGGATTCGAGATACGATGTCACGTTAGCTGCCCGTGCAGACCGTATCAAGTCACGACATTCAATGTCAGACACGCCTCGACCACGAGCTGGGCCTTCGAGAGCTGCCATGGCTTCGGCTAGCACCTCGCCATTCTTGCGTCAGCGGACTGCCGGAGCTAACGCGCAGTCGACCCTTGCGGGCCGAACGCGCAAGTCGAGTGCTGGGCATACCGGCCACGATGCACCCAATGGCAAAGGGAAGGGCAAGGCCAAAGCGAAATGGGAGGTCGGGACGAAGGGATGGGTCAAGGAGGGGTTCAGGAAGTTCGGCGAGCACTGCGCGAGGAATCAGGCGAGTCTATTCTCGCGACCTCTGTCGTCAACTGCGGAGACGAGGCATCGAGGCTGACAAGATGCGTTTAGATCAGGACATTGCTGATCGACTGTCTGGTCATGACCAACCTCTTCTACCCTTCCTTGGCGGTCTGGTATCAGAAACGCAGTCCCGCTCGAACAGGTGCCATCCAGACATCACAAGCTGGACCTTCCCGACATGCTCACTCACATGTTCACGAAGGCCCTTTGTCCCTTTTGAGCACACCGCTACTCGACTCGTTCTTCCCCGACCCGCCATCACCTTTTCCTCCGTTCCTGGCTCCGGCGCCGTGGGATGAAACAAACGAGTCAGGATGGAACGGAACGAGATTACCTCGCCGACCGAGTACAAGGCACGCCAATGAGGAGGAGATACATCTAGTCAGAGTAGGATGGACGGATGTAGCGCAGATCTCACGGTACTCTGCCGAGCAAGAACCCTATCCCTTACAGTGGCTCGAACGGGATGATCACCTACTGGCTTCGATAAGGGCATTGGTGGAACGGTGGGAAGGAGATTACCCCGGCAGTCGCGAACACTGCGTCAGAGAGTTGGTACCAAGCGATACCGAGTCCGAGATGGCAGTACCTACCGGTTCATGCCTCGAGATCTCACCCGACTCGCATCAGGCTCCCGAATTCGACGGTGACGACGAAGGGTTGTATCATCATGCCGAATTCTTCATGCGGATACCCCACTCGTCGGCCGACAGCTTCCAGGCTCGTTGGCATACCGCTCTAAAGGGCATAGTGAAGGAGGAGGACGGGCCAATACCGCTCGAGCATAGTAGCCGTAAAGTCATCAGCGATCCTCTCTCTGGCGACTGGCGTGTTTCCGTAAGTTGTCCGACATGTTTCACATGAACGTCGAAAGCTGAGTGAGACAGTACGAACCAATCCCATCATCCACTCAACACGACAAGGGCGATGACCACCGGTCCACCGGCGTCACTTCCAAACAAGAGAAGCGATACGCAAGATACTTCATCCTATTCTACATCGCCATGTTCGTCATCCTCGTCTCCCAAGTCAACTTTGCTACTCGTGTACACTCGAAGTTTGGTTTGGCGATCACTGGGATCGTCCAATTGTGCTGTTCGGCCATCATGAGTCTGAGCGTACTAGCCCTCATCGGATGGAACGGGTGGGGTTGGTCCAGTCTGCCTTCTTCCGTGCCCGTATGGGTATTGCCGATGGTCATCGTCATTGTCGGTGTAGAGAACATGTCCACATTGGTATGTCTTCTCTCCAACCGTCACGAGGTGATCTGAGCTGAAAGTCTATGAGACCAAAGCTGTCTTCTCCGTCCCATTCCACTACTCAGTACCCGAACGTATAGGCCTCGGACTCAGTAGGAGCGGCCTGAAAATCCTCTTCACGTCGCTCACCAACATCCTCGCCTTGGCCATTATCTGGTATCTCGTCGACGTCGTGCCGGTCCGGGAATTCTGCCTGTTCGCCATCACTGTCAATATTACCGATTGGTTTATGTTGCACACTTTCTACCTCACCGTAAGTTCCGTTTCCTGTTTATGAGGGGTCTATCGCTCATACCACAGGTCATTTCGATCGATGCGCAGCGCCTCGAGCTCGCAGATGTACTAGCGACTTCGGGTAATCAGGATCCAGCGACTCAGACTGTTTCGACCGAGGAACCGGATGATGCCCGATACATTCTCAGCTGGCGGGGTCTGCTGGCTGGGCGGATGTTCAAGAGTGGCACGCTGTTCCTGGTGAGTGTTCGGTGTCCACGACCATGCCTGTCTGGTATGCTCACTCTCTAGACCCTCATCTGCGTCGGAGTCATCTACTTCATCACTGGTCGAGGCGCATCGTCGCTTTCGAACCCGTCCGACAGTCTCCACTTCTACGGAGCTGCCCTCACTTCCCTCTCGCCTACTCCATACAGGACCACCGCACGCGAACTTGCGACTTTACCCTTTTGGGACAGCTTGTGGAGATCAGTCAACCCTCCAGGCTGGCCGTCAGTCCATATCTCTGTGCCTCCCGTGTCGATTGCCGTCTTGCCCACGCCCGGTCACCCGACTCCAGCAGCCGAGATGGCTCGACTGGTGACTGCATCGTCCCGATTCCGCTTACCCAGGCTAAAACCCCTGTTTTACTTGTTCAAAGTGGTCATCCTCCCTCAAGCCCTCACTGCAGGATCCCTTTGGGCTCTTCTGCTGTACCTGCTCAAAGATGCGGATCTCCTCGACGCACAACGAGATCGATTAGGTCGAGGGGAAGAGATACCGTTCGACCCGCGCCATACTGGTGACACGGCATCCCTCGCTTCGAGATCCAGCGTCCACATGCTGCCGTGTGGACATGCGAGCGATATAGAGCATATCGCAGTGAGCAAAGATGGCACTACTGTCATCACGGTCGGACTGGACGATACGATCGCATTGTGGCGATTCGGCGCTACTTCCGGTACCGGTACTCGAGAGGTCCTCAAAGTGCCCCCCAATCTTGCCGACTCGACCATACGCGCCGTCAATGTCGACGCTGTAGGGGATCACGCCGCCGCGGCGTTGACGAACGGGCAAGTCCAAGTATGGCGAATTGGCTCGGATGACGCATCGCGAGCTCTACAGCCCACACGCATCGAAAAATCTCACAGCGATGTCATCGCGATCAATTTCGATTCCGGTGTACTCAGCATGGCAGACCGAGATCCCTTCCAGTCTTCGAGCACAAGAACATCGCTTGACTCGCAACGAGGGCAACGTCCCCGCTTGACCGTCATGCACGCGGATGGTACCATCTCCGCAATCACGGAGTCAGACTCGACAGTCATCCTTCACGAACCTTATGACACATCTGCTCGTGCACTCGCGCTGGTCTGCGACGACGTTGACGAGATGGCGATGCTGGTTCTGGGAGATCACGACCTCCATGTCCACTGCAGCTCCTCCCATTGGTCGCCCGTCGCGCTTGCGTCTCACGCTGCTCCTGGAGATCGAGTCACAGCTGTATCGCCTCTTCGCCAATCTGGCCACCATAGGGACCTAGTGGCGATTGGCCGCTATTCCGGACTGATCGAGATCTTTGAGTTGCATCACGGCGACCTCCTTGCGTCTATCGGGCAAGGACAACATCTCGAGCCAATCAGACGAGTTGACATCGGTTCACCCGCTAGTATCCGATGTACCGGATGCAGTACCACTTCAACTGAAGGATTCACCGTCATCTCCTCATCTGGTACTCAAGTCTTTGTCGATCGTGTTATACCGCCATCGACAATGGTTTGCCGATGCTCAGGCTCCAGACGTTCTTTGGACGAGAGTGGATCTCGCCCGTACCCTATCGTCAGCGACTCTGCCACAAAGATACGGTCTACCGAGTCTTTGATCGTCCCGCCAGATTCGTCCCGCGCCAAGCTCTCACCCAGCTCGTCGCCGCGCCGATCTCCCTCACTACTCCCACCTACGTCCAATGGCGAATTCCCGCTCTCCTCCCACGGAACACGGAAACTCTCCGCCTACCAAGCTCACGATGGAATCACCTCTACACCCACCACTACGGCGCACGATCGGATGCCAACTGCCATCGGCAGTGTAGGACTTTCAGCCAAGAGCTCGATGGACCAAACTTTAACCACGGCGCAATGGTCTGACATGGAAGTTCTGCCGCTTGGCGCAGTCGTGGCTCAATCAGGTAGCTGGACAGTCATCGACGACGTCGTCATAGGCCTGCGGCGCGCGTCTTCGGGAATTGGTCATGAGCAGTGGCAGCTCTGGACAATCGACCTACGCTGTCCTTACAACGGGTCTACGCTCATTGTCGATACCTGCTCGCTTGCTTCGCTAGAGGAAGAAACCAGGATGACATTGCTCGATACCTTGGGCGGCGGAGACGGCGACAATATTACGGAAAGTTTCGCCGCGCAGCAACGTGCCGAAAGACTCCACTCGATTTCAGGTCGAGCGACGTTCCCATCGATCAGAGGATCGTTCTCCGTCCCTACCTTTCCTCGATTGGCGTATATCGATGTTCGCACCATGATGGCCAAGGGCAAAGATGGGGTGGTAGCGGCGTTTGGGAACCAGCTGGGGATAATCACTCTACCTACCCGAACATCGGCGCGAGATCAGATCGGCGGTCAGGGTGGTTTGGGGCTTGCTCTGACGTCGCCTATTCAGCAGACGCCAAGATCACGATTGAGCAGTACGAGTGGGCTCGAAAAGCGTCCGAGCGCTTTGGGCTTGACACCTCCTCCACCTCGAAAAGTCAGCGAGGACAGGAAGGCGTCCTGATGCGGCACAATCTCCTGAAAAAGCGTGTCAGTCAAACGATCGCATCAGCGCGGACATTGTACAGTCTAGTCATCATATGTCATAGTCATAGCGCAATGCACTGGAATACCGGCGCAAGCTTCTATAGACGTGGGTCGTCGAGTGAAGTCTATCTTGTATGGTACAGTGTGCTGCTCGTGCAGCGTGCTGGCCCTTGTTCCCATGAGATCGAGGTAGTGGCAGTCGCAGCCTCCGCACTACTCGCCGACACGATATGCCACCATAGCCTAATCAAGTCAGTGTTCCGCATCACCGAAGCTACGTTTGGACTCGTCAAGCTCACCTCCAATGAGTGCACGTTGGTGCTGAAACTCCTCAGCCTCACCTGCTCGACCTTGCCTCGGTCAATCAAGTGTGGATCCGCATCATCCCACGTCGAAGGCACGGCCACATCGCCCGACTCGTTCGTATATGCCAACAAAGTGAACGTACCTGTCGTCTCATCAGCTCCTCGCCGTGAAGTCTAGAGGCAGTGATGCACTTACACTGTTCTTCGAGTATTGGCAAAAAGGTGACACTCGACGTAATCTGCTTCATGATCTCCCGAATCTCGCTCTGAACTTCCTTTTCCGTCTTCTCTTTCTTCTTGCCCGACCCCGATGCCGACGGTTTCGACGGCTTGACTCCGGCTGCTGCTTGTTCGTCCGTGTGTACGTCGAATTGCCAACGTTCGAGCGTTTCTCCCGATTCGACCGATTTGATAGCGAGCACTAAACGATTGATTGATGACGTCATGAGCCATTCTGTACAGTACACTCAGCCTTCGGTTCCCAGATGGCAACCCTTTCGGGCCGGGGAGACTGACCTTGGACCTGGGACAATATCGTCTGCAGGTAGTCTTTGAGGTTATCGTCACTCGTCACCAACATCGGCAGTCCATACTTCTTGACCATACTGCAAGTGTCAGCAATGTCGTTCTCATCACAGCCCCGTCGGTATCATCACTGACCGGAAATCATCTGATGGGTAGACGCCTCTTTGATATAGGATACTGTTTACCGAGTAGTCGAGAAATTCGGTAACGATAGCGGTCGAGCCCTTCAAGGTGATGGCCTGATTCGTTCTCGTTGCTTGTTTTTGCGCCATCTTGCTGGACTGACAAGTGTATCACTGGGTTTGCTGTTGCCTGTCTAAGGGAAGCGAGTCGAAGGTGTGATGGTATAACGACTGATTCAGCAGAGAACCCAAAAACGAGGTTGACTGAACGCTTCAAAGCAGTCGCGCTTACTTGATTAGGGGGATTGTCAGCATGTTGAATATTTCCCCAATTTTCCTGTATATTTCTCCCTACAATTTCTGGCACTAGTCGTGGTAATCCACTCA